>LR738715.1:69664785-69697091 GCA_902687465.1 Secale cereale | reverse complement strand
AAACCCTCAGAACAGGAACTCTTTTCGCGATCCCATCTCTGTTCCGCCGCCGCCGCCGCTTCCAAGATCGGGAGCACCAGGAGAACTCTTCCCGGCACCCTGCCGGAGGGGAGGATCACCACCGGGAGCTTCTCCACCACCATGGACGCCTCCCGGATGAGTCGTGAGTAGTCTCCCTTGGACCATGAGTCCATGACCAGTAGCTATGTGATGTTCTCCTCCCGTTCTTGTGCTTCACTAATTAGTCCTCGTGAGCTGCCCTACATGATCGAGGCACATATGTAATCCTTATGCTGTTGCTATGTTGAGTTTGCTGGGATCCGATGGATTATGAGATTATGTTCAGATTGATCTTGAGTAATATATTTGATCTACCTCTTTTATATTTATGTTCATAAGTAATTCTTGCATGTTCTCCGTTGTTATTTATTTCTTTGGCCAAGTAATACGTAGTGACTCCAAGAGGGAACGTTATGCTCAATTGTGGGTTCATGCCCCTCGATGACTAGCTTGAGTGACAGAAACATGAGTCTAGGGGATGTGCTGTTGCCACAAGGGGGAAAACAACGGTGCTTGTGCCCGCGGGTGCAAGGATTGTTTACTTTACGCAAAGTTCTTTTAATGCAGTTGTCTGTTGCTTTGAGTTTACACTATGGGTGGGACTCGCAACTTAATACCAGCGAGATGTTCTGGATAGATATCTCAAGGTGGATGATTAGTAGTAGATATTGATGGATTTCGGTCTACTTACTTTGACGCACCGCCCATGCTTTGAACCTCAACCTTTCTTGCAATGTAGTCAGCATTGGTTTGCGTTCGTGGTCCTGTCAATTGCCCAGCTGTAATTTGTTTACCTCACATAGCCGTTTTATCGTCTTTTGGGAGAGATACATCACTAGTGAACATCATGAGACTCCGGTCCATGTTACCATCATTGATCACATCAGCTATTTACTTTTCGCTTTTACTTACTATTGCAAAACATTATCTATCACTACTATCATTGCTTTTAATCCTTTGTGAACTACAAGGCCGGAGGGATTGACAACCTCTCTATACTCGTTGGGAGCAAAGTTATTTGTATCTGTGTGCAGGTCCACGGTGATTGCTAATATCTGGCGCCGTTAGCAGTTGACACCTACTTGTTGAACCTAGGAGTCTCTGGGGATTCGATCCTTGGCATCTTTGCTAAGGGAAAAACTTCCACAACACTGCATCTTACACCTTCCACTTGGGGTAACCAACGAGGGGTTAGAGGCCCATCAGTTGGGCCTTGCCCTAATCATTGCTACATGACGCGCTAGTATCATTGCATATCCTGCTACACCGGCAGAGGCATACATTTGCATACATCATGATAGTTTCATTTTCTTTATGTTGAGTACTTTTGTAAAGTGTGAAAGATCTTCTATACTTCTTGTAATATATAGAGTGTTGCCCCTAAAGTGAGGAAAAGATCCTAAAGAGGACAAAATCAAAAGATCCCAAAGAGGACAAATGAGAGTTAAATAGAAAGAGCCATTGAGGCCACAAAAAAATAGAAAAATAGAAAAAAGAGAAAAAGAAATAAAAAGAGAGAAGGGGGGCACACTACTATTCCTTTTGAGAGATCCACACTCGTACTTCATCTTATACCTTGTACTCCATAGAGATTATCATTCATGCATAGAGCTATGTGGGGACCTTCACACTATAGAACTTGGCTTGTATATTCCAATGATGAGCCTCCTCAAAAGAGCTCTAGGTCTTCTTGAGCGAGCAAGTTGGATGCACCCCCACTAGTTCCATTGGAGAACTTACCTTAGCTCATATGTGCATCCGTTGCATGGCAATCCCTACTCCTCACATCATATCTATCATTTGGCTTTCTCTCGCCTATGATTGTCCTCATTGATGTGAGCCTTTCACACCTTTTTTGTCTTCCCCCTTCATCATTTTTCTCTCTTTGCCATCCTAAGTGTCAACTTTCTTGCTTACGCTCATCCATTGCATGAGTGCTCAAAATATCGAAAGGGAGTGGATCATTTTGACTTGTACCTGGCTAGTGGTCTGGGGATGAGTCAAGATAAGATTCCAAAGAAGACCAAGTGTGAAACTTTAGTAGATTAAGTTCTCAACAATACAAAAACTATGTTTTACTCTCTCGTATATCCCTATCCCCTTTCTTGCACGCAAACACCATTTGGAGACATTCGAGTCACGGACATCGAGAGCTCTTGCACCTTTATGTTCTTATGTTGCTTGTTACAATGCTAATATAGACTCTTGCTTGTTATGACTTGAATTGAATTACATGCCTTGATTGCTTTACTTAAAAAGTTCTTATATGGTTGGTAGCATGTCACCACAGAAATTATGCTTGTTATCATTTACCTACTCGAGGACGAGCAGGAATTAAGCTTGGGGATGTTGATACGTCCAAAGCGTATCTATAATTTCTGCTTGCTCCATGCTTCTTTTGTGTGATATTGCTATGATATTGATGCACTTCCATACACTTTTGATCATATTTGGACTAACCTATTAACTCAGTGCACCACAGTGCCAGTTCCTGTTTTCTGCTGTTTTTCTATTTCAGGTTTCCCCCATATTAAAAGTGCTCCAAAAATTCCAGGAAAAATATAGGAAAAATCAGCGTACAGGAAGCTTCGCGAAGAACCAAAGATGGGCCAGAGGGGAGCCAGGGGAGGCCCAGGCGGCCACCTGGCGCGGCCCCACCCCTGGCCGCGCCAGGGGGGCGCCTGGGGCCCCTGCTCCGCCTCTGGCTGCCCCCCTTCGCCTATATATCCCTCTCGTCCCGAAACCCTCGAGGACAGAACCCTTTTTCGCGATCTCGCCTCTGTTCCGCCGCCGCAGCGCTTCCAAGATCGGGAGCATCAGGAGAACTCTTCCCGGCACCCTGCTGGAGGGGAGAACCACCACCGGGAGCTTCTCCACCACCATGGACGCTTCCCGGATGAGTCGTGAGTAGTCCACCTTGGACCATGGGTCCATGATCAGTAGCTATGTGATGTTCTCCTCCCCTCTTTGCTCTTCATGGTTTAGACCTCGTGAGCTGCCCTACATGATCGAGGCACATATGTAATCTTTCTGCTGTTGCTTTGCTGAGTTTGCTGGGATCTGATGGATTATGAGACTATGTTCAGATTGTGTTTGAGTAATATATTTGATTCACCTCTTTTATATCTTTGTTCTTGAGTAATTCTTGCATGTTCTCCGTTGATGTTTATTGCTTTGGCCAAGTAGTAGGTAGTAACTCCAAGATGGAGCGTTATGCTTGATTGTGGGTTCATGCCCCCTGATGACTAGCTTGAGTGACAGAAACATGAGTCTAGGGGATGTGCCGTTGCCACAAGGGAGAAAACAACGGTGCTTGTACTTGCGGGTGCAAGGATTGTTTACTTTACGCAAAGTTCTTTTAATGCAGTTGTCTGTTGCTTTGAGTTTACACTTTGGGTGGGATTCGCAACTTAATACCAGCGAGATGTTCTGGATAGATATCTCAAGGTGGATGATTAGTAGTAGATGCAGATGGATTTCGGTCTACTTGCCTTGGCGTACCGCCCATGCTTTTGAGCCTCTACCTTTCTTTGAAGCATAGTTAGCATTGGTTTGCGCACATAATCTTGTCAATTGCCCAGCTGTAATTTGTTTACCTCGCTTTGCTGTTTTATCGTCTTTTGGGAGAGAGACATCACTAGTGAACATCATGGGACCCCGGTCCATATTACCACCGCTGATCACACCTTCTATTTACTTCCTGTTTTTATTTCCTAGTTGCAGTCATAGCTATCATTATTATCTCTTGTGTTTGATCCTTTGTAAACAACAAGGCCGGAGGGATTGACAACCTCTCTGTACTCGTTGGGAGCAAAGTTATCTGTATTTGTGTGCAGGTCCCGTCAACCGCTAAGTTTCTGGCGCCGTTGACACCTACTTGTCGACCCTCGGAGTCTCACGGGATTCGATCCTTGGTATCTTTGCCAAGGGAAATTTGTCGCTACGCTACATCTCAACCTTCCACTTGGGGTAACCAACGAGGGGCGAGAAGCCATCAAGCAAGTTTCTGGCGCCGTTGCCGGGGACTCCACTCTTCAAGATAGGGGAGTTGCACGCTATGTTTTATCTTTGCTTTTTAGTCTTGTTAGTTTACCTTGCAGTTTTTGCTTTAGTGTCCCTTACCAAAAATCACAAAAATAGTTATCTTGCTTGCTGCTGCTATGGGTTCCACCGAGAACACCAAGTTGTGTGACTTCACTAGTCATAACAACAATGACTTTATCTGCACGCCTATTGCTACACCTGCCACTTCAGCACCTTCTTATGAGATTAAACCTGCTTTGCTGAACCTAGTTATGAAAGATCAATTCTCCGGTGCTGGAGATGCTGCTGCTTTGCACTTAAATAATTTGCTGAGCTCTGTGATATGCAAAAGTACAAAGAAGTAGATGGTGATATTGTTAAGCTTAAGCTTTTTCCTTTCTCCTTGAGAGGAGGAGCTAAAATCTGGTTTCAATCCTTGCCTAGGAATAGTATAGATTCTTGGGACAAGTGCAAGGATGCCTTTATTGGGAAGTACTATCCCCCTGCTAAAATTATCCAATTAAGGAGTAACATAATGAATTTTAAACAATTGGATAATGAACACGTTGCCCAAGCTTGGGAACACATGAAATCTCTTGTCAAGAACTGCCCTACTCATGGTTTGACTACTTGGATGGTTATCCAAACTTTTTATGTAGGCTTGAACTTTACCTCGCGGAACTTGTTAGATTCGGCCGCGGGAGGAACCTTTATGTCAACTACACTTGGTGCTGCCACGAAGCTTCTCGACGAGATGATGACCAATTATTCCCAATGGCACACCGAACGCGCTCCAAAAGGGAGTTTTCAAGTGTGCGAGGGAAGATGATAAAAGACGATTCAGGAGGGTCAAACGCTCAAGCTTGGGGATGCCCCCGTGCACCCCCAAGAAATATTCAAAAAGACTCAAGCTTCTAAGCTTGGGGATGCCCCCATGCATCCCCTTCTCCATCAACAATTATCAGTTCGTCTTTCGTTCCACTATAATTTATCACTTCATGCGTTATGTGCTATGCTTGGAGCATCTTGCTCTTAGTTTCTTTTTTTAGTTTTCTTTAGCTTTGCTTGCCGTTCATAACAAGTTAGAACCCAACTTTCTTTGCGTGGGAGAGAAACACGCTCCACTTCAACCTAGAACACAACATAGGATTTTCATGCTTATCTTTGCTGTGTGTGTTCTTTGTCTTTCCATAGCTGCTGTCATGTTTAGCTCTTAGTTTTCATGCTTTTCTTTTTAAAGAGCTTTTGTTTAGTTGGTTGCTGAACTCTCTTGAGTTTTCATGTTTATCTTGTTAAGAGAGTTTGCCTGTTGCACTGAGTTGTGTGTCTTAACTTAAAGTAGGTAATTGAGGTTGCTATTTAATTTTAGTAGTAACTTGCAATAGTTTTGAGGTATTGCCATGAGTAATGTCTGAACTTTTGGTGTCAAGAGCTTTAGCCTATTAGTGATAGATGTCGTATTTTGGGCAATCCGTGTTTATTTTCGAAAACCTACAAAATAGTTGAGAACTTTAGCTACTAGATGGATCACTAATCTTTGGAGGGATCGAATATTAGAGTACACTCACGTACCATGAGTCGAGGATGCGCAAGGATAACCAAACCCCCATACACTCCTCCTCGGGGTATTTGTCTCTTTGTGAACCTCCTAATTAGATTGAGAGTTACCGATAATAAGTGCATGAGTTCTTCGGACTAATGTGAGTATTCGAAAGTTGACACTTCCACCTAGCCATATTTTTCTAGCCTCTTCGGTACCGTGCATTGCCCTTTCTCACCTCGAGAGTTGGCGCATACTTCGCCGGTGCATCCAAATCCTTGGCACGATACGCTCTGTCATCATAAGCCTCATTATATCCTTCCTCAAAACAGCCACCATACCTACCTATCAAGGCATTTCCATAGCCTTTCCGAAATACATTGCCATGCAACATCCATCTTCTCATGACTTGATCTTCATGTCATACATGCTTTTTGCTTGATCGATGAGCCGCATGCTAGTTGGGCCTTGCCCTAATCATTGCTACATGACGCGCTAGTATCATTGCATATCCTGCTACACTGGCAGAGGCATACATTTGCATACATCATGATAGTTTCATTTTCTTTATGTTGAGTACTTTTGTAAAGTGTGAAAGATCTTCTATACTTCTTGTAATACATAGAGTGTTGCCCCTAAAGTGAGGAAAAGATCCCAAAGAGGACAAAATCAAAAGATCCCAAAGAGGACAAATGAGAGTTAAATAGAAAGAGCCATTGAGGCCACAAAAAAAAAGAGAAAAAGAAATAAAAAGAGAGAAGGGGGCACACTACTATTCCTTTTGAGAGATCCACACTCGTACTCCATCTTATACCTTGTACTCCATAGAGATTATCATTCATGCATATAGCTATGTGGGGACCTTCACACTATAGAACTTGGCTTGTATATTCCAATGATGAGCCTCCTCAAAAGAGCTCTAGGTCTTCTTGAGCGAGCAAGTTGGATGCACCCCCACTAGTTTCATTGGAGAGCTTACCTTAGCTCATATGTGCATCCGTTGCATGGCAATCCCTACTCCTCACATCATATCTATCATTTGGCTTTCTCTCGCCTATGATTGTCCTCATTGATGTGAGCCTTTCACACCTTTTTTGTCTTCCCCTTCATCATTTTTCTCTCTTTGCCATCCTAAGTGTCAACTTTCTTGCTTACGCTCATCCATTGCATGAGTGCTCAAAATATCGAAAGGGAGTGGATCATTTTGACTTGTACCTGGCTAGTGGTCTGGGGATGAGTCAAGATAAGATTCCAAAGAAGACCAAGTGTGAAACTTTAGTAGATTAAGTTCTCAACAATACAAAAACTATGTTTTACTCTCTCGTATATCCCTATCCCCTTTCTTGCACGCAAACACCATTTGGAGACATTCGAGTCACGGACAGCAAGAGCTCTTGCACCTTTATGTTCTTATGTTGCTTGTTACAATGCTAATATAGACTCTTGCTTGTTATGACTTGAATTGAATTACATGCCTTGATTGCTTTACTTAAAAAGTTCTTATATGGTTGGTAGCATGTCACCACAGAAATTATGCTTGTTATCATTTACCTACTCGAGGACGAGCAGGAATTAAGCTTGGGGATGTTGATACGTCCAAAACGTATCTATAATTTCTGCTTGCTCCATGCTTCTTTTGTGTGATATTGCTATGATATTGATGCACTTCCATACACTTTTGATCATATTTGGACTAACCTATTAACTCAGTGCACCACAGTGCCAGTTCTTGTTTTCTGCTGTTTTTCTATTCCAGGTTTCCCCCATATTAAAAGTGCTCCAAAAATTCCAGGAAAAATATAGGAAAAATCAGCGTACAGGAAGCTTCGCGAAGAACCAAAGATGGGCCAGAGGGGAGCTAGGGGAGGCCCAGGCGGCCACCTGGCGCGGCCCCACCCCTGGCCGCGCCAGGGGGGCGCCTGGGGCCCCTGCTCCGCCTCTGGCTGCCCCCCTTCGCATATATATCCCTCTCGTCCCGAAACCCTCGAGGACAGAACCCTTTTTCGCGATCTCGCCTCTGTTCCGCCGCCGCAGCGCTGCCAAGATCGGGAGCATCAGGAGAACTCTTCCCGGCACCCTGTCGGAGGGGAGAACCACCACCGGGAGCTTCTCCACCACCATGGACGCTTCCCGGATGAGTCGTGAGTATTCCACCTTGGACCATGGGTCCATGATCAGTAGCTATGTGATGTTCTCCTCCCCTCTTTGCTCTTCATGGTTTAGACCTCGTGAGCTGCCCTACATGATCGAGGCACATATGTAATCTTTCTGCTGTTGCTTTGCTGAGTTTGCTGGGATCTGATGGATTATGAGACTATGTTCAGATTGTGTTTGAGTAATATATTTGATTCACCTCTTTTATATCTTTGTTCTTGAGTAATTCTTGCATGTTCTCCGTTGCTGTTTATTGCTTTGGCCGAGTAGTAGGTAGTAACTCCAAGAGGGAGCGTTATGCTTGATTGTGGGTTCATGCCCCCTGATAACTAGCTTGAGTGACAGAAACATGAGTCTAGGGGATGTGCTGTTGCCACAAGGGAGAAAACAACGGTGCTTGTACTTGCGGGTGCAAGGATTGTTTACTTTACGCAAAGTTCTTTTAATGCAGTTGTCTATTGCTTTGAGTTTACACTTTGGGTGGGATTCGCAACTTAATACCAGCGAGATGTTCTGGATAGATATCTCAAGGTGGATGATTAGTAGTAGATGCAGATGGATTTCGGTCTACTTGCCTTGGCGTACCGCCCATGCTTTTGAGCCTCTACCTTTCTTTGCAGCATAGTTAGAATTGGTTTGCGCACATAATCCTGTCAATTGCCCGGCTGTAATTTGTTTACCTCGCTTTGTTGTTTTATCGTCTTTTGGGAGAGAGACATCACTAGTGAACATCATGGGACCCCGGTCCATATTACCACCGCTGATCACACCTTCTATTTACTTCCTGTTTTTATTTCCTAGTTGCAGTCATAGCTATCATTATTATCTCTTGTGTTTGATCCTTTGTAAACAACAAGGCCGAAGGGATTGACAACCTCTCTGTACTCGTTGGGAGCAAAGTTATCTGTATCTGTGTGCAGGTCCCGTCAACCGCTAAGTTTATGGCGCCGTTGACACCTACTTGTCGACCCTCGGAGTCTCACGGGATTCGATCCTTGGTATCTTTGCCAAGGAAAATTTGCCGCTACGCTACATGTCAACCTTCCACTTGGGGTAACCAACGAGGGGCGAGAAGCCATCAGTGATGAACTTCAATATGCAAGGGATGGAGAAGTCCATTCCCGAGGTGTATTCAATGCTGAAGTCAGCGGAGGTGGAGATCAAGAAAGAACATCAAGTGTTGATGGTGAATAAAACCACTAAGTTCAAGAAAGGCAAGGGTAAGAAGAACTTCAAGAAGGACGGCAAAGGAGTTGCCGCGCCCGGTAAGCCAGTTGCCAGGAAGAAGCCAAAGAATGGACCCAAGCCTGAGACTGAGTGCTTTTATTGCAAGGGAACGGGTCACTGGAAGCGGAACTGCCCCAAATACTTAGCAGATAAGAAGGCCGACAACGTCAAAGGTATATGTGATATACATGTTATTGATGTGTACCTTACCAGCGCTCGTAGTGGCTCCTGGGTATTTGATACCAGTGCAGTTGCTCACATTTGTAACTCAAAGCAGGAGTTGCGGAATAAGCGGAGACTGGCGAAGGACGAGGTGACGATGCGCGTCGGGAATGGTTCCAAGGTTGATGTGATCGCCGTCGGCACGCTGCCTCTACATCTACCTTCGGGATTAGTTTTAAACCTTAATAATTGTTATTTAGTACCAGCTTTGAGCATGAACATTGTATTTGGATCTCGTTTAATGCGAGATGGCTACTCATTTAAATCCGAGAATAATGGTTGTTTTATTAATATGAGAGAAATGTTTTATGGTCATGCCCCGCTGGTCAATGGTTTATTCTTAATGAATCTCGAACGTGATGTCACACATATTCATAGTGCGAATGCCAAAAGATGTAAGGTTGATAATGATAGTCCCACATACTTGTGGCATTGCCGCCTTGGTCATATTGGTGTCAAACGTATGAAGAAGCTCCATGCATATGGACTTTTGGAGTCTCTTGTGTTGGGGAACGTAGTATTTTCAAAATTTTCCTACGATCACGCAAGATCTATCTACTAGATGCATAGCAACGAGAGGGGAGAGTGTGTCTACGTACCCTCGTAGACCGAAAGCGGAAGCGTTTATCAACGCGGTTGATGTAGTCGTGCACCTTCACGATCCGTCCCGATCTAGTACCGAACGTACGGCACCTCCGCGTTCAGCACACGTTCAGCTCGATGACGTCCTCGCCTTCTTGATCCAGCAAGACGGGCGAAGTAGTAGATGAGTTCCGGCAGCACGACGGCGTGGTGACGGTTGTTGATGAAGAACAATCTCTCCAGGGGTTCGCCAAGCACTGCAGAAACTAGACGGAGGATAAACTAGAGGGTCGGGGTAGCCGGCACACGGCTTGGTGTATCTTGATGTGTCTTGGGTGCTAGCCCTACCCCTCTATTTATATGTTGAGCCCTGGGGTCGAAACTTGGAGCAATAGCCTCCTCAAAGTCGGTTTTCCCGAAAGGAAAGAGTCCCACTCGGACTCCAGGGCTAGACGCCAGGGTTCCCGGCGTCTACCCCCTAGACGACAGGGTTCCTCGCGTCTAGCCTCTGGTCTCCGCAAAACTTCCTTTTGCACTTTCCTCAAGCCTCATGGGCTTTCCCCTTTGGCCCAAATAAAGTGTTCTCGTACCCAAACACTTCGGGAAACATCCGGAACCCCTTCCGGTGAATTCCGGAACCCTTCTGGAGGTCAAACACTATTATCCCATATATTAATCTTTATCTCTGGACCATTCCGGAGTTCCTCGTCATGTCCGTGATCTCATCCGGGACTCCGAACAACATTCGGTCACCAACATACATAACTCATTCAATACTATATCGTCAATGAAACGTTAAGCGTGCGGACCCCACGGGTTCGAGAACTATGTAGACATGACCGAGACACTTCTCTGGTCAATAACCAATAGCGGAACCTGGATGCCCATATTGGCTCCTACATATTCTACGAAGATCTTTATCGGTCGAACCGCATAACAACATACGTTATTCCCTTTGTCATCGGTATGTTACTTGCCCGAGATTCGATCGTCGGTATCATCATACCTAGTTCAATCTTGTTACCGGCAAGTCTATTTACTCGTTCCGTAATACATCATCTCGTGACTAACTCATTAGTCATTTGCTTGCAAGGCTTATTATGATGTGCATTACCGAGAGGGCCCAGAGATACCTCTCCGACAATCGGAGTGACAAATCCTAATCTCGAAATACGCCAACCCAACAAGTACCTTCGGAGACACCTGTAGAGCACCTTTATAATCACCCAGTTACGTTGTGACGTTTGGTAGCACACAAAGTGTTCCTCCGGTAAACGGGAGTTGCATAATCTCATAGTCATAGGAACATGTATAAGTCATGAAGAAAGCAATAGCAACATACTAAATGATCAAGTTGCTAAGCTAACGGATGGGTCTTGTGCATCACATCATTCTCCTAATGGTGTGACCCCATTGATAAAATGACAACTCATGTCTATGGTTAGGAAACATAACCATCTTTGATCAGTGAGCTAGTCTAGTAGAGGCATACTAGGGACACTCTGTTTTGTCTATGTATTCACACATGTACTAAGTTTCCGGTTAATACAATTCTAGCATGAATAATAAACATTTATCATGATATAAGGAAATATAAATAACAACTTTATTATTGCCTCTAGGGCATATTTCCTTCAGTCTCCCACTTGCACTAGAGTCAATAATCTAGCTCACATCGCCATGTGATTTAATACCAATAGTTCACATCGTTATGTGAATAACACCCATAGTTCACATCGCCATGTGACCAACACCCAAAGGGTTTACTAGAGTCAATAATCTAGTTCACATCGCTACGTGATTAATACCCAAGAGTAATAAGGTGTGATTATGTTTTTGCTTGTGAGAGAAGTTTAGTCAACGGGTCTGCCACATTCAGATCCGTATGTATTTCGTAAATTTCTATGTCTACAATGCTCTGCATGGAGCTACTCTAGCTAATTGCTCCCACTTTCAATACGCATCCAGATTGATATTTAGAGTCGTCTGGATTTAGTGTCAGAGCTTGCATCGGCGTAACCCTTTACGACGAACTCTTTATCACCTCCATAATCGAGAAACATTTCCTTAGTCATCCAGTTACTAAGGATAATTTTGACCGCTGTACAGTGATCTACTCCTGGATCACTATTGTACCTCCCTGTCAAACTCATGGCAAGGTACACAACATGTTTGGTACACAGCATGGCATACTTTATAGAACCTATGGCTGAGGCATAGGGAATGACTTTCATTCTCTCTATATTTTTTTGCCGTGGTCTGGCTTTGAGTCTTACTCAACTTCACACCTTACAAGTCAGGCAGGAACTCCTTCTTTGACTGATCCATTTTGAACTACTTCAAAATCTTATCAAGGTATGTACTCATCGAAAGTCTTATCAAGCGTCTTGATCTATCTCTATAGATCTTGATGCCCAATATGTAAGCAGCTTCACCAAGGTCTTTCTTTGAAAAACTCCTTTCAAACACTCCTTTATGCTTTCCAGAAAATTCTACATCATTTCCGATCGACGATATGTCATTCACATATACTTATCAGAAATGGTGTAGTGCTCCCACTCACTTTATTGTAAATACAGGCTTCACCGCAAGTCTGTATAAATCTATATGCTTTGATCAACTTATCAAAGCGTATATTCCAACTCCGAGATGCTTGCACCAGTCCATAGATGGATCGCTGGAGCTTGCCCATTTTGTTAGCACCTTTAGGATTGACAAAACCTTCTGGTTGCATCATATACAATTCTTCTTTAATAAATCCATTAAAGAATGCAGTTTTGTTATCCATTTGCCAGATTTCATAAAATGCGACAATTGCTAACATGATTCGGACAGACTTAAGCATCGCTACGGGTGAGAAAGTCTCATCGTAGTCAACTCCTTGAACTTGTCGAAAACCTTTCGCAACAAGTCGAGCTTTGTAAACAGTAACATTACCGTCAGTGTCAGTCTTCCTCTTGAAGATCCATTTATTTTCGATGGCTTGCCGATCATCGGGCTAGTCAACCAAAGTCCACACTTTGTTCTCATACATGGATCCCATCTCAGATTTCATGGCATCAAGCCATTTTGCGGAATTTGGGCTCATCATCGCTTCCTCGTAGTTCGTAGGTTCATCATGGTCTAGTAACATGACTTCCAGAACTAGGTTGCCGTACCACTCTGGTGCGGAACGTACTCTGGTTGATCTACGACGTTCAACAGAAACTTGATCTGAAGTTTCATGATCATCATCATTAGCTTCCTCACTAATTGGTGTAGGAATCACTGGAACTAGTTTCTGTGATGTTCCACTTTCCAATTCGGGAGAAGGTACAATTACCTCATCAAGTTCTACTTTCCTCCCACTCACTTCTTTCGAGAGAAACTCCTTCTCTAGAAAGGATCCACTCTTAGCAACAAAGACCTTGCCTTCGGATCTATGATAGAAGGTGTACCCAATAGTTTCTTTTGGGTATCCTATGAAGATTTACTTCTCCGATTTGGGTTCGAGCTTATCATGTTGAAACTTTTTCACATAAGCATCGCAGTCCCAAACTTAAAGAAATGACAGCTTAGGTTTCTCATCAAACCACAGTTCATACGGTGTCATCTCCACGGATTTATATGGTGCCCTATTTAACGTGAATGTAGCTATCTCTAATGCATAACCCCAAAAGCGATAGTGGTAGATCGGTAAGAGACATCATCGATCGCACCATATCTAATAAAGTATGGTTATGACGTTCGGACACACCATTACACTATGGTGTTCCAGGTGGCGTGAGTAGTGAAACTATTTCACATTGTTTTTACTGAAGGCCAAACTCGCTAACTCAAATATTTTACCTCTACGATCATATCGTAGAAACTCTTATTTTCTGTTATGATGATTCTCCACTTCACTCTGAAATTCTTTGAACTTTTCAAATGTTTCAGACTTGTGCTTCATTAAGTAGATATACCCATATCTGCTTAAATCATCAGTGAAGGTCAGAAAATAACGATACCCGCCGCGAGCTTCAACACTCATTGGTCCGCATACATCAGTATGTATGATTTCCAACAACTCTGTTGTTCGCTCCACAGTTTCGGAGAACGGAGTTTTAGTCATCTTGCCCATGAGGCATGGTTCGCAAGCACCAAGTGATTCATAATCAAGTGATTCCAGAAGTCCATCACTATGGAGTTTCTTCATGCGCTTTACACCAATATGACCTAAACGGCAGTGCCACAAATAAGTTGCACTATCATTATTAACCTTGCATCTTTTGGCTTCAATATTATGAATATGTGTATCACACGATCGAGATCCAACAAACCATTTTCATTGGGTGTATGACCATAGAAGGTTTTATTCATGTAAACATAACAACAATTATTCTCTAACTTACATGAATAACCGCATTGCAATAAACATGATCAAATCATATTCATGCTCAACACAAACACCAAATAACACTTATTTAGTTTCAACACTAATCCCAAAAGTATAGGGAGTGTGCGATGATGATCATATCAATCTTGGAACTACTTCCAATACACATCGTCACTTCATCCTTTAACTAGTTTCTGTTCATTATGCAACTCCCATTTCGAGTTACTACTCTTTAGCAACTGAACAAGTATCAAATACCGAGGGGTTGCTATGAACACTAGTAAAATACAGATCAATAATCTGTATATCAAATATACCTTTGTTCACTTTGCCATCCTTCTTATCCGCCAAATATCTAGGGCAGTTCCACTACTAGTGACCATTTCCTTTGCAGTAGAAGCACTTAGTTTCAGGCTTGAGTTTAGATTTGGGTTTCTTCACGGGAGTGAAAACTTTCTTGTCATTCTTCTTGAAGTTCCCCTTCTATCCCTTTGCCCTTTACTTGAAACAAGTGGTCTTGTTAACCATCAACACTTGATGCTCCTTTTTGATTTCTACCATCGCCGATTTCAGCATCGCGAAGAGCTCGGGAATTACTTTCGTCATCCCTTGCATATTATAGTTCATCACAAAGTTCTACTAACTTGGTGATAGTGACTAGAGAACTTTGTCAATTACTATCTTATCTGGAAGATTAACTCCCACTTGATTCAAGTAATTGTAGTACCCAGACAATCTGAGCACATGCTCACTGGTTGAGCTATTCTCCTCCATCTTGTAGGCAAAGCACTGTCAAAGGTCTTATACCTCTCGACACGGGCATTAGTATGAAATACTAATTTCAACTCTTGGAACATCTTATATGCTCCGTGGCGTTCAAAACCTTTATGAAGTCCCGGTTCTAAGCCGTAAAGCATGGTGCACTTAAACTATCAAGTAGTCATCATACCGAGCTTTTGTCAAAACGTTCATAACGTCTATATCTGCTCCTGCAATAGGTCTGTCACCTAGCGGTGCATCAAGGACATAATTCTTCTGTGCAGCAATGAGGATAATCCTCAGATCATGGAACAATTCCGCATCATTGCTACTAACAGTTTTCAACTTAGTTTTCTCTAGGAACATATAAAAAATAAACGGGGAGCTACATCGCGAGCTATTGATCTACAACATAGATATGCTAATACTACCAGGACTAAGTTCATGATAAATTAAAGTTCAATTAATCATATTACTTGAAGAACTCCCACTTAGATAGACATCCCTCTGGTCATCTAAATGATCACGTGATCCAAATCAACTAAACCATGTCCGATCATCACGTGAGATGGAGTAGTTTTCAATGGTGAACATCTTATGTTGATCATATCTACTATATGATTCACGCTCGACCTTTCAGTCTCCAGTGTTCCGAGGCCATATCTGCATATGCTAGGCTCGTCAAGTTTAACCCGAGTATTCTGCGTGTGCAAAACTGGCTTACACCCGTTGTATTTGAACGTAGAGCTTATCACACCCGATCATCACGTGGTGTCTCGGCACGACGAACTTTCGCAACGGTGCATACTCAGGGAGAACACTTATACCTTGAAATTTAGTAAGGGATCATCTTATAATGCTACCGTCGTTCTAAGCAAAATAAGAAGCACAATAAGATAAACATCACATGCAATCAAAATATGTGACATGATATGGCCATCATCATCTTGTGCTTTTGATCTCCATCTCCAAAGCACCGTCACGATCACCTTCGTCACCGGCGCGACACCTTGATCTCCATCGTAGCATCGTTGTCGTCTCGCCAACTATTGCTTCTACGAACATTGCTACCTCTTAGTGATAAAGTAAAGCAATTACATGGCGATTGCATTTCATACAATAAAGCGACAACCATATGGCTCCTGCCAGTTGCCGATAACATTACAAAACATGATCATCTCATACAAAACCGTATAACTCATCATGTCTTGACCATATCACATCACAACATGCCCTGCAAAAACAAGTTAGACGTCCTCTACTTTGTTGTTGCAAGTTTTACGTGGCTGCTTCGGGCTTAGCAAGAACCGTTCTTACCTACGCATACAAAACCACAACGATGTTTCGTCAAGTATGTGCTGTTTTAACCTTCACAAGGACCGGGCGTAGGCATACTCGATTCAGCTAAAGTGAGAGAGACAGACACCCGCCAGTCACCTTTAAGCAACGAGTGCTCATAACGGTGAAACCAGTCTCGCGTAAGCGTACGCGTAATGTCGGTCCGGGCCGCTTCATCTCACAATACCGCCGAAGCAAAGTATGACATGCTGGTAAGCAGTATGACTAGTATCGTCCACAACTCACTTGTGTTCTACTCGTGCATATCATCTACGCATAGACCTGGCTCATGATGCCACTGTTGGGGAACGTAGTATTTTCAAAATTTTCCTACGATCACGCAAGATCTATCTACTAGATGCATAGCAACGAGAGGGGAGAGTGTGCCTACGTACCCTCGTAGACCGAAAGCGGAAGCGTTTATCAACGCGGTTGATGTAGTCGTGCACCTTCACGATCCGTCCCGATCTAGTACCGAATGTACGACACCTCCGCGTGCAGCACACGTTCAGCTCGATGACGTCCTCGCCTTCTTGATCCAGCAAGACGAGCAAAGTAGTAGATGAGTTCCGGCAGCACGACGGCGTGGTGACGGTTGTTGATGAAGAACAATCTCTCCATGGCTTCGCCAAGCACTGCAGAAACTAGACAGAGGATAAACTAGAGGGTCGGGGTAGCCGGCACACGGCTTGGTGTATCTTGATGTGTCTTGGGTGCTAGCCCTATCCCTCTATTTATATGTTGAGCCCTGGGGTCGAAACTTGGAGCAAAAGCCTCCTCAAAGACGGTTTTGCCCGAAAGGAAAGAGTCCCACACGGACTCCAGGGCTAGACGCCAGGGTTCCCGGCGTCTACCCCCTAGACGCCAGGGTTCCTGGCGTCTAGCCTCTGGTCTCCGCAAAACTTCCTTTTGCACTTTCCTAAAGCCTCGTGGGCTTTCCCCTTTGGCCCAAATAAAGTGTTCTCGTACCCAAACACTTCGGGAAACATCCGGAACCCCTTCCGGTGAATTCCGGAACCCTTCCGGAGGTCAAACACTATTATCCCATATATTAATCTTTATCTCCGGACCATTCCGGAGTTCCTCGTCATGTCCGTGATCTCATCCGGGACTCCGAACAACATTCGGTCACCAACATACATAACTCATTCTATACTATATCGTCAACGAAACGTTAAGCGTGCGGACCCTACGGGTTCGAGAACTATGTAGACATGACCGAGACACTTCTTTGGTCAATAACCAATAGCGGAACCTGGATGCCCATATTGGCTCCTACATATTCTACGAAGATCTTTATCGGTCGAACCGCATAACAACATACGTTATTCCCTTTGTCATCGGTATGTTACTTGCCCGAGATTCGATCGTCGGTATCATCATACCTAGTTCAATCTTGTTACCGGCAAGTCTCTTTACTCGTTCCGTAATACATCATCTCGTGACTAACTCATTAGTCATTTGCTTGCAAGGCTTATTATGATGTGCATTACCGAGAGGGCCCAGAGATACCTCTCCGACAATCGGAGTGACAAATCCTAATCTCGAAATACGCCAACCCAACAAGTACCTTCGGAGACACCTGTAGAGCACCTTTATAATCACCCAGTTACGTTGTGACGTTTGGTAGCACACAAAGTGTTCCTCCGGTAAACGGGAGTTGCATAATCTCATAGTCATAGGAACATGTATAAGTCATGAAGAAAGCAATAGCAACATACTAAACGATGAAGTTGCTAAGCTAACGGATGGGTCTTGTCCATCACATCATTCTCCTAATGGTGTGACCCCATTGATCAAATGACAACTCATGTCTATGGTTAGGAAACATAACCATCTTTGATCAATGAGCTAGTCTAGTAGAGGCATACTAGGGACACTCTGTTTTGTCTATGTATTCACACATGTACTAAGTTTCCGGTTAATACAATTCTAGCATGAATAATAAACATTTATCATGATATAAGGAAATATAAATAACAACTTTATTATTGCCTCTAGGGCATATTTCCTTCATCTTGATTACGAATCATTTGACACATGCGAACCATGCCTCTTAGGCAAGATGACCAAGACTCCGTTCTCCGGAACAATGGAGCGAGCGACCAACTTGTTGGAAATCATACATACCGATGTGTGCGGTCTGATGAGTGTTGAATCTCGCGGAGGCTATCGTAATGTTCTCACCCTCACAGATGACTACTTGATGAAACACAAGTCTGAGACCTTTGAAAAGTTCAAGGAATTTCAGAATGAGGTTGAGAATCAACGTGACAGAAAAATAAAGTTCTTGCGATCGGATCATGGAGGAGAATATTTAAGTCACGAATTTGGCACGTACCTAAGGAACCGTGGAATTATTTCACAATTGACACCGCCAGGAACACCTCGGTGTAATGGTGTGTCCGAACGTCATAATCATACTCTGTTGGACATGGTGCGATCTATGATGTCTCTTACCGACTTACCGCTATCATTTTGGGGTTATGCTTTAGAGACTGCCGCATTCAATTTAAATAGGGCTCCGTCTAAATCCGTTGAGACGACACCGTATGAATTTTGGTTTGGCAAGAAACCTAAGTCGTCGTTTCTGAAAGTTTGGGGTTGCGATGCTTATGTCAAGAAACTTCAACCTGAAAAGCTCGAACCCAAATCGGAAAAATGCGTCTTCATAGGATACCCAAAGGAAAGTATTGGGTACACCTTCTACCTCAGATCCAAAGGTAAGGTTTTTGTTGCCAAGAATGTATCCTTTCTGGAGAAAGAGTTTCTCTCAAAAGAAGTGAGTGGGAGGAAAGTGGAACTTGATGAGGTGACAGTCACCCCTTCCGAACCGGAAAGTAGCGCAGTGCAGGAAGTTGTTCCTGTGATGCCTGGACCGACCAGGGAGGAAGTTAATGATAATGATCATGAAGCTTCAGATCAAGTTACTACTGAACTTCGTAGGTCCACAAGGACACGTTCCGCACCAGAGTGGTACGACAACCCTGTCATGGAAATCATGTTGTTAGACAACGGTGAACCTTCGAACTATGAAGAAGCGATGGCGGGCCCGGATTCCAACAAATGGCTTGAAGCCATGAAATCCGAGATAGAATCCATGTATGAAAACAAAGTATGGATTTTGGTGGACTTGCCCGATGATCGGCACGCCATAGAAAATAAATGGATCTTTAAGAAGAAGACTGACGCGGATGGTAATGTGACCATCTATAAGGCTTGACTTGTCGCTAAAGGTTACCGACAAGTTCAAGGGATTGACTACGACGAGACTTTCTTTCCCGTAGCGGTGCTGAAGTCCGTCCGAATCATGTTAGCAATTGCCGCATTCTATGATTATGAGATATGGCAAATGGACGTCAAAACGACATTCCTTAATGGCTTCCTCAAAGAAGAATTGTATATGATGCAGCTGGAAGGTTTTGTCGATCCTGAGAATGCTAACAAGGTATGGGCTGGTGCAAGCATCTCGGAGTTGGAACATTCGCTTTGATGAGGTGATCAAAGCGTTTGGGTTTATACAGACTTGGGGAGAAGCCTGTATTTCCAAGAAAGTGAGTGGGAGCTCTGTAGCATTTCTCATATTATATGTGGATGATATATTGCTGATGGGAAATGATGTAGAATTCTTGGAAAGCGTAAAGGCCTACTTGAATAAGAGTTTTTCAATGAAGGACCTTGGAGAAGCTGCTTACATATTAGGCATCAAGATCTATAGAGATAGATCGAGACGCCTCATTGGTCTTTCACAAAGCACATACCTTGATAAGATATTGAAGAAGTTCAGTATGGATGAGTCCAAGAAAGGGTTCTTGCCTGTATTGCAAGGTATGAGATTGAGCACGGCTCAATCCCCGACCACGGCAGAAGATAGAGAAAAGATGAGTGTCATCCCCTATGCCTCAGCCATAGGTTCTATTATGTATGCCATGTTGTGTACCAGACCTGATGTGAACCTTGCCATAAGTTTGGTAGGGAGGTACCAAAGTGATCCCAGTATGGAACACTGGACAACGGTCAAGAACATCCTGAAGTACCTGAAAAGGACTAAGGATATGTTTCTCGTTTATGGAGGTGACAAAGAGCTCGTCGTAAAGGGTTACGTCGACGCTAGCTTCGACACAGATCTGGATGACTCCAAGTCACAAACCGGATACGTGTATATTTTGAATGGTGGGGCAGTCAGCTGATGCAGTTGCAAGCAAAGCGTCATGGCGCATTCTACATGTGAAGCGGAGTACATAGCTGCTTGCGAAGCAGCGCAGGAAGGAGTCTGGATGAAGGAGTTCATCACCGACCTAGGAGTTATTCCAAGCGCGTCGGGCCCGTTGACTCTCTTCTCTGACAACACTGGAGCTATTGCCATTGCCAAGGAGCCCAGGTTTCACAAGAAGACCAAGCACATCAAGCGCCGTTTCAACTCCATCTGGAATTATATTCAAGATGGAGACATAGATATTTGTAAAGTGCATACGGATCTGAATGTCGTAGATCCGTTGACTAAACCTCTTCCACGAGCAAAACATGATCAACACCAGAACCCTATGGTGTTCGATTCATCACAATGTAACTAGATTATTGACTCTAGTGCAAGTGGGAGACTGTTGGAAATATGCCCTAGAGGCAATAATAAAATGGTTATTATTATATTTCCTTGTTCATGATAATTGTCGGTTAGTCATGCTTGAATTGTATTATCTGGAAACAGTGATACATGTGTTAATACATAGACCACAACGTGTCCCTGGTAAACCTCTAGTTACTAGCTCGTTGATCAATAGATGGTTACGGTTTCCTGACCATGTACATTGGATGTCATTGATAACGAGATCACATCATTAGGAGATGTGATGGACAAGACCCAATCCTAAGCCTAGCACAAGATCGTGTAGTTCATAATGCTAAAGCTTTTCCAATGTCAAGTATCTTTTCCTTAGACCATGAGGTTGTGCAACTCCCGGATACTGTAGGAATACTTTGGGTGGGCCACACGTCACAACGTAACTGGGTGGCTATAAAGGTATACTACGGGTATCTCCGAAAGTATCTGTTGTGTTGGCACGAACCGAGACTGAGATTTGTCACTCCGTGTGACGGAGAGGTATCTCTGGGCCCACTCGATAAGACATCATCATAAAGAGATCAATGTGACCAAGGTGTTGGTCACGGGATGATGTATTACGGAACGAGTAAAGAGACTTGCCATGACGAGATTGAACAAGGTATCGGTATACCAACGATCGAATCTCGGGCAAGTACTATATCGATAGACAAAGGGAATTGTATACGGGATTGATTGAATCCTTGACATCGTGGTTCATCCGATGAGATCATCGAGGAGCATGTAGGAACCAACATGGGTATCCAGATCCCGCTGTTGGTTATTGACCGGAGAGTCGTCTCGGTGATAACCCTCAACCGTAAGGGATCGAGATAGTCTTCGCGGGTAAGAATAACCCAATTTATTGATTCGACACACGGGGAGCCAAAGAGTATTTATAAGCTTTGACAGTTGAGTTGTCAATTCAACCGCACCTGAAATATACTTACTTGCAACAAAAGATAAGTGCTAACAGTGATATGATAGTGATGATAGTAATAGTAAAAGTAAACAGCAAAAGTAAATAGCAGTAGTAAATGGCAAAAGTAGCAACTAGTGACAAGCAAGGTTTAAAATACTGTAGGCTAGGGAGATGGATGGTTGGGCGCTGCATGGATGAGATAGATTCTAACTTGGGGCACGGCACACGGAAAAGTAATGATCATCTAGGCAAATATCAAACATTAGGCATGTATCCCGTAGGTAGTTGTACGTGCTTGCAATAAGGACTTGCACAACATGTTTTGTCCTACCATCCCGCTACGAACGGGGCCAAAAGGAACTAATGGATATTAAGGTGCTCCTGTCAAAGAGCACCGGAACAAAGCAATGAACTCAATGGATACATGTAATCCTCAAACTACGGACCATCCCCTTTGGTGTCCCAAGCTGTCACTTTTGGGATCGCCGGTTCCGAACCGTAACAGGTGCAAACAACTTATAGATAGGATCACGAACACAAATATATTCATACAAACACATATGGTTCAGATCTGAAATCATGGCACTCGGGCCCTAAGTGTCAAGCATTAAGAATAACAAGTTGTAGCAAAGATGATAAACACCATAGTAGATGATAGGCAACATGCCCCCAACAATCTGACGAACTATTTCATGATCTAACTCATCCAATCCCTACCATCCCCTTCGCCTACAGCAGGGGAATTACTCACACATGAAGGGGGAAGTCATGGAGGGATGATGGAGTGGTGATGATGATGACGATGGCGACGATCTCCCCTCTCCGGAGGCCAAATCAGCCTCCAGATTAGCCCTCCCGAGGAAGAACAGAGGGTGGCGGCGGCTCCGTGACGAAAAACTGCGAAAGAACTTCTGATCTGGGGTTTCTGCGTCGGGAGTAAAAATACGGGGTAAAGTAGGGCACCAGGGGGTGTGGGCCCCACCCAGGCGCCCCCCGGGGCGGCCCAGGGGGGGCGCCCACAGGGCGCCTAGGCACCCCCTGGCTCCCCCTCTGGCCCCACTTCTGGCATCTGGTTCCTTCGGGTGCGTGGATTTTCTGTGATTTTTCGTGGATTTTTCTGAGATACTTAAAAATCCGTTTTCCTGCACACAAATAAACCATACACGCAGCTCTGCTGAAAACAGCGTCAGTCCGGGTTAGTTTAGTCCAAATCATGCAAGAATGAGGTCAAAACAATATCAAAAGTGTTTGGAAAAGTAGATACGTTTGAGACGTATCAACTCCCCCAAGCTTAGCATATTGCTTGTCCTCAAGCAATTCAGTTCAACGAACTGGACGCGACAAAGAAAACTTTGACAAACTCTTTTGCTTCATTAGATGTATATAAGCATGTACTACGAAAAGAGTTTAGCAAGTATTGAAACAGTACTTATGAGGACAGTGCAAGGAGCAATCCTTCTTTTAAGTGACCAGTCACAAATACTTAAAAGTAAATAATATATTACTGAAAATCAAGACAAGATTACATTGCACATAGCTTGAGCATATTAGGGTGGTATCTCGCTAGCCTCCATGAGTGAAGCAAAACATAAATGCAGAGACTCCTCCAGAGTTTTAAAGGAGACTAGAACTAAGAATTTCAGAATAAATCGTATCACAAGTATGCAGAAGACAATGTAATACTTTGGGACAATGCACATTACACTCAGAATGACAATTATGCTCTCCTAGTCGGTGCTTTGAAGAAAGAAGGTGAGCCTCTCGAACCGTGGCTTTTATTGGCAAAGTTGAAATCCCGTGATCGGAAACAAAAACTAAACATGTACCAGAGCTCTTGGTTTTAAAAACAGAAGTAAATAAGTTTTTGAGAGGTGCATATTTCGTCAACGAATGCTAGCAGATAACTCAATCACTTTTTAAGCTAGACAAGTCTCGAGGAACGGCTCCCGCATGAGGATGATCACATCCTCTTAATCTCCTTTGTTTATCACTGCCAAAGTTTTCTGATTTCTCATGAACAAAGCATGAAGGAGGGTTTGTTTGCTATATTATCTTTTTGAGCCGGGCGCACTCAATGCCAGTTCCTTTTCATATTAGGGGTTTGCACATTATACATGCAATCCAGGGGTGAAACTTGTCCAACTTAAAAAGATTATGAATTAACTACTACTTCCTAATGAGTTAAAACATAGGCACAAAAAGGGAAATGCTTTTGATTAATTTTGAGATGGTACACGAAAGTCTTCGTTAGGAATGGCAGGTAAATACCATGTATAGGAAGGTATAGTGGACTCATATGGCATAACTGGTTTAAAGGGTTTGGATGCACAAGCAGTCATTCCGCTTAGTACAGGTGGAGGTTTAGCAAAAGACTGGGAAGCGACCAACTAGAGAGCAATAACGGTCATAATCATGCAGAGCGACAAAGCAACATTGAATCGGGCATGAAAGTGATATAACTATTCTAAAACTCAAAGATCATCAAGGCAAAGTAGACCTTTAGTCTTAAACATGTGTAAGCATGTGCCAAGTCAATCCAAAAATTCTCTAAAGGGAAATACCACCTTAGTATAGCAGACTATGAACAGTGCAATGCATGTAGATCATTTCAATAACGCATTATATACTCTAGTTATTCGGGACTAGCCACAAGGAAAGCATGAACCACTGGAAGAGCATTGTAAACATAGCACTATGTCGCTACAAGCTGGTCTCTAGATCATAAGTATAGGCATATGTACAAAAGTAGAAACAATAAGAGTTCATACCGGTCTTCCTCGTTGCTTCCTTTCAGTCGATCTTCGTCATCACTGCTTGTCACTTGCACGATCGAACGTAGGAAATATAATCAAATGCCATCACGGACTCGAGCTGATCTCTGAAAACAAAGCAAACTAAAGAGAGAAAGGAAATCTTTTTTGGTTTTTTCAAAGGTTGAATAAAAGCAAAAGAAAGAGAAAATCTTTTTGTTGTTTTTGCAAAGAGAGAAATAAAGAAGAACGGGCAAAAACTTCGAAAAGATCAAAGCGAATAAAACGGATAATACAATGGAAAAGTGAGAAGGGCACGTACTCCCGCAAGCTTAGGCTTTTGGCCTAAGTTGGTAGCAGCTACTGCCCCCAGGAGCCTCCTGCTCCAGGGGTATGGTGGTGAGTCCAAGGGTCGTAGAAGGATGCTGGCGCGTACACCGAACTCCTCGGAGTCTCCCACGAGGAAGGTTCCGAACGCCAAACAGAGGAAGACCCTTCACCAAACTCGGTGGCGGTCTCTTCCTGAAAATGTGGTATCTCACCGTGCCTCTCCTCGTCGGGCACAACCCCCTCCATGGGGTTATGAAACTGATGCTGGACCATGAACTCATCGAACTGGACAACATCAAAGGACCATCCGTTCCTGCGAGAAAAATCAAACAAAAGAGGTGCAGGTAGACGGATCTCGCGTTCCGCGGTAGTTCCGAAACGCAAGATATAAACAAGGTTATCAAGCTCAGAACCCATGGTAACAAACTTATGCCTTTTCATAGCAGCAATATCAAAGCTTAAATAAGTAAAAGGAGTATCATCAGGGTGTGGGGTGCCTCCAAGATGCTCTAAGATAAGTGTGGCATAAACGCCACCATATAAGTCCCCTTTGTTACCGTTCATAGCAAGGCGTCGAGCAATTAAGGTACCCAGGTTATAATCAGACCTCCCTGAGAGGGCTGCTGCCAGGATAGCAATATCCGGAGCAGAAATGTTGCTCGTGTTGTCACAAGCTAACACCCCTTTGGCAATATAATATGCAAAATACCTGAGGTGAGGAAATAAGATGCTGGAGATCTTCGACCGATGAATATCCCTCGTACCCATGCTGCAGAGAGAGTTGATGACGGTTTTCAGCTCGGAGGGCTGAGTGGCCATCCTTGCCGTCCTCCCAACGTTCTGCACACATATTATTTCACAAAAATTTCCCAAAGTCATGGTGATAAGATCATTATAAATTTTAAACTCAATAGCACCTGAATGAGGATTATATCTAAAACTGTTAATGAAACTGGAGGCGAGTTTTTGATACTGAGTAACACGGCTCGTGACGAGTCGTGTCAAACCTGCATTAGCACAAAGATTATAAAACTCATCCTTGATTCCCGCAGCTTCCATGAATTCATCACATGGAAATGTCATCGCACGCGCTGGACTTGTGTCTTCCAACAACTCCAGGGGCACATGATCTTCATTATAGCTCACCCTAGCAGTCGATGGTGAAGCTGCGGCTCTAGTGACTCGATCAGAGTGTGTGGGCCTCCTCTTCTCAAGCCACCCTTTTGCCCTTCCTAACAAACTCATTTCTGAAAAAAAAAATACAATTTACAAAAACGAGGATTAAAACAAAGTGAGCTAAGGCAAACTACTCAACTCACTTGCCCAAGGCATAAACTTGCATCAAAACTTGGAAAATAACTTTCTACACATGCATGCAAGCTCATCTCTACAGCACCAAGAACTACTAAATACTCACAAATGAGGCCACCAATCAAAAATCTAATTGGAGGGGTGGAGGAGTCACATACCAGGGAGTATTTGCTCAATATTTCAGCTCAAATGAGGGGCTGTAGAGAGAGATCGAAGAATCGCCTCCAAGAACAGCAAGAACAGCAAGAACAAGACCAGAACTCGTGTTTTTGGAGAAAGAGAGAGAGAGAGAGAGAGGAAGAAGACATACCTGGAGGGGGGTCCCGTGGGCCCCAGGCGCCCTGTGGGCGCGGCCAGGGGCTGGGCCGCGCCAGCTGGCCGCCTGGGCCACTGGTGGCCCCTCCTGGCTGGCCCCAGGACTTTCTGGGTCTCTCCCGTTGTGGAAATTTTTATTATAATTTTTCTGGAATTTTTCTGAAAACTTCACTGTTGAAATTTTTTCGAAGTTCAAAAAGCTGCGAAACTCTCTGAAAACTTGAAGCAGTTAGCAGTATTGTGAAGCTTCAAAAACATAGATACTTGGTACAGCAAGTAGGACAAAACTAAAAACAAATGAAAACATAACAAGCTCAACTTTTTATCCATATAAAACATGTTCACTAGTAAGGTTGATCAAGTCTTACCAACAAACAAGCGATATATAGAGCAAAAAGTCTAACCTCCTACGAAGTAATCACTGAACCTTTACTTTGATGGACATTGTCCCCACCATGATAGTTTTATATTTGTGAGGCACATGTAGTGGACAGTCCCATTCTCCAATTTTCACGGTCTCGATATTCTCTATAGAGTTGAGGGCATGCCTCCTGTCAATCTTCTTCGGAAAATATACCGTGTGTTCTTTATCATTCACATGGAAGGTAACCTTCCCTTTATTGCAATCAATAATAGCACCTGCGGTGTTAAGAAAAGGTCTACCAAGAATAATGGACATGCTCCCATCCTCGGGCATGTCAAGCACAACAAAATCAGTAAGAATTAAACAATTGGCAACTTCTACGGGAACATCCTCACAAATACCTATCGGAACAGCGGTTGACTTGTCAGCCATCTGAAGGGAGATATCTGTAGGAATTAGTTTCTCTAAACAAAGCCTCTCGTAAAGAGAGAGAGGCATAACACTCACTCCTGCTCCAAGATCACATAAAGCAGTTTTGACATAATTATTCTTTATGGAGCAAGGAATGGTGGGTATACCTGGATCACCGAGCTTCTCAGGAATCTTTCCACTGAAAGAATAGTTAGCAAGCATAGTAGATATTGCATCATTAGGAACTTTTCTTTTATTAGTGACAATATCTTTCATATATTTTGAATAAGGAAGTAACTTAATAGCATCAGTCAAAGGGATTTGAAGAAAAAGAGGTTTAATCCACTCACAAAACTTATTATAATGCTCTTCTTATTTAGATTTGATGGACTTACCTGGAAAGGGCATGGGTTTCTGTACCCATGGTTCTCTTTCCTTCCCATGGTTTCTTGCGATGAAGTCTTCTTTAGTGTACCTCTTACGTTTGTCAGGTGCTTCTTCTTCTCAAACTTCAGGCGGATCATTCTTCTCATTATCATTACCTTCAGGTTCAGCACCATCTTCAGTCTCAGCATCGGAGATAGATACACTGTTGGGATCAATAGCTAGCTCTTCATCTGCAATAGGATCATTAGAATTGTCAGTCTCTTTATGTTTCTTCTTCTTATTTGGAGAGACAACAATTTCTTCTTCCTGCATTTGAGAATCCTGCTCGATTCTCTTCGGATGTCCCTTTGGATAGAGAGGATCTTGAGTACTAGTTCCTCCTCGGGTCTTAATCCCAAAAGCCTGCAAATTATCTTGTTTGGCATTGTTAGCAAGCAAATCTCTTTGCACATTAGAAATTTGATCAAGCTGAGTTTGAACCATATGAAAATGCTTCACAAGACATTGAACATCATTAACTGTTCTATCTAAAACATCAAGCAGTCTTTTGATAGCAAGGGAATTATCATGCAACTGACTTTCTATCCTCTCATTAAAATGATTATGTTTCATAATAAAATTATCAAACTCATCTAAACATTGATCAGGAGGCTTACCATGAGGGATGTCACTTGCGTTGAAATCTAAAAGAGAGTGTACCTCTACCATAGGAGGGTGAGTGGTAGGCTCACACAGCTTCTCAATAGGGGGTAGATTCTTCACGTCTTTAGCTTTAATACCTTTCTCTTTAATAGACTTCTTTGTTTCTCGCATATCCTCAGGGCTTAGAACAAACATGCCCCTCTTCTTTGTTGGTGGAGGTGGTTCAGGGATGGACCAATCTTCATGGTTTTTGGCAATCCCGCCCATTAAATCTTCCGCATCGTCTGGTGTTCTTTTCCTGAAAACACAACCAGCACATCTGTCCAAATAGGACCTGGATTCATCAGTTAGACCAGCATAGAATATATCGATTAATTCATTCTTAGGGATTTCATGTCCTGGTCTAGCCCGAATCAGACCGCAGTACCTCCCCCAAGCTTTAGGGAGGGACTCATCCTGCAACTGTTTAAAGTTATAAATTCTTTGTAAAGCAGCATGTTGCATATGAGCAGGAAAGTACTTATCAACAAAAGAGTGAGCTAAGTCTTGAGGACTCTTAATGGAACCGCATGGGAGCGAATCATACCATGCTTTAGCACCCTCCTTCAAGGAGAAAGGAAGAAGCTTGGTCACATAAAAGTATCGTATCTTCTCATCTGTGGTAAACAGGCTACCTAGCTCACCAAGTTTAGTTAGGTGTGCAATAGCATCATCATTTTCTCTGCCATAAAAGGGGTCAGCTTCAACCATAGGTATAAGTGAAAGATCAACAGAGAAATCATAATCAGGATCATCAATGCATATAGGATATGTAGCAAATTCAGGATTAGGAACGGTTTTGTTCTTCAGAGAGTGTTTTTCAAACAGTTTCTTAATAGCTTCAGGGTCAGAGCCGGAAAACTTTGTCAGTTCCCTACATAATTCTTCATCAAGTATATAGTAATCATCATCAAGGAGACTCTCCTTGAGTTTACTCAAATCAGGATAATCATAAGTTTCACCAATAGGGTAGCGAGTAACAGGGAGTTCAATTCGAGACTTTTTAGCAGCAGCAGCAATTTGTTTCTCAAGAGCATAACCAAGCGAACTAATATCATCAAAAGTAGTAGAAGCATCATCAAGAGTATCATACATAGTATCAAATTCAGTAGGAGCATCATGTGGTGGTGGTGAGGCAAACTTACTCATAACGGAAGGTGAATCAAGTGTAGCACTAGTGCTCAGAGCAGTACCTCTTCTTGTAGTGGATAGTAAGATCGGAACCTTTGGGTCTCCTTTCTTACCCATAGTGGATAAAGTGCAGCAGGTAGGATACCTCAAGTAGACTTGTAAATATTGCTATGCTCCTCGGCAACGGCGCCAGAAAACGGTACTTGATAACCCTCAACCGTAAGGGATCGAGATAGTCTTCGCGGGTAAGAATAACCCAATTTATTGATTCGACACACGGGGAGCCAAAGAGTATTTATAAGCTTTGACAGTTGAGTTGTCAATTCAACCGCACCTGAAATATACTTACTTGCAACAAAAGATAAGTGGTAACAGTGATATGATAGTGATGATAGTAATAGTAAAAGTAAACAGCAAAAGTAAATAGCAGTAGTAAATGGCAAAAGTAGCAACTAGTGACAAGCAAGGTTTAAAATACTGTAGGCTAGGGAGATGGATGGTTGGGCGCTGCATGGATGAGATAGATTCTAACTTGGGGCATGGCACACGGAAAAGTAATGATCATCTAGGCAAATATCAAACATTAGGCATGTATCCCGTAGGTAGTTGTACGTGCTTGCAATAAGAACTTGCACAACATCTTTTGTCCTACCATCCCGCTACGAACGGGGCCAAAAGGAACTAATGGATATTAAGGTGCTCCTGTCAAAGAGCACCGGAACAAAGCAATGAACTCAATGGATACATGTAATCCTCAAACTACGGATCATCCCCTTTGGTGTCCCAAGCTGTCACTTTTGGGATCGCCGGTTCCGAACCGTAACAGGTGCATACAACTCATAGATAGGATCACGAACACAAATATATTCATACAAACACATATGGTTCAGATCTGAAATCATGGCACTCGGGCCCTAGTGTCAAGCATTAAGAATAACAAGTTGTAGCAAAGATGATAAACACCATAGTAGATGATAGGCAACATGCCCCCAACAATCTGACGAACTATTACATGATCTAACTCATCCAATCCCTACCATCCCCTTCGCCTACAGCAGGGGAATTACTCACACATGAAGGGGGAAGTCATGGAGGGATGATGGAGTGGTGATGATGATGACGATGGCGACGATCTCCCCTCTCCGGAGGCCAAATCAGCCTCCAGATTAGCCCTCCCGAGGAAGAACAGAGGGTGGCGGCGGCTCCGCGACGAAAAACTGCGAAAGAACTTCTGATCTGGGGTTTCTGCGTCGGGAGTAAAAATACGGGGTAAAGTAGGGCACCAGGGGGTGTGGGCCCCACCCAGGCGCCCCCCCCCCCGGCGCGGCCCAGGGGGGCGCGCCCACAGGGCGCCTGGGCACCCCCTGGCCCCCCTCTGGCCCCACTTCTGGCATCTGGTTCCTTCGGGTGCGTGGATTTTCTGTGATTTTTCGTGGATTTTTCTGAGATACTTAAAAATCCGTTTTCCTGCACACAAATAAACCATACAGGCAGCTCTGCTGAAAACAGCGTCAGTCCGGGTTAGTTTAGTCCAAATCATGCAAGAATGAGGTCAAAACAATATCAAAAGTGTTTGGAAAAGTAGATACGTTTGAGACGTATCACTCGGTCATGTCTACGTGTCTCCCGAACCCGTAGGGTCTACACACTTAAGGTTCGGTGATGCTAGGGTTGTAGAGATATATGCATGCGGGTAACCCGAATGTTGTTCGGAGTCCCGGATGAGATCTCGGACGTCACCGTATGAGATCCCATATGTCACTGGGAGTTTTGGAATGGTCCGAAGATAAAGATTTATATATAAGAAGTCCAGTTTCGGCCATCGGGAGAGTTTCGGGGGTCACCGGTATTGTACCGGGACCACCGGAAGGGTCCCGAGGGTCCACCGGGTGGGGCCACCTATCCCAGAGGGCCCCATGGGCTGAAAGGGGAAGGGAATCAGCCCATAGTGGGCTGGTGCGCCCCCCTTGGGCCTCCCCCATGCGTCTAGGGTTGGAAACCCTAGGGATGGGGGGCGCCCCACATGACTTGGGGGCCAAGTTCCCCCCCTAGGCCGCCGCCCCCCTAGAGATGGGATCTCTAGGGCCGGCGCACCCCCCTAGGCCCCCTATATATAGTGGGGGGAGGGAGGGCAGCCACACCCATGCCCTGGCGCCTCCCTCTCCCTCCCGTGACACCCCTTCCTCCTTCAGCCCTGCTGGAATACTGCCGCATCCACCACCACACCGTCGTGCTCCTAGATCTTCATCAACCTCTCCTCTCCCCTTGCTGGATCAAGAAGGAGGAGACGTCGCTGCTCCGTACGTGTGTTGAACGCGGAGGTGCCGTCCATTCGGTGCTAGGATCATCGGTGATTTGGATCACGACGAGTACGACTCCATCATCCATGTTCTCTTGAATGCTTCCGCTCGCGATCTACAAGGGTATGTAGATGCACTCCCCTCTTCCTCGTTGCTAGATGACTCCATAGATTGATCTTGGTGAAGCGTAGATTTTTTTTGATTTCTGCTACGTTCCCCAACACCAAAGAGATGGGAAGCCTTGATTGATGAACGTACTTGGGCCGGGGATGACCCCTAGATGTGTAAACCGTCGAATCACTATATCTTCACATGTTGTCAATGAAAGATTTCACGTCCACAAAGAGCAATACCAACAATAAACGCTTGACACAACAATATAAAGTCATCAAATTTGAATAATCGGTTCTGAGAGGACATAATACTCTCTAACCTCATGGCACCGTCAAAAGAACGAGAGGAAATTTATTCTCACAAAACTATGATGATCACTAGACGATGACAAAGAACATAGAGGTCTTGAAGATCCGAGCCCCCCCCCC
>LR738715.1:69636533-69657224 GCA_902687465.1 Secale cereale | reverse complement strand
TACAAACGCGTTGTGCCATTCAGCACGTGTTTGTATCGGTCTGTCGGATGGTTCAAATGTGTATTTTTTCACACAAACCAAAGACAAATATGCCGGGATCTGCGGGTGTCCGGACCGTTACCAAGCCTGTGTCTAACCGCCCTGACCTACCCAAACTCCCACCCGCCTCTCCCGCACTTTTCATCCAACGCCCGCATCGCTCATTGTCTGCATCAATGCAGGCCCAGAGCATGGAGTCGCTAGCATTGATGCTCGCGATTTGACCAGACGGGAGGGCGGCGTGGATGGACGCGACCTCTCACTGCTGGCATTGAAGCGGCGCGTTGGCTGAGAGAACGCCGCCTGATGCACGCTCGGCTAAACATGTCTCCTCACCGCATTAAAATGGCCATAGACTAGACACGTCTCCTCATCCCATTCAAACGGTCAGAAACTGCCCGCCTTCCACTATAAAACCGCATGTGCGTCGAGAAACCTAATCCAACCACATATCCATTCGCGAGCCGCCCGTCATTAAGAACAACGCCGGTTGGCTCCAGACTACCCGCTATTTAAACGGCCAGAGACTGCCCGCTATTTAAGCGGTGCTAGACGGCGGGCAAAAATCGCACCACGCTCCGCTCTCATCTCCACCTTGCACCATTTTCTCCAAAATCGCACCACACTCCGTTCTCATTCGCCGGCTGGGTGGCTCGTTGAGACCGCTGGATTTGAGCCATGCTACGCTCTTCTCCACCACCCTCGACGATTCAGGTCATTCCAGGCCAGCTCGCGGATCCAAGATAGTTCACCGGGGAGTGGCGAGTTGCTCCAGGCAGGCACGCGGGGGAGCACGGCGGCACGGACATCGTGACTGCTATGGACGACGCTGTGTCGTACCGCTTGTCCCATGCCAGGACCGCGCCATCCATTGTCAATGTACGCGTAACCGCACCCTGCCGATGGAGAAAGAAGCCGGCTTCACACAGATGGATGAAACAGTGTCCAGCACGTCCGCATCACCGCCATCATTGAGGAAAGTAGAAGATGAGAGGCTGTTGCTGCTTGGGTCCCATGAAGGCCACACCGAGGCGATGCCGGCGTCCACAGTCAGTGACTTGCCCGCTCGCATGCCATCGCTGTACCCTTCCCCTCTGGTTGCAGCACATTGATACGTCCATTTTGCATCATGCTTTTATGTTGGTATTTATTGCATTATGGGCTGTTATTACACGTTATGTCACAATACTTATACCTTTTCTCTCTTATTTTACAAGGTTTACATGAAGAGGGAGAATGCCGGCAGCTGGAATTCTGGGCTGGAAAAGAAGCAAACTCTAGAAACCTATTCTGCCAACTCAAAAAGCTCCGAAACTCCACGGGACACCGTTCATTACCAGATTGTGTCTCAGCATCAGAAACAGAGATATCATTGGGATTCTCAGGTGTTTTAGCTACAGGTTCACTAGAAGCATGCAAAGTCCTATCATTTTTATTTTTCTTCTTCTTAGAAGAACTAGGTGCATCTAAATTAGCTCTCTGGGAATCTTGCTCAATTATCTTAGGGTGGCCCTCAGGATACATAGGTTTCTGAGTCACTTTACCCCCTCTAGTTGCAACTCTAACAGCATAGTTATTATTCTTACTATTTAATTCATTGAGCAAATCATTTTGAGCCTTAAGTACTTGTTCTACTTGAGTGGTAACCATAGAGGCATGTTTACTAATGAGTTTCAATTCATCTTTAACTCTAGACATATAATCACTAAAGCGTCCAATCATATAAGCACTATGTTGCAATTGTCTACCAACATAAGCATTGAAGTTTTATTGTTTCACAATAAAATTATCAAACTCATCAAATCTATAAAGAGAATTTACCTTTACTACATGTGTCGGGTTATCAAGACCATGTATTTCTTCAATAGGTGGTAAATTCTTAACATCTTCAGCTTTAATACCTTTTTCTTTCATAGATTTCTTTGCCTCTTGCATATCTTCAGGCTGAGAAATAGAACTCCCCTTTTCTTCGGAGTTGGCTTAGGGGCTGGTTCAGCAAGTGTCCAATTATTTTTATTGGCTAACATATTATTCAATAGTAATTCAGCTTAATCAACTGTTCTTTCCCTGAAAACACAACCATCACAACTATCCAGGTGGTCTCTGGAAGCATCGGTTAGTCCATTATAAAAGACATCAAGTATATCATTCCTCTGAAGAGGATGATCAGGAAACGCATTAAGTAATTGGAGAAGCCTCCCCCAAGCTTGTGGGAGACTATCTTCTTCAATTTTCACAAAATTATATATTTCCCGTAAGGCAGCTTGTTTCTTATGAGCGGGAAAATATTTAGCAGGGAAGTAATACATCATATCCTGGGGACTACGCACACAACCAGGATCAAGAGAATTAAACCATGTCTTAGCATCACCCTTTAATGAGAACGGAAACAACTTAAGGATATAATAATAACGAATCTTTTCATCGTTGGTAAACAGGGTGGCTATATCATTCAACTTAGTAAGATGTGCCACAACAGTTTCAGATTCATAGCCATGGAAAGGATCAGATTCAACCAAAGTAATTAACTCGGGATCAATAGAGAAATCATAATCCTTATCAGTAACAAAGATAGGTGAAGTAGCAAATCCAGGGTCATGTTTCATTCTAGCATTCAAAGACTTTTCTTTCAGCTTAACAAATAATTTCTTAAGATCATATCTATCATTGCAAGCAAGAAAGTCTCTAGCAGTTTCTTCATCCATAACATAACCCTCAGGACTAACAGGCAATTCAAATCTAGGGCGAGAATCTTCATCATCACTTTCATAAATATTATCAGTTTCAATATTTGCATTCTCCCTAACCTTAGTAATTTGTTCATCTAGAAATTCACCTAGTGGCACATTATTATCAAGTATGGAAGTAGTTTCATCATACATAGCAGAAGTAGCATCATCAAGAACATGCAACATATTGTTGGAAATATGCCCTAGAGGCAATAATAAATTGGTTATTATTATATTTCCTTGTTCACGATAATCGTTTATTATCCATGCTAGAATTGTATTGAAAGGAAACTCAGATACATGTGTGGATACATAGACAAATACCATGTCCCTAGTAATCCTCTAGACGACTAGCTCGTTGATCAATAGATGGTTACGGTTTCCTAACCATGGACATTGGATGTCGTTGATAACGGGATCACATCATTAGGAGAATGATGTGATGGACAAGACCCAATCCTAAGCCTAGCACAGATCGTGTAGTTCGTATGCTAAAGCTTTTCTATATGTCAAGTATATTTTCCTTAGACCATGAGATTGTGCAACTCCCGGATACCGTAGGAATGCTTTGGGTGTACCAAACGTCACAACGTAACTGGGTGGCTATAAAGGTGCACTACAGGTATCTCCGAAAGTGTCTGTTGGGTTGGCACGAATCGAGACTGGGATTTGTCACTCCGTATGACGGAGAGGTATCTCTGGGCCCACTCGGTAGGACATCATCATAATGTGCACAATATGTGATCAAGGAGTTGATCACGGGATGATGTGTTACGGAACGAGTAAAGAGACTTGCCGGTAACGAGATTGAGCAAGGTATCGGTATACCGACGATCGAATCTCGGGCAAGTGCTATACCGATAGACAAAGGGAATCGTATACGGGATTGATTGAATCCTTGACATCGTGGTTCATCCGATGAGATCATCGTGGAACATGTGGGAGCCAACATGGGTATCCATATCCCGCTGTTGGTTATTGGCCGGAGAGTTGTCTCGGTCATGTCTACATGGTTCCCGAACCCGTAGGGTCTACACACTTAGGATGTGTTTGGTTTCAGTCATCAAGTAGAACGGCATGGGTCGGTTACGTTCTGAGTGCCCATTCACGTGTTTAGTTCGTCGAAGGAATTGGAACCCACTCGTTCCCAGGAACGGTATATTCGCTCAATATGCGGAACCAACCAATACCCCCAAATCGGTGGAACGACAGGGAACGGCTCGCGGCGCTCGCTCTCACCCACCCTTCCACGACTCGCACTCAGCGCCGCCACCCCTCGTCTCTCTCCCTCTTTCGATCCGAGGCTTCGTCGGAGACCAGCGGGCGGCGGCAACCGGAGAGGCGGCCGACGGCGGCTGCCGTGGGTGGCACCAACTGCTGGAGGGCATCCCTCCCGACCTGAGGTGCCGTTGCAGATCGGCGGCAAGGCGGCAGCCTGGGAGGCGGTCGCCAGCGGCCGGCGCGGGTAGCACTACTGGAGGACCTGTTCCATCTGTGCTTGGTGAAGGCGAGGACGCGCAGCACCGTCGACCTCCTTGTTGTAGTTGTAGGCCTCCTCGACTGGACCTCCCCACTCATGACGCGGGGCACCATCGAGTTCATCCTCCACCACACAGCTGTGCTCCTAGTCCGCTCACAGGCCTTCTCCAATAGCAGCAGTGCAAGTTCTCGGTTGTGTGGCAGCAAGCAACAATCAGCGGCGACCATCGGCGAAGTTTTCGTCCAGCCATAACAGCACTTTTGGAAGCTCCCTCTTTCTGGTTATCTACACTCTTTGTTGTGGTTCTGTATTTTTGTTACCTGCAGTTAGAATACTAACAGCATATTTATTTCTGAAAATATTGGAAGTTTAATTAACTCATGGATTTTGGCATGTGTGTTCAAATGTGAAAAGCTATATGTGAGAGGTAATCTCACCATTCATATTTAAAATAACTTTCGGTTCAAATTCATTCCATGTCATCTCTTCAACCAAACACCGAAACAGAACCGTTCCATTCCACCTAATTGCCGCTACTAAACACAGAAACGGAACCGACCCATTATAATGGAATGGAATCATGACATTCCATTCCACCTCTTTCTCGAACCAAACACACCCTTAAGGTTCGATGACGCTAGGGTTATAGGGAAAGTATGTACGCGGTTACCGAATGTTGTTCGGAGTCCCGGATGAGATCCCGGACGTCACGAGGAGTTCCGGAATGGTCCGGGGGTAAAGATTCATATATGGGAAGTCCCGTTTTGGTCACCGGAAAAGTTTCGGGCGCTATCGGTAGCGTACCGGGACCACCGGGAGGGTCCCGGGGGTCCACCGGGTGGGGCCACCGGCCCCAGAAGGCTGCGTGGGCCAAGTGTGGGAGGGGACCAGCCCCAGGTGGGCTGGTGCGCCCCCCTAACCAGGCCCAAGGCAAAGAGAGAAGGAAAAGGGGAGAAACCCTAGGCTCAGATGGGCCTAAGGCCCACATAGTGGTGCGCCTCCCCCTCTCTCCCCCTTGGCCGCCCCCTAGATGGGATCTAGGGCTGGCCGCACCCCTAGGGGTGGGAAACCCTAAAGGGGGCGCAGCCCCCCCTTCCCCCTATATATATGTGAGGTTTGGGGCTGCCCATAACACGTTTTGACCTCTGTCGCATGGCGCAGCCCTACCTCTCTCCCTCCTCGTCTCTTGCAGTGCTTGGCGAAGCCCTGCTGGAGTCCCGCGCTCCTCCACCACCACCATGCCGTCGTGCTGCTGTTGGATGGAGTCCTTCCCAACCTCTCCCTCTCTCCTTGCTGGATCAAGGCGTGGGAGACGTCACCGGGCTGCACGTGTGTTGAACGCGGAGGCGCCGTTGTTCGGCGCTTAGATCGGAATCAGCCGCGATCTGAATCGCAGCGAGTACGACTCCTTCATCCGCGTTCTTGCAACGCTTCCGCATCGCGATCTACAAGGGTATGTAGATGCACTAACCTTCCCCTCGTTGCTAGATTACTCCATAGATAGATCTTGGTGATGCGTAGGAAAAATTTTGATTTTCTGCTACGATCCCCAACAGTGGCATCATGAGCTAGGTCTATGCGTAGTTTCTTGCACGAGTAGAACACAAAGTAGTTGTGGGTGTAGATCATGTCAATTCTCTTGCCGTTACTAGTCTTATCTTGATTCGGCGGCATCGTGGGATGAAGCGGCCCGGACCGACCTTACACGTACTCTTACGTGAGACAGGTTCCACCGACTGACATGCACTAGTTGCATAAGGTGGCTAGCGGGTGTATGTCTCTCCCACTTTAGTCGGATCGGATTCGATGAAAAGGGTCCTTATGAAGGGTAAATAGAAATTGGCATATCACGTTGTGGTTTTGGCGTAGGTAAGAAACGTTCTTGCTAGAAACCTATAGCAGCCACGTAAAAACTTGCAACAACAATTAGAGGACGTCTAACTTGTTCTTGCAGCATGTGCCGTGTGATGTGATATGGCCAAAAGGATGTGATGAATGATATATATGTGATGTATGAGATTGATCATGTTCTTGTAATAGGAATCACGACTTGCATGTCGATGAGAATGACAACCGGCAGGAGCCATAGGAGTTGTCTTATTTATTGTATGACCTGCGTGTCACTGAATAACGCCATGTAATTACTTTACTTTATTGCTAAACGTTAGCCATAGTAGTAGAAGTAATGTTTGGCGAGACGACTTCATGAAGACACGATGATGGAGATCATGACGATGGAGATCATGGTGTCATGCCGGTGACGATGATGATCATGGAGCCCCGAAGATGAATATCAAAAGGAGCAAAATGATATTGGCCATATCATGTCACTATTTGATTGCATGTGATGTTTATCATGTTTTACATCTTATTTGCTTAGAACGACGGTAGTGAATAAGATGATCTCTCACTAAAATCTCAAGAATTGTGTTCCCCCTAACTGTGCACCGTTGCTAAGGTTCGTTGTTCCGAAGCACCACGTGATGATCGGGTGTGATAAGTTCTAACGCTCGCATACAACGGGTGTAAGCCAGATTTACACACGCGATACACTTAGGGTTCACTTGACGAGCCTAGCATGTACAGACATGGCCTCGGAACACGGAAGACCGAAAGGTCGAACATGAGTCGTATAGAAGATACGATCAGCATGAAGATGTTCACCGTTGATGACTAGTCCGTCTCACGTGATGATCGGACACGGCCTAGTTGATTCGGATCATGTATCACTTAGATGACTAGAGAGATGTCTATCTGAGTGGGAGTTCATTAGATGAACTTCATTGTCATGAACAATAGTCTAAGTTGTCTTCACAAATTATGTTGTAGACCAATAACTGCGCTGTAGCTCCCTGTTTAATACGATCCTAGAGAAAGACTAAGTTGAAAGATATTGTAAGCAAGGATGCGGACTGGGTCCGTAGTCCGAGGAGTGTCCTCACTGCTGCACAGAAAGCTTACGTCTTTGATGCACCGCTCGATGTGCAAACCCCTACAACGTTGTCTGTGGATGTTGTGAACACCTGAGAGACATGTCATGATGACTACTTGATAGTTTAGTGCACCATACTTTACGGCTTAGAATTGGGATTCCAATGACGTTTTGAACGCCATGGAACATATGAGATGTTCTAAGAGCTGAAATTGGGATTTCAGGCTCATGCCCGTGTTGCGAGGTATGAGACCTCTGACAAGTTCCTTTGCCAAAAAGATGGAGGAGAATAGCTCAACTAGTGAGCATGTGCTCAGAATGTCTGGGTGCTAAAATCACTTGAACCAAGTGGGAGTTAATCTTCCAGGTGAGATAGTGGTTGACAGAATTCTCTAGACACTATCACCAAGCTACTAGAACTTCGTGATGAACTATGACATGCAAAGGATGGAGATGATCCCGGAGCTATTAGCGGTCCTTAAGACCGCGAAAGTAGAAATCAAGAAGGAGCATCAAGTGTTGATGGTTTAACAAGACCACTGGTTTCAAAAGGGCAAGGGCTGGAAGGGAAACTTCATGGATGGCAAACCAGTTGTCGCTCTGATGAAGGAACCCATGGTTAAACCCAAACCTCGAGACTAAGTGCTTCTATTGTACGGGGAACGGTCACATGATAGCGGAACTACCCCAAATACATGGTAGATATGATAGCTGGAAACTTCAACAAAGTATATTGTTATTGATGTGTACTTTACTAGTACTCCTTGTAGCACCTGGGTATTGGATACCGGTTCAGTTGCTATTATTAGTGACTTGAAGCAAAAGCTACGGACTGAACGGAGACTAGCTAAGGGCGAGGTGACGATGTGTATTGGAAGTGTTTCCAAGGTTGATAAGATCACCATCGCACACTCCCTCTATTTTCAAGATTAGTGTTGAACCTAGATAAATGTTATCGGGTGTCTACGTTGAGCATGAATATGATTAGATCATGTTCATTGCAATACGGTTATTCATTTAAGTCAGAGAATAATGGTTATTCTGTTTACATGAATAATACCTTTATGGTCATGCACCCAATGGTTTGTTGAATCTCGATCATAGTAATACACATGATGATAATATTAATGCCAAAAGATGTAGAGTTAATAATGATAGTACCACTTTCTTGTGGCACTGCCGCTTAGGTCATTTTGGCATAAAATGCATGAAGAAACTCCATGCTGATGGATGTTTGGAGTCACTTGATTTTGAATCGCTTGACACATGCGAGCCATGCCTCTTGGGCAGGATGACTAAGATCCCGTTTTCAGGTAAAATAAAACGGGCAAGTGACTTGTTGGAAATCATACATGCTGATGTGTGTGATCCAATGAGAATTGAGGCGTGTGGTGGATATCGTTATTTTCTCATCTTCACTGACGATTTGAGTAGATATGGGTATATTTACTCAATGAAGCAAAAGTCTGAAGCGTTTGAAAAGTTCAAGGCAATTTTAGAGTGAAGATTAAGAGTCATCATAACAAAAAGATCATGTTCCTACGATCTGATCGAGGGGAGATATTCTGAATTATGAGTTTGGCAATCACTTAAGGCATTGTGGAAATGTTTCACAATTGAAGCCACCTGGAACACCACAGCGTAATGGTGTGTCCAGACATCGTAATCGAACCTTATGAGATATGGTGCGATCTATGATGTATCTTACCGATCTACCGCTATTATTTTGAGGTTATGCATTAGAGACAGCTGCATTCACTTTATATAGGGCACCATCTAAGCCCGTTGAGACAACGCCGTATGAACTAAGGTTTGGCAAGAAACCAAAGTTGTCGTTTCTCAATGTTTGGGGCTGCGATGCTTACGGCTTCAGCCGGAAAAAGCTCGAACCCAAAGCGGACAAATACATCTTCATGGGATACCCACTGGTAACGGTTGGGTATACCTTCCATCTCAGATCCAAGGACAAAAATGTTTGTCGCTAAGAACGGGTCCTTTCTCGAGAAGGAGTTTCTCTCGAAAGATTTGAGTGGGAGGAAGATAGAACTTGATGAGGTTGTCGAACCCTCACTTCAACCGGAGAGTAGTGCAACACAGAAAGATGTTTCTGTGGAACCTACGACTGTTGAAGAGGAAACTAATGATAGTGATCATGAAGTTTCGGATCAAGTTGCTATCAAACCTCGTAGGTCGACAAGGATAAGTACTACTCCTGAGTGGTACGGTGATCCTGTCTTAGATGTCATGTTGTTGGACAACAATGAACCTACGAACTATGGAGAAGCGATGGTGGGCCCGTATTTCGGCAAATGGTTAGAAGCAGGGAAATCCGAGATAGGATCCATGTATCAAAACAAAGTATGGACTTTGGTGGACTTGCCCGATGATTGGCAAGCCATTGAGATAACTGGATCTTTAAGAAGAAGACGGACGTGGACGGTAATGTCACCGTCTATGAAGCTCGACTTGTGGCAAAGAGTTTTTCACAAGTTCAAGGAGTTGACTACGATGATATTTTCTCACCCGTAGCGATGCTTAAGTCCGTCGGAATCATGTTAGCATTAGCTGCATTTATGAAATCTGGCAGATGGATGACAAAACAAGTTTCCTTACCAGTTTTTGTAAGGAAAGGTTGTATATGATACAATCAGAAATGTTTTGTCGATCCTAAGGATGCTAAAAGATATGCTAGCTCCAGCGATCATTCTATGGACTAGAGCAAGCATCTCGGAGTCGGAATATATGCTTTGATGGAGTGATCAAAGTTTTTGGGTATACAAAGTTTGTTAGAAACTTGTATTTACAATAAAGTGAGTGGGAGCACTACAACATTTCTGATAAGTATATGTGAATGACATATTGTTGATCCGAAATGATGTTGAATTTCTGGAAAGCATAAAGGGTTGTTTGAAAGGAGTTTTTCAAAGGAAGACCTAGATAAAGCTGCTTACATATTGGGCATCAAGATCTATAGAGATAGATCAAGACGCCTGATGATACTTTCAAAAGGAACACACACCTTTGACATAATTTTGAAGGAGTTCAAAATAGATCAGTCAAAGAACGAGTTCTTACCTGAGTTGTAAGGTGTGAAGTTGAGTAAGACTCAAAACTTGACCACGGCAGAAGGAAGAGGAAGGACGAAGGTCGTCCCCTATGCTTTTGTCATAGGCTCTATACGGTATGCCATGATGAGTACCGCACCTGATGTGTGCCTTGCCACACGTCTGGCAAGAGGGTACAAAGGTGATCCAGGAGTGGATCACTAGATAGTGGTCAAAATTATCCTTAGAGGAATAAGGAAATGTTTCTCGGTTATGGAGGTGATAAAGAGTTCGACGTAAAGAGTCACGTCGATACAAGCTTTACACCTATCCGGATAACTCGGGGTAGAGATACCGGATACGTATAATGGAGCAACAGTTTGGAATAGCTCCAAGTGGAACGTGGTAGCAGCATCTACGATATGACATAAAATTTTGCGAAGTACATAGGGATCTGAATGTTGCAGACCCGTTGACTACAACCTCTCTCACAAGCATAACATGATCAAACCCAGAACTCATTGAGTGTTAATCACATATTGATGTGAACTAGATTACTGACTCTAGTAAACTCTTTGGATGTTGGTCACATGGCGATGTGACCTGTGAGTGTTAATCACATGGCGATGTGAACTAGATTATTGACTCTAGTGCAAGTGGGAGACTGTTGGAAATATGCCCTAGAGGCAATAATAAATTGGTTATTATTATATTTCCTTGTTCACGATAATCATTTATTATCCATGCTAGAATTGTATTGAAAGGAAACTCAGATACATGTGTGGATACATAGACAAATACCATGTCCCTAGTAAGCCTCTAGACGACTAGCTCGTTGATCAATAGATGGTTACGGTTTCCTAACCATGGACATTGGATGTCGTTGATAACGGGATCACATCATTAGGAGAATGATGTGATGGACAAGACCCAATCCTAAGCCTAGCACAGATCGTGTAGTTCGTATGCTAAAGCTTTTCTATATGTCAAGTATATTTTCCTTAGACCATGAGATTGTGCAACTCCCGGATACCGTAGGAATGCTTTGGGTGTACCAAACGTCACAACGTAACTGGGTGGCTATAAAGGTGCACTACAGGTATCTCCGAAAGTGTCTATTGGGTTGGCACGAATCGAGACTGGGATTTGTCACTCCGTATGACGGAGAGGTATCTCTGGGCCCACTCGGTAGGACATCATCATAATGTGCACAATATGTGATCAAGGAGTTGATCACGGGATGATGTGTTACGGAACGAGTAAAGAGACTTGCCGGTAACGAGATTGAGCAAGGTATCGGTATACCGACGATCGAATCTCGGGCAAGTGCTATACCGATAGACAAAGGGAATCGTATACGGGATTGATTGAATCCTTGACATCGTGGTTCATCCGATGAGATCGTCGTGGAACATGTGGGAGCCAACATGGGTATCCAGATCCCGCTGTTGGTTATTGGCCGGAGAGTTGTCTCGGTCATGTCTACATGGTTCCCGAGCCCGTAGGGTCTACACACTTAAGGTTCGATGACGCTAGGGTTATAGGGAAAGTATGTACGCGGTTACCGAATGTTGTTCGGAGTCCCAGATGAGATCCCGGACGTCACGAGGAGTTCCGGAATGGTCCGGAGGTAAAGATTCATATATGGGAAGTCCTGTTTTGGTCACCGGAAAAGTTTCGGGCGATATCGGTAATGTACCGGGACCACCGGGAGGGTCCCGGGGGTCCACCAGGTGGGGCCACCAGCCCCAGAAGGCTACGTGGGCTAAGTGTGGGAGGGGACCAGCCCCAAGGGGGCTGGTGCGCCCCCCCACCAAGTCCCAGGGCGCCTCCAAGAGGGGAGGGGGGCAAACCCTAAGGCAGTTGGGCCCTAGGGCCCAATAGTGGTGCGCCTCCCCCTCTCTCCCCCTTGGCCGCCCCCCTAGATGGGATCTAGGGCTGGCCGCACCCTAGGGGAGGGAAACCCTAAAGGGGGGCGCAGCCCTCCCTTCCCCCTATATATATGTGAGGTTTTAGGGCTGTTTGACACACGAGAACATCTCCCGATTGGCGCAGCCCTACCTCTCTCCCTCCTCGTCTCCCGCAGCGCTTGGCGAAGCCCTGCTGGAGTCCCGCGCTCCTCCACCACCACCACGCCGTCGTGCTGCTGTTGGTTGGAGTCTTCCCAACCTCTCCCTCTCTCCTTGCTGGATCAAGGCGTGGGAGACGTCAACGGGCTGCACGTGTGAAGAACGCGGAGGCACCGTCCGTTCGGTGCTAGGATCTTCGGCGATCTGAATCGCGGCGAGTACGACTCCATCAACCGCGTTCTTGAACGCTTCCGCTTAGCGATCTACAAGGGTATGTGGATCCAACTCTCCTCTCGTAGATGTGCATCTCCTAGATTGATCTTGGTGAACGTAGAAAATTTTTTGTTTCCCATGCGACGTTCCCCAACAACAATAGGGTGTTAGGCCAACTCTCGCGAAGAAACGGTGATCAAAGAAAATACAAAAATCAACCTAGAGTCCGAATTGATCGAGACTCTCAAAGCAAGTGAGAACAAGCACCGATTTCGTCGTTTTCATAGGCGTTGGAAAGCTATTGGGGAATTGAGGTGATAGGACTTCTAGTTTTTACGTTCTGGAGGATTTTACATACGTGCACACACAGGATCACGTGCGTGGAAAATTCTGAGCCCAAAAAGGGTCGTCTTGGCCCTCAAAAATGGCCTGCAGGATTGGAAAAAATGAAAGTTATCGCAATTACAGCTCAAATTTTGATGAGCCGGCATATCACTTTGGTGTTCAGGTCCTTGGCGCCCCACCCATGTATGGATACAATAGGGTGTTAGGCCAACTCTCGTGAAGAAACGGTGATCAAAGAAAATACAAAAATCAACCTACAGTCCGAATTGATCGAGACTCTCAAAGCAAGTGAGAACAAGCTCCGATTTCGTCATTTTCATAGGCGTTGGAAAGCTATTGGGGAATTGAGGTGATAGGACTTCTAGTTTTTACGATCTGGAGGATTTTACATACGTGCACACACAGGATCACGTGCGCGGAAAATTTTGAGACCAAAAAGGGTCGTCTTGGCCCTCAAAAATGGCCTGTAGGATTGGAAAAAATGAAAGTTATCGCAATTACAGCTCAAATTTTGATGAGCCGGCATATCACTTTGGTGTTCAGGTCCTTGGCGCCCCACCCATGTATGGATACAATAGCGTGTTAGGCCAACTCTCGCGAAGAAACGGTGATCAAAGAAAATACAAAAATCAACCTAGAGTCCGAATTGATCGAGACTCTCAAAGCAAGTGAGAACAAGCACCGATTTCGTCGTTTTCATAGGCGTTGGAAAGCTATTGGGGAATTGAGGTGATAGTGTTGGAAATATACCCTAGAGGCAATAATAAATTGGTTATTATTATATTTCCTTGTTCATGATAATTGTTTATTATCCATGCTAGAATTGTATTGATAGGAAACTCAGATACATGTGTGGATACATAGACAAACACCATGTCCCTAGTAAGCCTCTAGATGACTAGCTCGTTGATCAATAGATGGTTACGGTTTCCTGACCATGGACATTGGATGTCGTTGATAACGGGATCACATCATTAGGAGAATGATGTGATGGACAAGACCCAATCCTAAGCCTAGCACAGATCGTGTAGTTCGTATGCTAAAGCTTTTCAATATGTCAAGTATATTTTCCTTAGACCATGAGATTGTGCAACTCCCGGATACCGTAGGAATGCTTTGGGTGTACCAAACGTCACAACGTAACTGGGTGGCTATAAAGGTGCACTACAGGTATCTCCGAAAGTGTCTGTTGGGTTGGCACGAATCGAGACTGGGATTTGTCACTCCGTATGACGGAGAGGTATCTCTGGGCCCACTCGATAGGACATCATCATAATGTGCACAATATGTGATCAAGGAGTTGATCACGGGATGATGTGTTACGGAACGAGTAAAGAGACTTGCCGGTAACGAGATTGAGCAAGGTATCGGTATACCGACGATCGAATCTCGGGCAAGTGCTATACCGATAGACAAAGGGAATCGTATACGGGATTGATTGAATCCTTGACATCGTGGTTCATCCGATGAGATCATTGTGGAACATGTGGGAGCCAACATGGGTATCCAGATCCCGCTGTTGGTTATTGGCCGGAGAGTTGTCTCGGTCATGTCTACACACTTAAGGTTCGATGACGCTAGGGTTATAGGGAAAGTATGTACGCGGTTACCGAATATTGTTCGGAGTCCCGGATGAGATCCCGGACGTCACGAGGAGTTCCGGAATGGTCCGGGGGTAAAGATTCATATATGGGAAGTCCCGTTTTGGTCACCGGAAAAGTTTCGGGCGCTATCGGTAGCGTACCGGGACCACCAGGAGGGTCCCGGGGGTCCACCGGGTGGGGCCACCGGCCCCAGAAGGCTGCGTGGGCCAAGTGTGGGAGGGGACCAGCCCCAGGTGGGCTGGTGCGCCCCCCTAACCAGGCCCAAGGCAAAGAGAGAAGGAAAAGGGGAGAAACCCTAGGCTCAGATGGGCCTAAGGCCCACATAGTGGTGCGCCTCCCCCTCTCTCCCCCTTGGCCGCCCCCTAGATGGGATCTAGGGCTGGCCGCACCCCTAGGGGTGGGAAACCCTAAAGGGGGCGCAGCCCCCCCTTCCCCCTATATATATGTGAGGTTTGGGGCTGCCCATAACACGTTTTGACCTCTGTCGCATGGCGCAGCCCTACCTCTCTCCCTCCTCGTCTCTTGCAGTGCTTGGCGAAGCCCTGCTGGAGTCCCGCGCTCCTCCACCACCACCATGCCGTCGTGCTGCTGTTGGATGGAGTCCTTCCCAACCTCTCCCTCTCTCCTTGCTGGATCAAGGCGTGGGAGACGTCACCGGGCTGCACGTGTGTTGAACGCGGAGGCGCCGTTGTTCGGCGCTTAGATCGGAATCAGCCGCGATCTGAATCGCAGCGAGTACGACTCCTTCATCCGCGTTCTTGCAACGCTTCCGCATCGCGATCTACAAGGGTATGTAGATGCACTCACCTTCCCCTCGTTGCTAGATTACTCCATAGATAGATCTTGGTGATGCGTAGGAAAATTTTTGATTTTCTGCTACGATCCCCAACACATATCAGATTCAATAGCAGGAGTACGTGTCGCAAATTACTCATAACAGAGGATGAATCAAGTGCAGAGCTAGATGGCAGTTCCTTACCTCCCCTCGTAGTTGAGGGAAAGATCTTGGTTTTTTAGTCCTTCAAATTCTTCATAGTGATCAACAGATATAAATCCCAAGTGACTTAAAAATATAGCTATGCTCCCCGGCAACGGCGCCAGAAAATAGTCTTGATAACTCACAAGTGTAGGGGATCGCAACAGTTATCGAGGGTAGAGTATTCAACCCAAATTTATTGATTCGACACAAGGGGAGCCAAAGTATACTCTTAAGTATTAGCAGCTGAGTTGTCAATTTAACCACACCTGGAAACTTAGTATCTGCAGCAAAGTAGTTTAGAATATGGAGATAGTGGTAACAAGATAAAAGTAAAGATAGTGTTTTTGTAGTTTTTGTAACAGTAGCAGCGGAAAAGTAAATAAGCAACAAGCAATATGTGAAAAGCTCGTAGGCATTGGATCGGTGATGGGGAATTATGTCGGATGCGATTCCTCATGTAAAAGTTATAACCTAGGGTGACACAGAACTAACTACAGTTCATCAATGTAATGTAGGCATATATTCCGAATATAGTCATACGTGCTTATGGAAAAGAATTTGCATGACATCTTTTGTCCTACCCTCCCGTGGCAGCGGGGTCCTAGTGGAAACTAAGGGATATTAAGGCCTCCTTTTAATAAAGTACCGGACCAAAGCATTATCACATAGTGAATACATGAACTCCTCAAACTACGGTCATCACCGGGAGTGGTCCTGATTGTTGTCACTTCGGGGTTGCCGGATCATAATACATAGTAGGTGACTATAGACTTGCAAGATAGGATCAAGAACACACATATATTCATGAAAACATAATAGGTTCAGATCTGAAATCATGGCACTCAGGCCCCAATGACAAGCATTAAGCATAGCAAAATCATAGCAACATCAATCTTAGAACATAGTGGATACTAGGGATCAAACCCTAACAAAACTAACTCGATTACGTGGTAAATCTCATCCAACCCATCACCGTCCAGCAAGCCTACGATGGGATTATTCACGCACGGCGGTGAGCATCTTGAAATTGGTGATGGAGGAAGGTTGATGATGACGATGGCGACGATCTCCACTCTCCGGAGCCCCGAACGGACTCCAGATCAACCCTCCCGAGAGAGATTAGGGCTTGGCGGCGGCTCCGTATCGTAAAATGCGATAATTCTTCCTCTCTGGTTTTTTTTTTCTCCCCGAAAGTGAATATATGGAGTCCAGAGGTACGTTGGTGGAGCAACATGGGGTCCACGAGGCAGGGGGCGCGCCCAGGGGGAGGGGGCGCGCCCCCACCCTCGTGGACAGGGTGTGGGCCCCTGACTTGGATCTTTCCACAGATATTTTTTATATTTTCTAAAATAATTCTCCATGGATTTTTAGGTCATTCTGAGAACTTTTTATTTCTGCACTAAAACAACATCATGGCAACTCTGCTGAAAACAGCGTCAGTCCGGGTTAGTTACGTTCAAATCATGCAAGTTAGAGTCCAAAACAAGGGCAAAAGTGTTTGGAAAAGTAGATACGTTGGAGACGTATCAGTATGGGAGCAGTGAAATCGACACGAGTGCTCGTTCGGTGGTCCAGGGTCCTCATTGTATTTTTTTATTTGGGTTGCTTTATACTTCTGATGAACTTTTATAATAGATTTGAGTACTTTTCGCAAAAAAAACATGCCTAATACAACAACATTGGTTGTACCATGAGATTGCCTCTAAAATACATTAATGAAGCGAAAAAGGAAATTACCAGTAGTATACTACAAAGGGCACCCCGATTCATTATATCTTAATCCGTATCCTATACATTAAATGTGCATTTAGATATAACTTCTTCAATGGATTGCATCTCAAAGATCTTTCATTTAGTATGGTTTGTGGGAGAGGAAGTAGAATGAGTTGTTATTGTTTTTGTGCTAGGAGTTATATCTAGATTACGATATGATAACTCTCTTTATTAACCATTAATTACGATATAGTCTAAGGTGAAGCGTTGAGATTGTGCTAATTTTGTACGACTTTTTTCTTGAAAAAAAGACAATTGGTATGTTTCTAATTCTAAAGTTTTTTCTAAGCAGCTGAACATAATCTGTACCACTCAGAATCCTGTGTACAAGTCCAGCCATGCAAGTGCAAGTACAAGTACGTCGGCTGCTGCGTACAAAGGGTGGGTTCAAGGCAAGTTGACCACATGAAGCCAGTATGACTACAAGGATCTGCAGTACTGACAAAACTTAGTCTGCACAAGGTGAAAATCAGTGTACCGATTCTCTTATGAGATGTTTTTCATTGGATTAGTCTGTGAGCTGAGAGTGTACCGATTCTCTTATGTGCTAATCTGAATTGCACGTGGCTGATTGGTTAATTTTTGTCCATGTGGTTTCCATGATTTTTGTTTGGATGCAAGGTAGACAAGGAATACGAACAAGAAATATACTGGGGCCAAGGAAACGTGTGCTACTAGGTCATATCAAGGGTGGTTTCAGAAATTATAGGCTATATATGTTTATGTGTGAGAGATTGGGAGATTAGTAAAAGAAATTAACAGTTGATGTCGCTTTGTATAGATAGATTAATGTTTTTCTGCTTGGCATAATGCAGAGGAAGTACAAATCATAATGTATAACATATTCATCCCTTTTTGTCTAACAATAATAACAGAACATGAAAAAAGTATATGTCTCAGCAGACCAGTTATCAGTAGAACTACGTGCTTTGTGGTCTGCACCTCAATTGACTACATCACTTGTTGAAAAAGAAAGACAAGGCCGAATGCATATTATGAAGTAAGTACTATCTGTCACAGAAATTCGTTTGTGCTCCCGGGAGCGCGCGCTCCTGCACGCGAAAAAATTATTTCAAAGTGTGAAAAAATTTCATACAAAAAATTGGCGCATACATCTCGACATTATATATGTGCACGTCATGTTTCGGAGAAAACCGACATTTTTTGTAGCTTGTGTAAAAAAGACAAGGATGTCTTGTGAAAAACATTTTTTAACACTGCATTTTGTCTTTTTCACACGTGGCGCAAATGTTGTCGGTTTTTTGTGAAACGACTTTGTGAGCATGTACAATATCGAGATGTACACGTCAAGTTTTTTTTTTGCAATTTTTTACATTTCAAAATATGTTTAATACACATTTTAAAAACCAGGAGCGCGCGCTCCCATGTGCCAAAATGTCAAATTCGTTGGTGCTCCCGGGAGCGCGCGCTCCTGCACGCGAAAAATATATTTCAAAGGGATTATCGGTGAAACCCTGACAATATTGTATGGTGTGCATGAGGATCCTAAAAATATTTATGTTCGACATGATGTGTATGAGGCCTAAATATATACTCCCAGGTGGGGGTACAAATATCTATGCTCCCGTTGCAGTGTACAGGCATTGTCCTATTATCTAAAAACCACGTAAGGTTACTTTTCTTACCAATGACAGCGTCCTGCCCTCCCTTCGGCGACCCACCCCCGCGATCGGTTCCGTCCCCCCTCGCCCCCAAGTCGATAGCCCCTCGTGAAAAAAGCCCTCCAAGAAAAATAGGATCCCTCCCGATCCAACTTTCTCTCGCTCACCAAGCCCTATCCCCGTCCCAATATGGCCACTGCCAGGATTGTCCACGTCGCCTCCTCTCCTCCATCTTGGAGGCCCGACACGATTCTACAAGAACAAGTTGTGTAGTAGACACCCTGTTATCTAAAAAGCACGTAATGCTCCAACATCCAAGGATGATCAACTCATGGTGAAAATGTTTCTTCAGAGAGCCCTTTAGAGCAATGATCCATTGACTAGCAGAAGACAAATTGGTTTGTGATCAAGGGTGGGGCATAAATATTCCTAGCAAAGCTTTCCAAACGAAAACCCGGGTATTGTTCATGTGGCTATTCAAAGTGAAATTACTTGGCTTGATTTGATTCTTTTGGAAAACTAATTAGTCACAATTTTGACTCGAAGCGGACACAACATGAGTGTTGTAGTTCATCAACTCTACCATGGCTTCCATAAGCGAGGTCTGCTAACAGTCCAATTACATGCTATTGTATTTGGGGTACACAAGATGACGAGAAGGGTCACTGACAACACAAGTGATTGGATGGCCGAGAGCCTTATTCATGGGCGTTGGTGGCAAATCTATCACATCATGTGAGTATATTGCATGCATAGTCCTGACATATACGCATGTTACTTTCGAACGGTTGAATTTTTAGATGCTATTATTCAACTAATGATGATGATGTAACATGTATAGTTCTCTAATTTGGCTTCACTTTCACTGAATTATTCCAAACTGTGCACTGACATTTTTTTATGAATCTCACAATCTGTGCACTGAAATTGGAACTTGAACATGGCACATCTCATGAGGAGAGGAAAAGATGACTCGCATGCTCTGTCGACAAGTAGTGGGTTAGCATTGTGGCAAATCATGGCTCTACAAGATATATCTGCCCCTTCCCTTATACATCTTTGTTTTGACTAGGGGAGCCCGCGGGCAGGAGCGGAACCGGACGAAGCTCCGGTCAAAGATCGATGTGTAGTATGTAATAATATGGATTTGAGGTATCCGAATGTAGAATGCATTTTTTGAGGGGTGACCGGTCACTATGCGCGGACACGTCCAGGCGCTTCCGCGGACGTTTGAGGGGTCGTATTTGCCAAGTCCGATTGTAGATGCTCTTAGTGGATCCAGAACATGTCGACGTTTGTTGGGTTGTGGTGTAGGTTGGGATTATGGACTTAAAATGCATGAGCCTTGGCACTTGTCGTCGTTGTGGACTAACGAATTGCTTATTGCCTCTAGGTATGAACATCTCTAGATCCTTCTCTTCTTTCGATCCTTTGATTTTTGTGCATATAGAAAAGAGAAGAGAAAACACTTCAAAAATAATGGGCCAAAAAAGAAGATTGATTTTGTGGTACAAAAAGATTGGCTATGTTTCATTGAAAGATGTCATTTGATGTGCTTTATCCGTCCAAAGCTTTATGTTTGACATATAATATATATTGCTTGTGCATGATGGTTATAAGTTGAGAAATAGTTTTTTATTACATTTGCTAAAGTACCGTGTAAATGAAGTTTAAGATAACATACCTGACGTTGTAAGGTAACATCTTAATCACATCAAGTAGATCTTAGTTCGTAACATATAATTATTTGGATCATTGTTCTCTATTTATATATCATCGAGTTATGTTGCACGTGAAATGGATTACAATTATTTTCAGTTGTTGCAGGCTATCTTTTCTCTACATACAATATATATATATAT
>LR738715.1:69620624-69635963 GCA_902687465.1 Secale cereale | reverse complement strand
ACGGCAGAGGTGTGGTAACACTTATTTTTTTTTTCTTCAAAAATTCAAGGTGTATTTTGTTTTTGTTTTTTCAAGGATAGTCAAGGTTGACGTACGAAACTTCTCTAAGTTTGACCGAGTTTAGAAACAAATATCAACACATTATTCTCGAAAAGTATATCAATACCTACAATACCTAATCGATATCATTAGATTCAACATAAAATGTAAAGCTTGGTCAGAAACATTTGGCTTTCAGAAAATAGTACTGTTTGGCAACGTGGAGAGTTCAAAATTACCACCGTGGTTTACATTAAACTTATGGGTCCATTTGAATGTTCTCCATGCATAGCATGATCCGAGGGCCAGCTGGAGTAGTACTATACCCAGTTAATGTATGCAGTGAGATTACCCTTATAAATACCAATTAATCGGTCCATATTAATGTTCTCATGATAGGCAATCCTGCCACTAGTGGACAGCGCCGAACATGATCTGGTAACGCCATCCAGCCTGCCCGTGCCGCCAAAAATGAATCAATACTAGTAGCACAATATCCCAAAGCCAGAAAGAGGCCAATGGCTCCATTCGAACGTCAAAGTCAAACCCCAAACAAACATCTGCTCTTGTATCGCTCGCGTGAGGGAGCCGCTGGATATACAAAACCCCAGAGGATGCACACGGACGTTTGTTTCGTCGTTGCACGGACGGGTGGGTGACGTCGTCGCAGTCCGTCCGTCCGTCCCTCCTCCGATCGATCCATCTCGACCGCTCGCCCTCCCTCCCTCCTCACTCGCTGGCCTATAACTACCGCCCGCGCCCCCGGCCGCTCCCTCTCACTCGTCTCCCCGACTGATTCCCTCCTCGCCTGCCTGCTTGCTTGCTCGATCGGCCCCCTCCTGCCGGGACTGACAACGAGATCGCCCCGGCCGGCTGCGTCCGCCAGCCAGTTCTTGCCTCCCTCTGATCCCGATCCACCCGTTCCTGGCAGGTAATGGCCTCTTCTCCTCTCTCTTCTCGACTTCTCGTGATGTTCTTCTCGCCATTTTTAGACAAACGACACCGTCGAGGTTCCACCAGAGATTGGCTACGGTCCTAGATCGATCAACAGGCAGGCAGGGCGATATTTTTGTTCGGCCCGACACAAGGCCGGAACGGACTCTCCGCTCCCCTCCTATGTGCCACGAGCCAGCCTGCCTGCCTGCCACCGCATCACAACCACCGCCCGCCCGTCGCTACCAGAGATAGCGAACATGGCGAAACATAGTTTTCCTTCCTGCCATTAACCGATCGCGAGATCCTGATACGTCCGCAGTGTCTGATCATCATCCATTGCGCCTCTTCTTCTTGTTGCAGCACGCACGCAGCGCCGCCCTTCACTCTGGACTTCTCCCCGGCGGTGCCGGCGAGGGTGGATGCAGGCGCCCTTCCTGTCCCGGCGCCCCTCCTCTTCAAGGGCTCTCCCATAGACAACGGCTGATTGAGCCGCTGCAACGCCTACATCCTTGAGTTCTCGCACCGAGTTTTTACCAGAAGGAAGTAGGTAATTCCAAGGATTGAAGAAGAATTCGGCTTCCAAAGGCGTTCAAGAATTGAGGCTTGAGTCTTGATCCGAGATGGCCAAGACCGGCTGCTTCTGTGCTCTGCTCGGTGGCAAGAGCAAGAAATCCAAGGTCTGTCGTCCTGCTCCCCTCTGTTTCTCATTACTAATTAATTACTCTGCTGGTGTGCACACAGGTTTGCATGTCTGTGAATTAATTAGTAGGAAATCTGCTGGTGTGTGGCACACTGGTCACGTGTGTGCACTGTATTGACCTCTGTAGATTTCAAATCCCATATTTAATTAGCTTGTGTAATTGTGTTCGGTCAATCCATGGCATGATCGCAGGATGTGAGGAAGGTTCCGTACGCCAAAAGGGCCAACGGCAACGACTGGCAGAAGGTGAAGCCGGTCGAGTCCATGGACGGGACGGTCGCCGCCTCCATCGACACGGACAGTGCCCAGACATGCCGCGACACAAAGGTTGTCGCCGCGACAGCCGCCGAGCCCGCATGCCAAGGCCGTGACGACGACAAGGCCTCGCCGACGAGGGACGTCGACCTCGCCGGAGGCGCCGCCACGGACTCGTCCGGCTACAACAGCGACGGTGGGGACAAGGATGTTGCTGGCACCGGCACACCGGACGTGGTGAGCGAGTTGCCGTTGCCGGCAACTCCAACGAGGCTGGAGCGCTCGTGCTCCAACATCGAGACGGCGAGGCCCGGCTGGAAGGCGTTCGACCTGCTGCTGCCGCCGGCCAAGTCGCGCTCCCACGGCGACCTCGCGACCTTGCCGGCCGGCGCCGGTAGCTTGTTCGCCAGCCCCAACGGCGCGCCGGGCGGCTCCAGCCCGGCGCCGTCCGTGAGGTCGACGTGCAGCGCGGACCGCGTGATGCTGAAGAGGAGGTCGTCCAGCCAGGTGCTCCCGTCCCGGAGCCGGAAGCTGTGGTGGCGGCTGTTCATGTGGAGCCACCGGAACCTGCACCGGCCGGGCGCCGCCACATCATCGAGCACCTTGCCACCCGCGGGCACAGTTCACCAAGTGTTCTTCTCCAACCGCCAGCACGACGGGTACACGTCCGACACGCTCGGCGCCGGCGCGGACGGCAACTGCAAGAACAAGGAGGTCGCCGCCGTGGAGGAAGAGCCGACGCGCCCGAACCAGTGGGTGGCGTTCTCGGCGGAGGCCTCGTCGTCGCTGGACCGCGTCAGCGCGTGGGTGAGCAGCCTCGGGGACGGCCCGTTGATCCCCGCCGAGGTGCAGGAGGAGGAGGAGGTCGAGGAGGAGGATGAGGACGGCAACGGCATCACCGAGACCGAGTTCGAGATCGGCGAGCCGTCGGGGACGACGAAGCAGGGCCACGCGCAGGCGCAGGCGCAGAAGCGGCGCAGCAGAGCGGCGGAGGAGGCGGTCCAGCAGGCGAGCAGCATCGTGCAGACGCTCAACGCCTTCTCTTCGGTGGCGCACATCTCCGGCATGGGGCTCAAGGCCGTGCCCATGATCTCCGCCTTCTCCAGCCTCCGGGCCGTGAACCTCTCCGGCAACTTCATCGGTAAGCAAATTGATCGACACTCCTACATTTCTACTACACTCGACCATGATCGATCGGCAAGCGCAAGCGACTGACATGACACGACATGATTTGGCACGCAGCTCACATCTCGGCCGGGTCGCTGCCCAAGGGGCTGCACTCGCTGGACCTGTCCCGGAACAGCATCGCCGCCATCGAGGGACTCCGGGAGCTGACGCGGCTGCGCGTGCTCAGCCTCAGCTACAACCGGATCGCACGCGTCGGCCACGGTAACCATTTCTCATTCCTTCTCTCGGCAACGGACCATGAATCCACCATGGATCGCGCCCAGTACTACGTACTCCTACGTACGTGCTCTGGTGAAAGCCAGCTGTGCTTGGTGGTATATACCTTGTACATTGTTCAGTGTCGCCGTGTCCACAGGGACCGCCCGCTCGCCCCGTAGCATTACGAGCGAGCAGCTGCCAGATCTTGGCCCAGGCTATAGCTAGGTGCAGTACCGTGGTAGGGAACGGGTGGTCCGAACGAGCGACAGGCTATTCGTACACACAAATTGATGGGCCGGTACCAATACGCCGCGCTGGAAAGAAGCTCTCTGGTTACGGCCGACCGATATAGACATGTCGCATTCCGCTTTTCTCTTCGGATGTTGCCCTGACAATCCTCGTCACCGCATCACATAGTAGTACCTGGTACCACTAGAGTGGCAGCAGCAGCAGCTTGCTCAGGCCTTGGGAACCGAGCTCATCTGTGTACTGCAGAATCATGACCCTGCCAGAATTTCACCAAACATGTTCGAGCTCTGAATCTCACAGCCACAGGGCACTATACTGTCTACTGACGAGTTGTGTCGTGTTTAAAAACATTCCAGGGCTGTCGGGGTGCACGGCGCTGAGGGAGCTGTACCTGGCGGGGAACAAGGTGAGCGACGTGGAGGGGCTGCACCGGCTGCTCAAGCTGGCGGTGCTGGACCTGAGCTTCAACAGGGTCACCACCACCAAGGGCCTGGGCCAGCTGGTGGCCAACTACAGCTCGCTCCGGGCGCTCAACCTGCTGGGCAACCCCGTGCAGGCCAACGTCGGCGACGACGCGCTCCGCAAGGCCGTCTCCGGCCTCCTGCCGCTGCTCGCCTACCTCAACAAGCAGGCCCTCAAGCCGCAGCGCGCGCGCGAGGCCGCCAAGGACAGCGTCGCCAAGGCCGCCCTCGGGAACAACCGCTGGAGCTCGCGCCGGCGCGCCGCGCGCCGCCCCGGCCAGAGCCCCGGCTCCTCGTCGTCGGCCAAGAGGGAGGGCAGCGGCGGCAGGAGCAGGTCCCAGAGCGGGGTTCTGGCAAGGAGGTGAGACGATCAGGCAAGGTGCAACTTCAGATGGCCTTGTCACGTTGATCACCCTGGACTGGACGGCGTTGAGCTGAAGCGGCATGTGCTGCTGGCAATTACTCTGCAAACGCTGTGAGACCTGAAGGGTTTGCACTTGGAAAAGAAGTGAAGTACAGTAGTATATCAAGCCTTTCCTGATGAGCCCAAAATGATTCAGGAAAGAGGAGATGGCATGCGGATGCAGTCAGGATTCATGTAAGTTGCGAGATCGACCTGGTTTGTGAGACAATATTGGCATTGGCTCCTTCCATTTCTCCATTGCCATTGAGGAGCTCAATTGTATGCGGTAGCATTTGAAATGAGAAATGCTAGAGCTTGAGTGCCCACCAGGGTTGATGTTCCTGTTGCAGTTAGAGGACGAGCAAGCGAAGAAGGAATAGTGTATCAGACAAACTTTTGTTGTTTTTTTGAAATCGGGGACAGAAAGATTTGCCTTATCTATTACTCCCTCCGTCCCATGATATAAAATATTTTGGCAAGCTGTTTTAGTTTGCAAAAACGTCTTATATTGTAGGACGGAGGGAGTAATTAATAGAAAACCCTCAATGCACTCGATGTGGCCGCCGCCGCAATTGCACACCTCAAACGTCCGTGACTACATCTTCACCAACTTAGAGCATCTCCAGCAGTAGCGCTATATCTGCGCGCTGTAAAACGCTGAACCAGCGCGCCGTATCCGCATGCAGCGCGCGGAGCCCGCGAGCACTTCGCCGGAAGCTCCAAAACGGCGCTGGACAATGCAGCGCGCATGCAGCACTTCAGCAGGCGCTGCATAGTACCGCGCGCTGGACCAGCGCAAACAACAATCCCACATATGCATAGATTCTAGTAGATCAAACAAACACAAAAATCAAGAACAAATAGCTATAAACAAATAGCATAGTTTAACCAAACATATAGTTCATCACATGGACAAAGTTCAACAACGATGGATAAAGTTCAAACACGACAGACAAATAGCAAAGTTCATACATATTGACAAAGTTCACCTCATTTGTCAATATGATCAAATCCATCTCCATCTTCTTCGGAATCTTGCACGATGGTGTTGGGAGTTGAATCTCCATGTGCTTCATTGGTAGACGGAGTTGAATCGATGGTGTTGGGAGTTGAATCGAGCACGTTGCGCGCGGCGGTGGCGGCCGCGGTTGGCGTCGGTCGTCGAGGATCCGGTGGTGGAGGCGGAGCGGAGGATGTGGGAGGAGCTTGGGATGCGCCTGTCTGGCGACCCGCGGCGCTGTTCCTCGGTGCCTTGCGCTTGGGCTCTGCCGCCGCCGTCGCCGTCGGCGCGCCGCGCCTTGCACCCGCGCTTTTGACCCGCGGCGCGGGGGGAACCACATCTGCGCCGGCGCTGTTCCGCGGCGGCACGAAGAGGGCGCGAGTGGCCGCCGACCCCGCGGCGGCGGCGGCGGCGCTAGGGTTTGGCGCGGTTGGCGGCGGGATTGCGGCGGCGCCATCAGTGGGGGGGACAGAATAGGGAGGGGTTGGTGTTGGGGAACGTTGCATGGGAAATAAAAATTTTCCTACCGTTCACCAAGATCAATCTAGTAGAAGCAACTACGAGAGGGGAGTGTGATCTACGTACCCTTGTAGATCGCTAAGCGGAAGCGTTATGAACGCGGATGATGGAGTCGTACTCGTCGCGATTCAGATCGCCGAAGACCTAGCACCGAAGCAACGGTGCCTCCGCGTTCTTCACACGTACGGCTCGGGGACGTCTCCTCCTTCTTGATCCAGCAAGGGGTGGAGGAGAGGTTGATGGAGAACCGGCAGCACGACGGCGTGGTGGTGATGGTGGAGAAGAACTCCAGCAGGGCTTCGCCTAAGCACTGCGGGAGGAGAAGATATGACGGGAGAGGGAGGGCAGCACCGAGGCACAAACTGTGTTGGCTGCCCTCCCTTTGCCCCACTATATATAGGGGGGGTGGAGAGGCTAGGGCGCCCTAGGGTTTCCCCCTAGGGGCCGGCGGCCAGGGCAAGGGGAGGGGGCGGCGGCCAGGGCAGGGGGAGGCGCCCAGGCCCTAGGGTTTCCCCCCTAGGTGCCTTGGCCCCCAAGCCCAAAGGGTGCGGCCAGCCCTAGGGGGTCCCACCCCCTTAGCCGCATGGGGAGAGGGCCCAGGGGGGGCGCACAGCCCCCTGAGGGCTGTGGTGTCCCCCCTTGTGGCCCAATAGGCCCAGAACACCTTCCGGACCCCCCGAAAACCTTCCCGGTACTCCGCCGATTTCCCGATGCTCCCCGGAACACTTCCGGTACTCCGAAACCTTTCATCCTATATATCAATCTTCGTCTCCGGACCATTCCGGAGACCCTCGTCATGTCCGGGATCTCATCCGGGACTCCGAACAACCTTCGGTAACCATGCACTCTTCTCACTAACAACCCTAGCGTCCCCGAACGTTAAGTGTGTAGACCCTGCGGGTTCGGAAACCATGTAGACATGACCGAGACACTCCCAGGTCAATAACCAATAGCGGGATCTGGATACCCATATTGGCTCCTACATGTTTCTCGATGATCTCATCGGATGAACCACGATGTCAAGGATTCAGGCAATCCCGTATACAGTTCCCTTTGTCTCGTCGGTATGTTACTTGCCCGAGATTCGATCGTCGGTATCTCTATACCTAGTTCAATCTCGTTACCGGCAAGTCTCTTTACTCGTTACCGTAATACATAATTCCGTGACCAACTACTTAGTCACTTTGAGCTCATTGAGATGACGTATTACCGAGTGGGCCCGGAGATACCTCTCCGTCATACGGAGTGACAAATCCCAGTCTCGATCCATGTCAACTCAACAGACACCTTCGGAGATACCTGTAGAGTACCTTTATAGTCACCCAGTTACGTTGTGACGTTTGGCACACACAAAGCACTCCTACGGTGTCAGTGAGTTACATGATCTCATGGTCATAGGAACTTATACTTGACATGCAGAAAACTATAGCGATAACTTACACGATCAAAAGCTATGTTTACGTTTGGGTCTCGTCCATCACATCATTCTCCTAATGATGTGATCCCGTTATCAAATGACAACTCATGTCTATGACCTGGAAACCGCGGTCATCTTTGATCAACGAGCTAGTCCTGTAGAGGCTCACTAGGGACACAAAGTCTGTCTATTCATCCACACGTGTATTTGAGTTTCCAATTAATACAGTTATAGCATGGATAATAAACGATTATCATGAACAAGGAAATATAATAATAACTCTTTTATTATTGCCTCTAGGGCATATTTCCAACAGTCTCCCACTTGCACTAGAGTCAATAATCTAGTATTACAAGGTAATGAATCTAACACCCATTGAGTCTTGGTGTTGATCGTGTTTAGCCCGTGGAAGAGGCTTAGTCAACGGATCTGCAACATTCAAATCCGTGTGTACTTTGCAAATGTTTATGTCCTCCTCCTTGACCGAATCGCGGATGGAATTGAAGCGTCGCTTTATGTGTCTGGTCCTCTTGTGAAACCTTGGTTCCTTGGCTAGAGCAATGGCACCAGTGTTGTCACAGAACAGAGTCATTGGGTTCAGTGCACTAGGCACAACTCCAAGATCTGTCATGAACTCCTTCATCCAGACACCTTCCTTAGCCGCCTCCGAGGCAGCTATATACTCCGCTTCACATGTAGAATCAGCTACCACGCTCTGCTTGGAACTGCACCAGCTTACCGCTCCCCCGTTGAGAATATACACGTATCCGGTTTGTGACTTAGAGTCATCCGGATCAGTGTCAAAGCTTGCATCGACGTAACCCTTTACGACGAGCTCTTGATCACCTCCATAAACGAGAAACATATCCTTAGTCCTTTTCAGGTACTTTAGGATATTCTTGACCGCTGTCCAGTGATCCATACCAGGATTACTTTGAAACCTTCCGGTCATACTTATGGCAAGGCTGACATCTGGTCTTGTGCACAGCATTGCATACATGATAGAGCCTATGGCTGAAGCATAGGGGACGACACTCATCTTTTCTCTATCATCCGCAGTCACTGGGCATTGAGTCTTACTCAACTTTGTACCTTGCAATACCGGTAAGAACCCCTTCTTGGATTGATCCATTTTGAACTTCTTCAAAACTTTATCAAGGTACGTGCTTTGTGAAAGTCCTATCAAGCGTCTTGATCTATCTCTATAGATCTTGATGCCCAATATGAAAGCAGCTTCACCGAGATCTTTCATCGAAAAACTCTTGTTCAAATACCCCTTCACGCTATCCAAAAATTCTATATTGTTTCCAATCAGCAATATGTCATCCACATATAATATTAGAAACGCTATAGAGCTCCCACTCACTTTCTTGTAAATACAAGCTTCATTGTAAACTTGTATAAACCCAAACGCTTTGATCACCTCATCAAAGCGAAGATTCCAACTCCGAGATGCTTGCACCAGCCCATAAATGGAACGCTGGAGCTTGCATACTTTGTCAGCATTCTCTGGATCAACAAAACCTTCTGGTTGCATCATATACAACTCTTCCTTAAGAAAACCGTTAAGGAACGCTGTTTTGACATCCATCTGCCAAACTTCATAATCGAAAAATGCAGCTATTGCTAACATGATTCGGACGGATTTAAGCATCGCTACGGGTGAGAAAGTCTCATCGTAGTCAATCCCTTGAACTTGTGAAAAACCCTTTGCCACAAGTCGAGCTTTATACACGGTGACATTACCGTCAGCGTCCGTCTTCCTCTTAAAAATCCATTTATTCTGAATGGCCTTCCGCCCTTCAGGTAATACTTCCAAAGTCCATACTTTGTTTTCATACATGGATCCCATCTCGGATTTCATGGCCTCTAACCATTTGTCGGAATCTGGGCCCACCATCGCTTCTCCATAGCTCGTAGGTTCACCGTTGCCTAACAACATGACCTCCAAGACAGGGTTACCATACCACTCAGGTGCAGTGCGTACCCTTGTCGACCTACGAGGTTCGGTAGTAACTTGATCGGAAGCGTCTTGATCATCATCATTGGCTTCCTCTTCAACCTCTGTAGGCTCCACAAAAACATTTTTCTGTGCTGCGCTACTTTCTGGTTGAAGCAGAGGTTCAATAACCTCATCAAGTTCTACCTTCCTCCCACTCAATTCTTTCGAGAGAAACTCTTTCTCGAGGAAGGACCCGTTCTTAGCGACAAACACTTTGCCCTCGGATCTGAGATAGAAGGTGTACCCAACTGTTTCTTTTGGGTATCCTATGAAGACACATTTGTCCGCTTTGGGTTCGAGCTTTTCTGGCTGAAGCCTCTTGACATAAGCATCGCAACCCCAAACCTTGAGAAAAGACAACTTAGGTTTCTTACCAAACCACAGTTCATACGGTGTTGTCTCAACGGACTTAGATGGAGCCCTATTTAAAGTGAATGCAGCTGTCTCTAACGCATATCCCCAAAACGATAGTGGCAAGTCGGCAAGAGACATCATAGAACGTACCATATCTAATAGGGTTCGATTACGACGTTCGGACACACCATTACGCTGTGGTGTTCCAGGTGGTGTCAACTGTGAAACAATTCCACATTTTCTTAAGTGATCACCAAACTCATAACTCAGATATTCTCCCCCTCGATCAGATCGTAGGAACTTGATCTTCTTGTTACGATGATTTTCAACTTCACTCTGAAATTGCTTGAACTTTTCAAAAGTTTCAGACTTATGCTTCATCAAGTAAATATACCCATATCTACTTAAGTCGTCAGTGAAGGTGAGAAAATAACGATATCCACCGCGTGCCGTTACACTCATCGGACCGCACACATCAGTATGTATGATTTCCAACAAGTCACTTGCCCGTTCCATTGTCCCTGAAAACGGGGTCCTTGTCATCTTGCCCATGAGGCACGGCTCGCACGTGTCAAGTGATTCAAAATCAAGAGACTCCAAAAGTCCATCAGCATGGAGCTTCCTCATGCGTTTCACGCCGATATGACCGAGACGGCAGTGCCACAAGAAAGTGGTATTATCATTATCTACTCTACATCTTTTGGCATCAATGTTATGAACATGTGTATCATCACTATCGAGATTCAATAAGAATAAACCCCTAACTTCGGGTGCATGACCATAAAAGATATTACTCATATAAATAGAACAACCATTATTCTCTGACTTAAATGAGTAACCGTCTCGCAATAAACAAGATCCAGATATAATGTTCATGCTTAACGCAGGCACTAAATAACAATTATTCAGGTTCATAACTAATCCCGATGGTAATCGAAGAGCGAGCGTGCCGACGGCGATCACATCAACCTTGGAACCATTTCCCACGCGCATCGTCACTTCGTCCTTCGTCAGCCTCCGTTTATTCCGCAGTTCCTGTTTAGAGTTGCAAATGTGAGCAACCGAACCGGTATCAAATACCCAGGCACTACAACGAGAGTTGGTAAGGTACACATCAATAACATGTATATCATATATACCTTTGTTGTTGTTGGCCCCCTTCTTGTCCGCCAGATACTTGGGGCAGTTCCGCTTCCAGTGGCCATTCCCCTTGCAATAGAAACACTCAGTCTCTGGCTTGGGCCCAGCCTTGGGTTTCTTCACTGGATTAGCAACTGCTTTGCCACCCTTCTTAGAGTTACCCTTCTTGCCCTTGCCATTCTTCTTGAAACTGGTGGTCTTATTGACCATCAACACTTGATACTCCTTCTGGATGTCTGCCTCAGCGACTTTCAGCATCGAAAACAGCTCGGCGATGGTTTTATTCATCCCTTGCATGTTGTACTGCTGGACGAAGCTCTTGTAGCTTGGAGGGAGTGACTGGAGAATTCTGTCAATGATAGCCTCATCTGGGAACACAAGTCCCAGATCAGCTATGCGGGTATAGTACCCAGACATCTTCAGTAAGTGCTCACTGACAGACGAATTCTCCTCCATCTTGCAAGCGAAGAATTTATCGGTGGTCTCATACCTCTCGATCTTAGCATTCTTCTCAAAGATGAATTTCAACTCTGTGTACATCTCATATGCACCATGACGTTCAAAACGCCTTTGGAGTCCTCCTTCCAAGCCGTACAACATGGCACACTGTACTATCGAATAGTCATCCGAACGCGTCTGCCAGACGTTCATATCGTCCGCAGAGGCTCCAGGAGCGGGGGGTTGACCTAGCGGTGCATTTAGGACATAAACCTTTTGGGCAGCTGTGAGGATGATCCTCAGATTGCGGAGCCAGTCCACAAAGTTGCTCCCATCATCTTTCAGTTTAGCTTTCTCTAGGAACGCATTAAAATTCAGGGGAACTCCTGCGCGAGCCATCTACAACATAAATTTGCAAAGACATTTTTAGACTATTGTTCATGATAAGTGAGTTATTACCTAATCAAATTAATTATAACTCCCACTCAAATTGACATCCCTCCGGTCATTCGAGCGTGACATGATCCAAATTCACCAACCCAAGTCCGATCATCACGTGAGATGAGGTGGTGTCAATGGTGAACATCAACATGTTGATCATATCTACTATATGACTCATGCTCGACCTTTCGGTCCTCCGTGTTCCGAGGCCATGTCTGTACATGCTAGGCTCGTCAAGTCCAACCCGAGTGTTCTGCACGTGCAAAACTGGCTTGCACCCGTTGTATGCGAACGTAGAGTCTATCACACCCGATCATCACGTGGTGCTTCGAAACGACGAACCTTCGCAACGGCGCACACTCGGGGGGAACACAATTTTATCTTGAAATTTTAGTGAAGGATCACCTTATAATGCTACCGTCGTCCTAAGCAAAATAAGATGCATAAAAGGATTAACATCACATGCAAATCATAAGTGACATGATATGGCCATCAACTCGTGCTTTTGATCTCCATCTCCAAAGCACCGGCATGATCTCCATCGTCACCGGCGCCACACCATGATCTCCATCATCATGATCTCCATCATCGTGTTGCCATCGGGGTTGTCGGCGCCCCACCATGCTCTTACTACTATTGCTACCGTTTAGCGATAAAGTAAAGCATTACAAAGCGCTTAATGATTGACACGCAGGTCATACAAAAAATAAAGACAACCCTATGGCTCCTGCCGGTTGCCGTATGCATCGACATGCAAGTCGATGTTAACTATTACAACATGATCATCTCATACATCAAAATATATTTCATCATGTCATTGGCCATATCATATCACATACATACCCTGCAAAAACAAGTTAGACGTCCTCTAATTTGTTGTTTGCATGTTTTACGTGGCTGCTATGGGTATCTAGCAAGAACGCTTCTTACCTACGCAAAACCACAACGGTGATATTCAAGTTTGCTATTTAACCTTCTACAAGGACCGCCTTGTTCTATTCCGATTCAACTAAGATAGGAGAGACAGACACCCGCCAGCCATCTTATGCAACAAAAGTCACATGTCTGTCGATGGAACCGGTCTCATGTACGTGGACATGTAAAGTTGGTCCGGGCCGCTTCATCCTATAATACCGCTGAATCAAGAAAGACTAAGGAGGGCAGCAATTTAAACATCAACGCCACAAACTTCTTTGTGTTCTACTCGAGAAAGCATCTACGCAAGATCCTAGCTCTGATGCCACTGTTGGGGAACGTTGCATGGGAAACAAAAATTTTTCCTACCGTTCACCAAGATCAATCTAGTAGATGCAACTACGAGGAAGGAGTGTGATCTACGTACCCTTGTAGATCGCTAAGCGGAAGCGTTATGAACGCGGATGATGGAGTCGTACTCGTCGCGATTCAGATCGCCGAAGACCTAGCACCGAAGCAACGGTGCCTCCGCGTTCTTCACACGTACGGCTCGGGGACGTCTCCTCCTTCTTGATCCAGCAAGGGGTGGAGGAGAGGTTGATGGAGAACCGGCAGCACGACGGCGTGGTGGTGATGGTGGAGAAGAACTCCAGCAGGGCTTCGCCTAAGCACCGCGGGAGAAGAAGATATGACGGGAGAGGGAGGGCAGCACCGAGGCACGAACTGTGTTGGCTGCCCTCCCTTTGCCCCACTATATATGGGGGGGGTGGAGAGGCTAGGGCGCCCTAGGGTTTCCCCCTAGGGGCCGGCGGCCAGGGCAAGGGGAGGGGGGCGGCGGCCAGGGCAGGGGGAGGCGCCCAGGCCCTAGGGTTTCCCCCCTAGGTGCCTTGCCCCCCAAGTCCCAAGGGGTGCGGCCAGCCCTAGGGGGTCCCACCCCCTTAGCCGCATGGGGAGAGGGCCCAGGGGGGGCGCACAGCCCCCTGAGGGCTGTGGTGTCCCCCCTTGTGGCCCAATAGGCCCAGAACACCTTCCGGACCCCCCGAAAACCTTCCCGGTATTCCGCCGATTTCCCGATGCTCCCCGGAACACTTCCGGTACTCCGAAACCTTTCATCCTATATATCAATCTTCGTCTCCGGACCATTCCGGAGACCCTCGTCATGTCCGGGATCTCATCCGGGACTCCGAACAACCTTCGGTAACCATGCACTCTTCTCACTAACAACCCTAGCGTCATCGAACGTTAAGTGTGTAGACCCTGCGGGTTCGGAAACCATGTAGACATGACCGAGACACTCCCAGGTCAATAACCAATAGCGGGATCTGGATACCCATATTGGCTCCTACATGTTTCTCGATGATCTCATCGGATGAACCACGATGTCAAGGATTCAGGCAATCCCGTATACAGTTCCCTTTGTCTCGTCGGTATGTTACTTGCCCGAGATTCGATCGTCGGTATCTCTATACCTAGTTCAATCTCGTTACCGGCAAGTCTCTTTACTCGTTACCGTAATACATAATTCCGTGACCAACTACTTAGTCACTTTGAGCTCATTGAGATGACGTATTACCGAGTGGGCCCGGAGATACCTCTCCGTCATACGGAGTGACAAATCCCAGTCTCGATCCATGTCAACTCAACAGACACCTTCGGAGATACCTGTAGAGTACCTTTATAGTCACCCAGTTACGTTGTGACGTTTGGCACACACAAAGCACTCCTACGGTGTCAGTGAGTTACATGATCTCATGGTCATAGGAACTTATACTTGACATGCAGAAAACTATAGCGATAACTTACACGATCAAAAGCTATGTTTACGTTTGGGTCTCGTCCATCACATCATTCTCCTAATGATGTGATCCCGTTATCAAATGACAACTCATGTCTATGACCTGGAAACCGCGGTCATCTTTGATCAACGAGCTAGTCCTGTAGAGGCTCACTAGGGACACAAAGTCTGTCTATTCATCCACACGTGTATTTGAGTTTCCAATTAATACAGTTATAGCATGGATAATAAACGATTATCATGAACAAGGAAATATAATAATAACTCTTTTATTATTGCCTCTAGGGCATATTTCCAACAGTTGGAGGGGTGCCGGAGGAGCCGTCCATCGCCGGAGTTGCGCCGGCGGCCGCGCGGAAGGGGGGAAGGCGGGAGGGGGGCGCGGGAGAGCGGGCGGGCGCGGGAGGGAAATTTCACAGCGGTTGCGCGTCTCCAGCGACAGCGCGCGCGCGAGAAGAAGCACCTAAAATCCCGCGCCGGATTGCGCAGAATGCGGCGCCGCGGTATTTCTTTTCAGCGCGCGGAACTATACCGCCTCTGCTGGAGGAGGATACAGCGCGCGCGCGGGGGATAAAATCAGTTATTTTAGCGCTGCGCTATTTTAGCGCCACTGCTGGAGATGCTCTTAGCACACCGTGCGCACTGCCACATCGTCTCGCGGATCCACAACACCACATCGCACAAGCCGGACGACCGAATGAACCCCTCTGGACATCCAACCACACCGACACCGCCGTCTTAGCCAGATCAACTGCAAAGAAGCAACCCCATGAATTCCCCGCCTAGAGATTCGTGACGAGGAACACAACCACTTCCTCCACATCTCGGGGCTAAATTTCGTGTTTTGACCTTTCTTCAAAACTTGATCGAGATCTGACACTCCTTTGCA
>LR738715.1:69576895-69620519 GCA_902687465.1 Secale cereale | reverse complement strand
AAAAAAATTAGGATCTGACTCTTTTCTTACCGTCAGGGTCCATGGCGGTAGGGTATAACATACCGCCAAGGTCCCTGGCGGCAGGGTATAACATACCGCCAAGGTCCCTGGCGGCAGGGTTGCACGCCCTACCGTAATTTTTTCCTAAGTATGAAACACAGTCCATGCTCGCACCTACCATCGGGCACCTGGCGGTAGGGTTATAGGCTACCGCCAACATGTTTGGCGATAGGGTTGTTTCCTACCGCCAAGGCCCTTGGCGGTAGGTTGTTATACCCTACCGCCATGGACTCTGATGATAGCAAAAGGGTCAGATCCCGAAATATTTATGAAACAGGGTCAGATCTCGATTAACTTTCCACATCTCGGGCCCGCCACCCCGACATCCCAGACCGACGAGTCAGTGGCCACTACCCCCTCCTGCGCCACCAGTAGACCGGAGCCCCCGACACCTTCGGCAGCAGGGGCGGTCCCACTTCAATTCATTCATGGGTATTCAGTTGAATACCCATGTTTGAAAAATCTGATGGGTGTACGCAATCAGCCCAATACTAGAATAACCCATCTGGTTTTCCCCCTCCCCTCCCCACATGGCCCAGCGGGCCATTATCTCTGCTTCTCTCTCCAAACACAAACACGAGAAGCCCAACCATGTCTGATCGCTCGCACGAAGCCAGCAGAGGCGATCCACGCTCTGGTTCTTTTACTGCTTGTAATATTGGTCACGAGTATAGGAGCTCGAATTTCGAGGCTCACAATTTCGCTAGGCATGCGCTTTCTTTAGAGTTTGGTCGCCATGTTTGGTTAGACCAATCCGTAGACTTGAATTTTATTCCTGTAAATGTTGTGACAGTTTGAATAAAGCCTGGCGAGAATGTCTAAAAAAAAGAAAAACAAAGGCGATCCATTTGCCTAAAAAAAAGCAGAGCGATCCATCACACGCGCGCATCGGACCCCCGAAATTCCAATCTTGCACGCGGCCATGGACTTAATTAGGGTTGATCAGTGATCACATGGCAGGGGCGGACGGCGGCTGCGGCAGGCAGGGCCGAATGGCGGGCGATGGCGCGGCCGTTCAGGGCAGACGCCCGATTGTACGAGAGGTGAGTTACATTACATACAGGCGTATTCTTCTGTCATTCTTGAGACTGCAATACTTCGTCCGCTCCCCAGCAACAAAATTCTTTAATTTCTGATCTTAAACAATACAAGTGTACAATGGTGAGTTAATCTGCCTAATTGGCTTCTTATTGTGGTACAGGATTACGTTGCATATATATACTAGATTCTGAGACTTATTTAAGAGTTGAGACCTTCTAATTCAGCACAGTATTTATTGTAATTTGAGACTTGTTTGTGGTGATTCACAAGATGAACTCTTACTGTTAAGACATGAGAGCCATATATGTTATTTAGTATTCCCTCCCTAAATCACAAAACTCTTATATTTCTTTACGGACCAAGTACTTCCTCCGGTCCTTTTTACTCTGCATATATGAATTGCTTGAAGTCAAACTTTACAAAGTTTGACCATATTTATATATATATAAAAATATCAATATCTATCATGCTAAAATTAGACAATATGAAACTTTAAGTCATGGCGCATCTATGGTATTGATTTCATATTGTGAATGTTGATATATTTTTTCTATAAAGTTAGTCAAATTTTACGAGGCTTGACTCCAGACAAATCTTATATGCGAACTAAAAAGGACCGGAGGGAGTAGTATAATACGTTATGATCATTTTTAATTAATATACAATATTATGTAAATATTTTATTAAACTTACTACTACCTTCGTCTAGGTGAATAAGTCATTCGCGTAGTTCTAGGTCATCGATTTGAGGAATTAAATATGTGTTATATGTCATGAAAAGTATATCACTAGATTTCTACAAAGATGTAGTTTCTAAATATATAGTTTTTGTCACATATAATACATATTTAGATAATTAAATCGTCGATCTAGAACTACGCGAATGACTTATTCACCTAGACGGAGGTAGTATAATATGGCTCTATATAATCAGTATACACTTTAAAAACAAGGTTATATAGTCTTCCCAAAAAAAAAGTTTTTAAAATTTGAATACACAGTCCCCACATCCTGGGCCCGCCCCTGTTCAGCAGCAGACGCACGGGGCAGGAGCAGTGGCGGAGCTACAGCAAGGCCGAATGGGCCGTGACCCGCCCAGCCCAAGCGATTTTTCTGTAGTGTATACATACTCTTGGGCTAGGAAACACAACCCCAATAGGTCTTTCCTACAGTCGGCCCGCCCAGTTTTCTGGGCCAAGCTCCGCCACTGGGCAGGAGCAGCAGCATCGGCGGAGGCAGGACCTTTCTTGTCCATCGAATCGCTCTGTATTGGTTTGATGTTTTTTCGAGTGCAGATTTTTCAGTAGAAAATCTAACGAGCAAACGAAAATATCAGACATTATTTTACTGATGAGGTGTAGTTGGCCGAGGCTTGTGAACCGGCAGTTGCTGAAAATAGTTTTTACTGAGGTTGAGCGGACGACTGTGTTGGGAATATTATCCAGTCAGAAAAGAAATGTTGGAAAAAACGTGAAAAATAAATTGAAAAAAGAAATCCGACCTACCGGATTCGAACCAGTGACCTCAGAAAAGAAATGTTGGAAAAAACGTGAAACTAATTGAAAAAAAAAATCCGACCTACCGGATTCGAACCAGTGACCTAAGAAAAGAAATGTTGGAAAAAACGTGAAACTAATTGAAAAAAAAAAATCCGACCTACCGGATTCGAACCAGTGACCTAAGGATTTATCTGCAACGACTACAGTCCTCCGCTCTACCAACTGAGCTAAGGTCGGCTTGTGTTCCAACTTGGATCACTTGGAACCATATGCGTAAGAGATCGCGCACCCTATATACAGGTACTAAACGGATGCAGAACAGACAAACTTCACATCCCCAGATCATGAGAAGAGGACCGCACCCCCTATTAAGAGCTACTTCCTCTGTAAACTAATATAAAAACATTTAAATTATTAAAATAGTGATCTAAACACTTTTATATTAGTTTACGGAGGAGGACATGTCTTTTCTTTCGAGGTATTAAAGAATAGTCTTTGTAAAATTAATTCATAGTAGTATGTATGAAAAAAAGGAAACCTTTAGAATCGGGTGGCTGAAGCTTTGGGCCCGCCACCTCATGCACGCGTCCAACACGTTTCACTTCCAGGCGACATGTAATCTGACCGGACCCCATCCAGTGCCTTATCTCTTCCCCGTCCACTATTTTCTTTTCTTTCTTCGTCAATCTTTCCTCATTTCTCCGGTAAACAAGCCGAGCACCACATCCCATCGATCTGCTGCTCCGGTTAGCTACCTCCACACCTCATCAGATCATATTCCTCCTCCGAGAACTGCTCACCTCAAAGCCCACACCATGCCTGTTGCGAACTACAACCAACAGATGGGGATGGCTGGGGATGGCACAAGCAGGGGCAACCAGCGGCTACTGGAGTTGTCACAGCTATCACCAATTCTGGTGGCGCCGCCATGAAGACCATGCCCCTGGTGGTGGGGGCAGTTTCCAGCGGTGCTACAACCCGCGGGGCACCGATGCTGCAACCGGTCTCGAGCTTCCGGGAGTAAATCTTATGTTTGACCCTAGTTGTTTATACCTTGCAATGGTGGTGTTTTGCCTCATTACCATGTTGAAGAAATTGCTGGAATTTGCTCCTACTTTATCTTTAGGATGAAAACCAAGGATCTGACCATTGGTGGTTGGATCCGGCGAAGGCGGCGCTTGAGCGTTAGGCGTTGCTACTCGGGAACTTTCACATTGTACTTGTGATGCTAAAAGATGGTTGGTATGGATATGGTCATTGTTGTAGTGTGTTGATCGTTGTTTTATCGCTTCAGAGTTTCTTTTCCTTTTTCCTCCACCTAGCTAGTCATAGTTTCAGTCTTGTAGGACTTTCCTCTCGCCTGCGTGTTTTTTTTGTGTGTTTGCATTTTGGTGTTGCTTGTGTGCATCCTAGTCGCTCATCGTGTTTGTATTCCCTTGAACTTTATTTTGAGCTAACAAAATCCACCCTTTGCCGAAAAAACTTCTAAAACGACTTCCATCTTACCTATAACCCTACACTCATGGCTCATTTGGTTGCTTGGGACGGACCGGGATCCCCGTTAAAACCAGGGCACATAAATCATGGGGCATTTCAACCCAGGGAAGCCCCTAAAAAAATTGATCGCTCGTCCGCCATGGGCTTTTCTCCTCAATCCATGTTGTTTCCATCGAGGAACAATCCTTGAACCAAGGGGTCGGAGAGAAAACACTCTAGGCGACGACGCAACGCCTCTCGATCTCCTCCGTCAGCGACCTGCACCTCCAAGTTTCTCTCCACTCGGACCGACAACCAGCCCACTCAACAAAATGCTATCAACTTAGAGCATCTCTAGCTGATCGCTAAAAATATATTTAGTGGAGTATATTTGAGAGACAACCACACCTAGCTGATCTCTTAAATGGCTGGGGGAGTAAAAAAAATTAGGAGTTGGCTCCCAAAAGTGGCCCAAGTCTCAAAATATACTCGATCGATGCCACTTTTCAGAATATTTTCAGCCGCATGAGTTTTTTTTTTGCCTTTTCATTTCGGCCGAGATATTGGTGATGGCTTGCAGCCGTGGGAGATTGAATTTGTTTCTGTTGTTGATTGTAGTGCGGACGAGATGAAGGTGAAGGCGAAGGAGCATCAGATTGCACTTGAGGAGGAAAGGCTTGCAAAAGAGAAGAAGGCCAAATAACGGGCTACCATGTTCATGGACCCAAGCATGATGGATGCCATGGCAAGAAAGTATTGGGAGCTTACTTATTTAGAGATCATAACCCAATTGACGGCCTCTTGTGGGGGTGTCCATGTAGGTGATAGTGGTGGCCGTGGGGATGGTGATGCTGGGCGCGCCGTGGGGGTGGTGATGTTTTCATTGGACGTGATGAGCACGAAAGTACTTGAGTTGATGAGCACGAAACATGCCTTTGGTAGGGCTTGATTAAAGACATAGACATGCCATGCTGTGGTGATTTTGGATCAAACTTGACCGATGTGGTGCCTTTCGGATGAACTCTTTTCATGTTACAATTTGAATTGCTCGATGTTATGAACTGTACGCATGTTTACGATTGATTTTTTTTTTCTGTATATGTTGAATTTGAATCATTTGGATGATTGATGAAATATCGTGCAATTGTGAGAAATGCATGTGACAAAGGGTAAATAATTTGTCAAAAATAAATATATGAGCGAGCTAAATATGTTACTTTATGAAAATTTAACTTTCTCATATGATAAAATCATACATTTGTTATGTAGAGTTATATGCACGCCATTGTGATCTACTCCCTCTGTAAACTAATATAAAAATGTTTAGATCACTAAAGTAGTGATCTAAACGCTCTTAGATTAACTTACGGAGGGAGTACTTTCTATATGGGCGAGCCTCGACATGCTCTTGCTGGGATCGAATCACCAGCGAACGCAATGCAACGCATAGGTACATGTACCATCTCCAGCAGTTCAAATGCAACGCATAGGTACATGTACCATGTCCAGCAGTTCATGCAGCAATTTCATGGCACCCCGAGCCAGCCACAACCACACGGTGGTCGATCAGATCATGGAGAGACGTGGCACGGTGCAGGGCAGGCGTTGCATTGCCATTTCGGTGCACAGTCCGCTTTAGATGAGAGACGGCTAGTGTTGCCATTTTTTCAGCTCCAGTTTCACATGCGGTGGTCATGCATGTGAACGCCGGCCCGAACTCCACACGCGGTTTCCACAGTCCACAGCCAGTGCTTTTGGGAGGAGTTTCCCCGGAAGAGGAGCCTATCGGTGCCGTCCTACTGGAGCCTCTGCTACACCCGAAACGAGAAACAAAGTATTCTCGATCGGTTGCCTGCTGGCTACTACTACCCGGTTAGTTCCATAGCCTGGCCAAAGTGCACTTCGCCCCGCAGCGCATACCCTTCTCGCCTCTCTCTCTCCCCCTCTCTGCAAGCGTGCACGGACGCCATGGACAATCCTCCGGCCGCAGCGGCGGCAGCCAATCCTCCGGCAGCAGCGGCAGCGGCCAACAACGTGGCCAATCCTCCGGCGGCGGCAGCAGCCAACAACGTGGCCAATCCTCCGGCGGCGGCGGCACCTGCGGTAATGTGGTTCACAAGTCACCATCATTTCTGTCAAAGTACATCGACGCTGATGCTTTCCTCCATCCTTGATTATGCTCAGTTTTCTCTACGTGATCGGCAGTAAATTAACTAGCAAACCATCTGACATATGTAGTAGAGGATTATAGGATTACCTCGTGAGTCCTGACAATCGCTTGATGGAATTAGTACAAGGCGTTCAGATTCGAGCTACAGCCTACAATATAGGCCAATTTTAGTTTACGTGTTCTTGTTTCAATTTGGCCAGACCTAATTAGAGCTACACAGCCACTCTACGAGCTATATTTGCCCCTCGCTCTCTTTAGAAAATCTGCTGCTAGTAGATCATAACCAAGGTGGTGTTAATTTGAATCTGTGTATAGTTTCCCATAGCTTGGTTGCAGATAAAAACCCTCGTTACTTTCCCTGACGATCGAACGGGCGAGGGGACATGTGCTTGCAACTTTACTATCGGGGATGACTTTAAAAGGAACATAATGTGCTTGCACACTGGCATCGCCGTTGAACTGAACTCACCCGTTGAGCTGAATGTCACCGCCACAGCTAAAAACCCTTGTTAATTTTCCTGACGAACGACCGAAGCTTGAAGCTTCCACATGTTGTACGCTGAACTGAACTGAACTGACCCGTCGAGCTCAACTGGTGCAGGCTGCTCCAGCAGCGAATGCCGCCGCCGCAGCGCGCGCCGCGCGGCACACCGCCTGGAAGAAGGAGGACAAGAAGGTTGCAATCATATCTCTGGTCGTTCTGGGGGTCGTCCTGGTTCTGGTTGTGGTGCTGTGCCTCCAGCCATGGAAGAAGTAGAGAATCTATGCATCAAGAATTCAAGATGCGTGGCGTGCTCTGAGTACTTTCGTGTGGGGATCGAGCGGTCTGATCGTGCGCGTGATTAAGGAGTACTACTATGTACGACCAACTTATATATACAGTTGGTTCTTCGTAGTTCGTACCATCTATGTAGTTCATTGTGGACCAGGTAAAATTTCAGATTGGTGTGCCGACGGTGAACGTAACAGCTGCTTAGAGCTCAGCTCACCGGTACCGTGCTCTGCTAATATCTTTTTCTTCTAGTCTTCTTTAGAGCATCTCCGGCCGTTGGCCCTCGAGGCATAAAAACCACCGCCTGAGGGCGAGCCGGCGGTGTAATCGGCTCTGGGGCGGTTTGGCACCCAGCCGCCGCCCCAGGCGCCGATGCCAGCTCATTTTTCGGCCCAATTTTGACGAAAAATGACCCGATATCGGCGCGAATAGGCTCATATTCGGCGAGGTTGGGTGTGGTTCGGAGTGAATCATCGGGAGCTCCGTATGCAAGCATCCTCATCGCTGTCGTGCACTTCTGGATTGAGGTGAATCTGAGTTTGCCGGCGCAATCCTTCTTGCACTTGAAGTAGCTGTCGAACTTCCCGATGGAATTCACAATCCTGAGGAAAAGCTTCCGGCTCATCCGATAACGGCGCCGAAATACTTTGCCGCCGTGCAGTGGAGCATCGGCGAAGTAGTCGAAGTAGAGCATGCGGTAGCACGGTGAGGGCGGCGAGGACCATGAGATGTTCCTCCTCCTGGACGTCGGCATCGGCTTCCTCCTCCAGCACCGCGACGAGCGCCTCCTCGTCGTCCGAGTCCATTGCCGAGCAGGCAAACCGCCGAACACCTTGCGGGCGTGCTGGGTGCACACACGTCGGTACACTGCCCTGCGCGGCCGGAACGTCGGAAAAATCGCCCGGGTGATGGTGAAGTACCTGCCACGGCCGAAACCTCTTCTCTTTTCCGGCGGGGAACGACCTATCTAGCGACGATGGGCGGTGGGCGGCGTCGGGATCGGCAGGCTGGCAGCCAAGCGCGCGGGGGTGTGTGGGCGAATCTGGACGATTGGCTTGCATTTTCGCCTGACAGTGTGGGCCATGCGTGTTTTTCCCTTGCGCCAGAGCCCCCAAGCGCCCCAGTGCGCCGGGTTCGGCCTGCGACCGCCGGGCCCAAAAACGGGCCGAGCCGACAGATTTCAGCATCTTGGGGGTGCGACAGAGGCGTTTTTTCGGCGCCGACGCGGAAAAAGTCGCCTGGGGGGCTGTTGGGGACGCGGCTCGAGTTGCTCTTATAAGAGTAAATTGATGAAAGCCACCACATTTGTGGCGATGGTACTTCAAAACCATCACTTTGGCCAAAAATTTCAAAAAACCACCACTTCCGCGACAAGTGACTAACAAAAAGCAGTAAACGTGTTGTGAGCCGCGACTAACTGAAAACCTGATGTATCGGGCCCACCTGTCAGAGCCACGTGGCAAGTGGCAAATGGCACAACCCAATCAGCCGTTACGAGCGCTCGTTAAGCTCACTCACTGCGCCGCCCCTGGTGCTCTCATTCTCCTCCCTCTCTTCTCTGTTGCCCGCGAAACCATGGCGATGCCTCCCTTCGGCGATGTCGAGGGTGGTGACGACGGCGCCTCCAGATTCTGATGGAGTCGCAGGCGGAACCTCCTTGGGGTCCACTACGAGCCGTCCTCCTTAGAGGACAGCCCGCTCACGCCTGTTGGGGAACGTAGTATTTTCAAAATTTTCCTACGATCACGCAAGATCTATCTACTAGATGCATAGCAACGAGGGGGAGAGTGTGTCTACGTACCCTCGTAGACCGGAAGTGGAAGCGTCTAGTGACGCGGTTGATGTAGTCGAACTTCTTCGCGATCCAACCGATCAAGTACCGAACATACGGCACCTCCGCGTTCAGCACACGTTCAGCTTGATGACGTCCCACGAGCTCTTGATCCAGTTGAGCTTCACGGGAGAGTTTCGTCAGCACGATGGCGTGGTGACGGATATGATGTATCTACCGGCGCAGGGCTTCGCCTAAGCACTGCAACGATATGACCGAGGTGTGTTTCTGTGGAGGGGGGCACCGCACACGGCTAAAACAATTCAACTTGTGTGTCTTTGGGTGCCCCCTGCCCCCGTATATAAAGGAGCAAGGGGAGGGGCCGGCCAGCCCTTTTATGGCGCGCCAGGGAGGCAATCCTACTAGGAGGAGTCCACCAAGAAGGAAGAGGGGGAAAGGGAGGAGAGGGAGAGGTGGCGCCCCCCCAATCCTAGTCCAACTAGGAATCCCTGGTGGGGCGCCGGCCAGCCTCTATGGGCTGCCTCTCTTCTTTCCTCAAGGCCCACTATGGACCATCCCCTCTCGTGGGGGGTTCCGGTAACCCCCTCCGGCAATCCGTTTAAATCCGAAACTTTTCCGGAACACTTCCGGTGTCCGAATATAGTCATCCAATATATCAATCTTTATGTCTCGGACATTTCGAGACTCCTCGTCATGTCCGTGATCTAATCCGGGACTCTGAACTACCTTCGGTACATCAAAACTCATAAACTCATAATACCGATCGTCATCAAACGTTAAGCGTGCGGACCCTACGGGTTCGAGAACTATGTAGACATGACCGAGACTCATCGCCGGTCAATAACCAATAGCGGAACCTGGATGCTCATATTGGTTCCTACATATTCTACGAAGATCTTTATCGGTCAAACCGCATAACAACATACGTTGTTCCTTTTGTCATCGGTATGTTACTTGCCCGAGATTCGATTGTTGGTATCTCTATACCTAGTTCAATCTTGTTACCGGCAAGTCTCTTTACTTGTTCCGTAATAAATCATCTCGTGACTAACTCATTAGTCTTTTGCTTGCAAGGCTTATTATGATGTGCATTACCGAGAGGGCCCAGAGATACCTCTCCGACACTCGGAGTGACAAATCCTAGTCTTAATCTATGCCAACACCACGAATACTTTCGGAGACACCTGTAGAGCATCTTTATGATCACCCAGTTACGTTGTGACGTTTGATAGCACACAAGGTGTTCCTACGGTATTCGGGAGTTGCATAATCTCATAGTCATAGGAACATGTATAAGTCATGAAGAAAGCAATAGCAGTAAAACTAAACGATCATAGTGCTATGCTAACAGATGGGTCTAGTCCATCACATCATTCTCCTAATGATGTGATCCCGTTGATCAAATGACAACTCATGTCTATGGTTAGGAAACATAACCATCTTTGATCAATGAGCTAGTCTAGTACAGGCATACTAGGGACACTCTGTTTTTGTCTATGTATTCACAGATATACTAAGTTTCCGGTTAATACAATTCTAGCATGAATAATAAACATTTATCATGATATAAGGAAATAAATAATAAATTTATTATTGCCTCTAGGGCATATTTCCTTCATTCTCCCACTCGCACTAGAGTCAATAATCTAGTTCACATCTCCATGTGATTTAATACCGATCGTTCACATCGTTATGTGAATAACACCCATTGTTCACATCGCCATGTGACCAACACCCAAAGGGTTTACTAGAGTCAATAATCTAGTTCACATCGCTATGTGCTTAATACCCAAGAGTAATAAGGTGTGATCATGTTTTGCTTGTGAGAGAAGTTTAGTCAACGGGTCTGTTACATACAAATCCGTATGTATTTTGCAGATTTCTATGTCTACAATGCTCTGCATGGAGCTACTCTAGCTAATTGCTCCCACTTCCAATATGCATCCATATTGATACTTAGAATCATCTGGATCAGTGTAAAGCTTGCATCGGCGTAACTCTTTACGACGAACTCTTTATCACCTCCATAATCGAGAAAACATTCCCTTAGTCATCCAGTAACTAAGGATAATTTTGACCACTGTCCAGTGATCTACTCCTGGATCACTTTTGTACCTCCCTGTTAAACTCATGGCAAGGTACACAACATGTTTGGTACACAACATGGCATACTTTATAGAACCTATGGCTGAGGCATAGGGAATGACTTTCATTCTCTCTATATTTTTCTGCCGTGGTCTGGCTTTGAGTCTTACTCAACTTCACACCTTACAAGTCAGGCAAGAACTCCTTCTTTGACTGATCCATTTTGAACTACTTCTAAATATTATCAAGGTATGTACTCATCGAAAGTCTTATCAAGCGTCTTGATCTATCTCTATAGATCTTGATGCCCAATATGTAAGCAGCTTCACCAAGGTCTTTCTTTGAAAAACTCCTTTCAAACACTCCTTTATGCTTTCCAGAAAATTCTACATCATTTCCGATCGACAATATGTCATTCACATATACTTATCAGAAAGGTTGTAGTGCTCCCACTCACTTTCTTGTAAATACATGCTTCTCCAAAAGTCTGTATAAAACCATATGCTTTGATCACCTCATCAAAGCGTATATTCCAACTCCGAGATGCTTGCACCAGTCCATCGATGGATCGCTAGAGCTTGCACATTTTGTTAGCACCTTTAGGATTGACAAAACCTTCTGGTTGCATCATATACAATTCTTCTTTAATAAATCCATTAAAGGATGCAGTTTTGTTATCCATTTGCCAGATTTCATAAAATGCGGCAATTGCTAACATGATTCGGGCAGACTTAAGCATCGATACGAGTGAGAAAGTCTCATCGTAGTCAACTCCTTGAACTTGTCGAAAACCTTTCGCAACAAGTCGAGCTTTGTAAACAGTAACATTACTGTCAGCGTCAGTCTTCCTCTTGAAGATCCATTTATTTTCGATGGCTTGCTGATCATCGGGCAAGTCAACCAAAGTCCACACTTTGTTCTCATACATGGATCCCATCTCAGATTTCATGGCCTTAAGCCATTTTGCGGAATCTGGGCTCATCATCGCTTCCTCATAGTTCGTAGGTTCATCATGGTCTAGTAACATGACTTCCATAACTGGGTTGCCGTACCACTCTGGTGCGGAACGTACTCTAGTTGATCTACGACGTTCGGCAGAAACTTGATCTGGAGTTTCATGATCATCATCATTAGCTTCCTCACTAATTGGTGTAGGAATCACTGGAACTAGTTTCTGTGATGTTCCACTTTCCAATTCGGGAGAAGGTACAATTACCTCATCAAGTTCTACTTTCCTCCCACTCACTTCTTTCGAGAGAAAACTCCTTCTCTAGAAAGGATCCACTCTTAGCAACAAAGACCTTGCCTTCGGATCTGTGATAGAAGGTGTACCCAACAGTTTCTTCTGGGTATCCTATGAAGATTTACTTCTCCGATTTGGGTTCGAGCTTATCATGTTGAAACCTTTTCACATAAGCATCGGAGTCCCAAACTTAAAGAAATGACAGCTTAGGTTTCTTATCAAACCACAGTTCATACGGTGTCATCTCCACGGATTTAGATGGTGCCCTATTTAACGTGAATGTAGCTGTCTGTAATGCATAACCCCAAAAGCGATAGTGGTAGATTGGTAAGAGACATCATTGATCGCACCATATCTAATAAAGTACGGTTATGACGTTCGGACACATCATTACACTATGGTGTTCCAGGTGGCGTGAGTAGTGAAACTATTTCACATTGTTTTTACTGAAGGCCAAACTCGCTAACTCAAATATTTTACCTCTACGATCAGATCGTAGAAACTTTTATTTTCTTGTTACGATGATTCTTTACTTCACTCTGAAATTCTTTGAACTTTTCAAATGTTTCAGACTTGTGCTTCATCAAGTAAATATACTCATATCTGCTTAAATCATCAGTGAAGGTCAGAAAATAACGATACCCGCCGCGAGCTTTAACACTCATCGGTCCACATACATCAGTATGTATGATTTCCGACAAATCTGTTGCTCGCTCCATTGTTCCGGAGAACGGAGTTTTAGTCATCTTGCCCATGAGGCATGGTTCACAAGTACCAAGTGATTCATAATCAAGTGATTCCAAAAGTCCATCACTATGGAGTTTCTTCATGCGCTTTACACCAATATGACCTAAACGGCAGTGCCACAAATAAGTTGCACTATCATTATTAACCTTGCATCTTTTGGCTTTAATATTATGAATATGTGTATCACACGATCGAGATCCAACAAACCATTTTCATTGGGTGTATGACCATAGAAGGTTTTATTCATGTAAACAGAACAACAATTATTCTCTAACTTACATGAATAACCGTATTGCAATAAACATGATTAAATCATATTCATGCTCAACACAAACACCAAATAACACTTATTTAGGTTCAACACTAATCCCGAAAGTACAGGGAGTGTGCGATGATGATCATATCAATCTTGGAACTACTTCCAATACACATCGTCACTTCATCCTTTAACTAGTTTCTGTTCATTATGCAACTCCCATTTCGAGTTACTACTCTTTAGCAAATAAACCAATATCAAATACCGAGGGGTTGCTATGAACACTAGTAAAATACACATCAATAATCTGTATATAGAATATACCTTTGTTCACTTTGCCATCCTTCTTATCCGCCAAGTATCTAGGGCAGTTCCACTTCCAGTGACCATTTCCTTTGCAGTAGAAGCACTTAGTTTCAGCCTTGAGTTTAGCTTTGGGTTTCTTCATGGGAGTGACAACTTGCTTGTCATTCTTCTTGAAGTTCCCCTTCTATCCCTTTGCCCTTTACTTGAAACAAGTGGTCTTGTTAACCATCAACACTTGATGCTTTTTCTTGATTTCTACCTTCACCGATTTCAGCATCGCGAAGAGCTCGGGAATTACTTTCGTCACCCCTTGCATATTATAGTTTATCACAAAGTTCTACTAACTTGGTGATAGTGACTAGAGAACTTTGTCAATTACTATCTTATCTGGAAGATTAACTCCCACTTGATTCAAGCAATTGCAGTACCCAGACAATCTGAGCACATGCTCACTGGTTGAGCTATTCTCCTCCATCTTGTAGGCAAAGTACTGTCAGAGGTCTCATACCTCTCGACACGGGCATGAGTATGAAATACTAATTTCAACTCTTGGAACATCTCATATGCTTCGTGGCATTCAAAACATTTTTGAAGTCCCGGTTATAAGCCGTAAAGCATGGCGGACTAAACTATCAAGTAGTCATCATACCGAGCTTGTCAAACGTTCATAACGTCTGCATCTGCTCCTGCAATAGGTTCGTCACCTAGCAGTGCATCAAGGACATAATTCTTCTGTGCAACAATGAGGATAATCCTCAGATCACGGACCTAGTCCGCATCATTGCTACTAACATTTTTCAACTTAGTTTTCTCTAGGAACATATAAACAATAAACAGGGAGCAACACCGCGAGCTATTGATCTACAACATAGATATGCTAATACTACCAGGACTAAGTTCATGATAAATTAAAGTTCAATTAATCATATTACTTAAAGAACTCCCACTTAGATAGACAACCCTCCGGTCATCTAAATGATCACGTGATCCAAATCAACTAAACCATGTCCGATCATCACGTGAGATGGAGTAGTTGCAATGGTGAACATCTTATGTTGATCATATCTACTATATGATTCATGCTAGACCTTTCGGTCTCCAGTGTTCCGAGGCCATATCTGCATATGCTAGGCTCGTCAAGTTTAACCCGAGTATTCTGCGTGTGCAAAACTGGCTTACACCCGTTATATTTGAACATAGAGCTTATCACACCCGATCATCACGTGGTGTCTCGGCACGACGAACTTTCGCAATGGTGCATACTCAGGGAGAACACTTGTACCTTGAAATTTTGTAAGGGATCATCTTATAATGCTACCGGCGTACTAAGCAAAATAAGAAGCATAATAAGATAAACATCACATGCAATCAAAATATGTGACATAATATGGCCATCATCATCTTGTGCTTTTGATCTCCATCTCCAAAGCACCTTCATGATCACCTTCGTCACTGGCGCGACACCTTGATCTCCATCGTAGCATCATTGTCGTCTCGCCAACTATTGCTTCCACGACTATCGCTACCGCTTAGTGATAAAGTAAAGCAATTACATGGCGATTGCATTTCATACAATAAAGGGACAACCATATGGCTCCTGCCAGTTGCCGATAACTTTACAAAACATGATCATCTCATACAAAACCGTATAATTCATCATGTCTTGACCATATCACATCACAACATGCCCTGCAAAAACAAATTAGACGTCCTCTACTTTGTTGTTGCAAGTTTTACGTGGCTGCTACGGGCTTAGCAAGAACCGTTCTTACCTACGCATACAAAACCACAACGATGTTTCGTCAAGTATGTGCTGTTTTAACCTTCACAAGTACCGGGCGTAGCCACACTCGATTCAACTAAAGTGAGAGAGACAGACACCCGCCAGTCACCTTTAAGCAACGAGTGCTCATAACGGTGAAACCAGTCTCGCGTAAGCATACGCGTAACGTCGGTTCGGGCCGCTTCATCTCACAATACCGCCGAAGCAAAGTATGACATGCTGGTAAGCAGTATGACTAGTATCGCCCACAACTCATTGTGTTCTACTCGTGCATATCATCTACGCATAGACCTGGCTCATGATGCCACTGTTGGGGAACGTAGTATTTTCAAATTTTTCCTACGATCGCGCAAGATCTATCTACTAGATGCATAGCAACGAGGGGGAGAGTGTGTCTACGTACCCTCGTAGACTGGAAGCGGAAGCGTCTAGTGACGCGGTTGATGTAGTCGAACTTCTTCGCGATCCAACCGATCAAGTACCGAACGTACAGCACCTCCGCGTTCAGCACACGTTCAGCTTGACGACGTCCCACGAGCTCTTGATCCAATTGAGCTTCACGGGAGAGTTTCGTCAGCACGACGGCGTGGTGACAGATGTGATGTATCTATCGGCACAGGGCTTCGCCTAAGCACTGCAACGGTATGACCGAGGTGTGTTTCTGTGGAGGGGGGCGCCGCACACGGCTAAAACAATTCAACTTGTGTGTCTTTGGGTGCCCCCTGCCCCCGTATATAAAGGAGCAAGGGGAGGGGCCGGCCAGCCCTTCTATGGCGCGCCAGGGAGGCAATCCTACTAGGAATAGGATTGCAATCCTATTCCTAGTAGGAGTCCACCAAGAAGGAAGAGGGGGAAAGGAAGGAGAGGGAGAGGTGGCCCCCCCCAATCCTTGTCCAACTAGGAATCCCTGGTGGGGCGCCGGCCAGCCTCTATGGGCTGCCTCTCTTCTTTCCTCAAGGCCCACTATGGACCATCCCCTCTCGTGGGGGGTTCCGGTAACCTCCTCCGGCAATCCGGTTAAATCCGAAACTTTTCCGGAACACTTCCGGTGTCCGGATATAGTCATCCAATATATCAATCTTTATGTCTCGGACATTCTGAGACTCCTCGTCATGTCCGTGATCTCATCCGGGACTCCGAACTACCTTCGGTACATCAAAACTGATAATACCGATCGTCATCAAACGTTAAGCGTGCGGACCTTACGGGTTCGAGAACTATGTAGACATGATCGAGACTCATCTCCGGTCAATAACCAATAGCGGAACCTGGATGCTCATATTGGTTCCTACATATTCTACGAAAATCTTTATCGATCAAAGCGCATAACAACATACGTTGTTCCTTTTGTCATCGGTATGTTACTTGCCTGAGATTCGATCATCGGTATCTCTATACCTAGTTCAATCTCGTTACCGGCAAGTCTCATTACTCGTTCCGTAATACATCATCTCGTGACTAACTCATTAGTCTTTTGCTTGCAAGGCTTATTATGATGTGCACTACCAAGAGGGCCCAGAGATACCTCTCCGACACTCGGAGTGACAAATCCTAGTCTTGATCTATGCCAACACCACGAATACTTTCGGAGACACCTGTAGTGCATCTTTATGATCACCCAGTTACGTTGTGACGTTTGATAGCACACAAGGTGTTCCTACGGTATTCGAAAGTTGCATAATCTCATAGTCATAGGAACATGTATAAGTCATGAAGAAAGCAATAGCAGTAGAACTAAACGATCATAGTGCTATGCTAACGGATGGGTCTAGTCCATCACATCATTCTCCTAATGATGTGATACCGTTGATCAAATGACAACTCATGTTTATGGTTAGGAAACATAACCATCTTTGATCAATGAGCTAGTCTAGTACAGGCATACTAGGGACACTCTTTTTTTGTCTATGTATTCACACATGTACTAAGTTTCCGGTTAGTACAATTCTAGCATGAATAATAAACATTTATCATGATATAAGGAAATAAATAATAACTTTATTATTGCCTCTAGGGCATATTTCCTTCAACGCCTTGGCGCACACAGAGGGTGGGCGCGGTGGCGACGCCTGCTGCTTCATCTGGATCCAGATCCATTCAAACTGAAGGCGCCGAAGGGCAACCCGACCAGGATGAGCCGCCATCTCCTTGCCGTGTAGGCAAGGCTTCCGCAGCGGCGCGGCGCCATCGGCTGCTGGAGTCATCCCTACGAACGCCGCCGCCGACACGTACGACCTCTATCTCCTTCTGATATTGTTTTACTATTTGATTTTTGTTCTGAATGTACTTGAGATTTAGGTCGATTTAGGGTTTTCTATTGCCTCTGAATTTAGTGGTGACAACCTACAAATTGCAGATGACAACCTACAATGCAGTATTTTTCATTCTCTGTTCTACAAATTCTGTGCATATTTACATTGTTAGGATTACACTATACTTGTGTTCTACAAATTTAGGTATTTACATTGTTAGGATTAGAGACCAGTTGTACTATGTGTTATTCAAATTTATGTTATAGTAATTTGTACTTTTTAATTGGTCTTGTAGGTTGAGTTATGAGCAGTGGGACATACATATTAATTTTGAAGGGATTAAATACCTTAGGACAAAGTTTTTTAAGAAAGACATACGATATTACAATGAAGATGGTGTGGCCCATAAGGAATTTGGTGATTATGTTGGTTCAAGTTTGTCAGGCAGAGGCACAAATGGGTGTTTGCTCCTTGGCACACAACAAAGTGTAAATTACAAGCCCATCCAAACAATGTCACCTCCCTAGACAGAAGCTTTTGATCAATACCATAACTCTCAAATAGAAGACAGTGCTATAACCCACAAGTATAGGGGATCGCAACAGTTTTTGAGGGTAGAGTATTCAAGCCAAATTTATTGATTCGACACAAGGGGAGCCAAAGAATATTCTCAAGTATTAGCTGTTGAGTTGTCAATTCAACCACACCTAAAAGACTTAATATCTGTAGCAAAGTATTTAGTAGTGAAGTAGTATGGAAATAACGGTAACAGTGGCAAAAGCAACAGTAGTAGTTTTTGTAGCAATTGTAACAGGGGCAACGGAAAAGTAACTAAGCAAAGATCATTATGTGAAAAGCTCGTAGGCAATGGATCAATGAATGATGGATAATTATGTCGGATGCGATTCATCATGCAACAGTTATAACATAGGGTGACATAGAACTAGCTCCAGTTCATCAATGTAATGTAGGCATGTATTCCGAATATAGTCATACGTGCTTATGGAAAAGAACTTGCATGCCATCTTTTGTCCTACCCTCTCGTGGCAGTGGGGTCCTATTGGAAACTAAGGGATATTAAGGCTTCCTTTTAATAGAGTACCGGACCAAAGCATTAACACTTAGTGGATACATGAACTCCTCAAACTACGGTCATCACCGGAAGTGGTCCCGATTATTGTCACTTCGGGGTTGTCGGATCATAACACATAGTAGGTGACTATTGACTTGCAAGATAGGATCAAGAACTCACATATATTCATGAAAACATAATAGGTTCAGATCTGAAATCATGGCACTCGGGCCCTAGTGACAAGCATTAAGCATAGCAAAGTCATAGCAACATCAATCTTAGAACATAATGGATACTAGGGATCAAACCCTAACAAACTAACTCGATTACATGGTAAATCTCATCCAATCCATCACCGTCCAGCAAGCCTACGATGGAATTACTCACGCACGGTGGTGAGTGATGGCTGATGGGCCTCTAACCCCTCGTTGGTTACCCCAAGTGGAAGGTGAAAGATGCAGTGTTGTGGAAGTGTTTTCCCTTAGCAAAGATGCCAAGGATCGAATCCCCAGAGACTCCTAGGTTCAACAAGTAGGTGTCAACTGCTAACGGCGCAATTAGCAATCAACGTGGACCTGCACACAGATACAAATAACTTTGCTCCCAACGAGTACAGAGAGGTTGTCAATCCCTCCGGCCTTGTAGTTCACAAAGGATTAAAAGCAATGATAGTAGTGATAGATAGTGTTTGCAATAGTAAGTAAAAGCGAAAAGTAAATAGCGGATGTGATCAATGATGGTAATATGGACTGGAGTCACATGATGTTCACTAGTGATGTCTCTCTCCCAAAAGACGATAAAACAGCTATGTGAGGTAAACGAATTACAGCTGGGCAATTGACAGGACCACGAACGCAAACCAATGCTGACTACATTGCAAGAAAGGTTGAGGTTCAAAGCATGGGCGGTACGCCAAAGTAAGTAGACCGAAATCCATCAATATCTACCACTAATCATCCACCTTGAGATATCTATCCAGAACATCTCGCTGGTATTAAGTTGCGAGCCCCATCCATAGTGTAAACTCAAAGCAACAGACAACTGCATTAAAAGAACTTTGCGTAAAGTAAACAATCCTTGCACCCGCGGGCACAAGCACCGTTGTTTTCCCCCTTGTGGCAACAACACATCCCCTAGACTCATGTTTCTGTCACTCAAGCTAGTCATCGAGGGGCATGAACCCACAATCAAGCATAACGTTCCCTCTTGAAGTCACTACCTACTAATCGGCCAAAGCAATAAATAACAACGGAGAACATGCAAGAATTACTTATGAACATAAATATATAAGAGCTGAATCAAATATATTACTCGAGATCAATCTGAACATAATCTCATAATCCATCGGATCCCAGCAAACTCATCATAGCAACAGCATAAGGATTACATATGTGCCTCGATCATGTAGGGCAGCTCACGAGGACTAATTAGTGAAGCACAAGAACGGGAGGAGAACATCACATAGCTACTGGTCATGGACTCATGGTCCAAGGGAGACTACTCACGAGTCATCCGGGAGGCGTCCATGGTGGTGGAGAAGCTCCCGGTGGTGATCCTCCCCTCCGGCAGGGTGCTGGGAAGAGTTCTCCTGGTGCTCCCGATCTTGGAAGCGGCGGCGGCGGTGGAACAGAGATGGGATCGCGAAAAAAGTTCCTCTCTCGAGGGTTTCGAGGGACCCTCTAAATATATGCCAAAGGGGGGCACCGGACGGGCTTCGGGGGGCCCAGGCACCCCCCCCGGCGCGGCCCAGGGGGGGAGGGCGCCCACAGGGTGCCCCGAGCCCTGGTGCCCCCCCCCGGCTGTACTTCGGGCGCAAGGTCGGTTCCGGAACGCTGATTTTTTATATAATTTTTCTGGATTTTTCCTGGCAGTTCTCGTAACGTGAAAACCTGAAATACAAAATCAGCCGAAAACAGAAACTGGCACCGGGGTGCACTGGATTAGTAGGTTAGTCCAAATATGATCAAAAGTGTATGGAAGTGTATGAATATCATAGCAATATCACCCAAAAGTGACATGGAGCAAGCAGAAATTATAGATACGTTTTGGACGTATCAATGGCTTCTCGGCCTTCGTTGGTTACCCCAAGTGGAAGGTTTGAGATGCAGTGTAGCGGAAGTTTTCGCTTGGCAATACCAAGGATCGATTTCCCTGAGACTCCCAGTTTCAACAAGAAGGTGTCAACTGCTAACGGCGCCAGATATTAGCAATCAACGTGGACCTGCACACAGATACAAATAACTTTGCTCCCAACGAGTACAGAGAGGTTGTCAATCTCTCCGGCCTTGTAGTTTACAAAGGATCAAACGCAAATGATAGTAATGATAGATATAATTGCAATAGTAAATAAAAAGCAGAAAGTAAATAGTGGATGTGATCAATGATGGTAATATGGACCGGAGTCTCATGATGTTCACTAGTGATGTCTCTCTCCCAAAAGACGATAAAACTGCTATGTGAGGTAAACAAATTACAGCTGGGCAATTGATAGGACCATGTGCGCAAACCAATGCTGACTAAGTTGCAAGAAAGGTAGAGGTTCAAAGCATGGGCGGTACGCCAAGGTAAGTAGACCAAACTCCATCAATATCTACTACTAATCATCCACCTTGAGATATCTATCCAGAACATCTCGCTCGTATTAAGTTGCGAGTCCCACCCATAGTGTAAACTCAAAGCAACAGACAACTGCATTAAAAGAACTTTGCGTAAAGTAAACAATCCTTGCACCCGCGGGCACAAGCACCGTTGTTTTCCCCTTGTGGCAACAGCACATCCCCTAGACTCATGTTTGTGTCACTCAAGCTAGTCATCGAGGGGCATGAACCCACAATCAAGCATAACGTTCCCTCTTGGAGTCACTACCTACTACTTGGCCAAAGCAATAAATAACAACGGAGAACATGCAAGAATTACTTACGAACATAAATATAAAAGAGCTGAATCAAATATATTACTCAAACACAATCTGAACATAATCTCATAATCCATCGGATCCCAGCAAACTCATCATAGCAACAGCATAAGGATTACATATGTGCCTCGATCATGTAGGGCAGCTCACGAGGACTAATTAGTGAAGCACAAGAACGGGAGGAGAACATTACATAGCTACTGGTCATGGACCCATGGTCCAAGGGAGACTACTCACAACTCATCCGGGAGGCGTCCATGGTGGTGGAGAAGCTCCCGGTGGTGATCCTCCCCTCCGGCAGGGTGCAGGGAAGGGTTCTCCTGGTGCTCCCGATCTTGGAAGCGGCGGCGGCGGCGGAACAGAGATGAGATCGCGAAAAAGGGTTTCCGTCCCGAGGGTTTTGGGAGACGGTCTAAATATATGCCAAAGGGGGGCACCGGACGAGGCTCGGGGGGCCCAGGCGCCCCCCCGGCGCGGCCCAGGGGGGGGGGGCGCCGCCAGGGTGCCTGGAGCCCTGGTGCCCTCCCCGGCTGTACTTTGGCTACCGGGAACCTTCCGGAACGCTGATTTTTTATATAATTTTTCCGGAATTTTTCTGGCAGTTCTCGTAATGGGAAAACCAGAAATACAAAAACAGCCGAAAACAGAAACTGGCACTGGGTGCACTGAGTTAATAGGTTAGTCCAAATATGATCAAAAGTGTATGGAAGTGTATAAATATCATAGCAATATCACCCAAAAGAGGCATGGAGCAAGCAGAAATTATAGATACATTTTGGACGTATCAACATCCCCAAGCTTAATTCCTGCTCGTCCTCGAGTAGGTAAATGATAACAAGAATAATTTCTGTGGTGACATGCTATTAACCATATAGGACATTTTCATAGTCATATGACAAAAGCTTACTGAGACAATGAATCTATAGTAATTAAGTTGCCTCATGAGAAGATCACAAAGAACTGAAAGTTTTACAATATGATACTGAAACATCAAATAGATTTGTAATGAACATGGTGTGCAAATATGATAAAGTGATATCTCGCTTGCCCCCTTTAGTGAAGCAAAACATAAATGCAGGGGCACCTCCAAGGTTTAGGTGATGACTAGATACAATGATTTCAGAATAAACGATATCACAATCATGCAAAAGACAATGCTACTTTGGGACAATGCACATTACACTCAGAATGACAATCATCCTCTCAGTAGTTGGTGCTTTTAAAAGAAGGTGGAGACTCTCGAACCATGGCTTTTGTTGGCAAGGTTGAAAACCCGTAGTCGGAAACAAAGACAAAACATGTACCAGAGCTCTTGGTTTTAAAACAGAGGTAATATTTTTTTAGATCATGCATGTTTCGTCAACGAATGCTAGCAGACAACTCAATCACTTCTTGAGATGAACAAGTTTCGAGGAACGGCTCCTGAATGAGGACGATCACATCCTCTTAATCTCCTTTGTTTATCACTGCCAAAGTTTTCTGATTTCTCATGAACAAAGCGTGAAGGAGGGTTTGTTTGTTATATTAATTTTGAGTCGGGCGCACTCAATGCCAGTTCCTTCTCGTATTATGGGTTTGCACATTATACATGCAATCCCAGGGTGAAGCTTGTCCAACTTAAAAATATTATGAATTAACTACTACTTCCTCATGAACTTACAACAGAGGCACAAAATAGGAATGCATTTTTCTTTGAATAATTCCGAGATGGTACATGCAAGTCTCCGTTAGGAATGGCAGGTAAATACCATGTAGGAAGGTATGGTGGACTCATATGGCATAACTGGTATAAAAGAATGTGGATGCACAAGCAGTCAGTCCGCTTAGTACAGGTGGAGGTTAGCAAAAGACTGGGAGCGACCAACTAAGAGAACAATGACGGTCATAATCATGCAGAGCGACAAAGCAACATTGAATCAGGCATGGAAGTTATATCGCTACTCAGAAACAAAAGATCATCAAGGCTTGACAGACTTTCTTTATAGTCTTGAATATGCGTGAGCATACGCCAAGTCAATCAAAATAAATTCTCGAAGGAAGATATTACTAAACCATACCACATCATAGGCAAACAAATCATGTTGGTACTCCAATAACACATTGGAAACCCTCCATCTATTTGAGACTAACCATAAGAAAACATGAACTACTAAGCGCCATTATGCACGTAGCATCTTTATCATAGACATATCAACCGGTGCCACGGAATCAAACTCTCTTAACAAGATAATCATGATAAGTAAAGAGAGTTCAAGCAACCAACTAAACAAAAGCTCTTTAAAAAGATAAGCATGAAAGCTAAGAGCTAAGTATGATAGTAGCTATTAAAAGACAAAGAACACACACAGCAAGGATAGACATGAAAATTCTATGTTATGTTCTAGGTAGAAGTGGAGCGTGTTTCTCTCCCACATAAAGAAAGCTGAGTTCCGACTCATTATGAAAAGCTAAAGAAAACTAAAAGGAAAACTAAAACAAGACGCTCCAAGCATAGCACATAACACATGAAGTGATAAAAATATAGTGGAACGAAAGACGAACTGATAATGTTGATGGAAAGGGGATGCATGGGGGAATCCCCAAGCTTAGACGCTTGAGTCTCCTCGAATATTTCTTCGGGGTGCACAGGGGCATCCCCAAGCTTGAGCGTTTGACACTCCTGAATCTTTTTATCATCTTCCCTCGCACACTTGAAAACTCCCTTCATACATAACTCATCATAATCTGATTAGCGAGGTTAGTACCCATAAGAAAATAATTGTTCCTTGCTGGAAATAAAGATATTCTTGAAGTTCTACTGTTTCTCAAGATTGCCAAAAGGTTTTTGCAAAGAAAAGCAAGCTCTAGGTTTGCAAAATGAAGGAAAGGCAAAACAGGACAGAATCTGTGAAAAACAGAAAAGCAGGTAGTAAATGATTTTTCCGGGGCACTTCTGCAACTCTAATCAAAAAACTCAAAACAGATGCACGAAAGACAATTATATAGAGCATGCTGTCGAAAACATTCAGACCAAAAAGATGATCTGGTGATTTTATACGAATTTTTCTATCCAAGGACAGAATCTGTTTCCTGGACAGCACGTCACAACTTTTGAACTTTCTTGCAATCAGAGGCTATACTTGGCACAAAATTGAAAAGAAAAGATACAATGATGATGCTACAGTAGTAAAAACATCAAGACACAACAAAAACAAAATAAAATTTATTCATTGGGCTGCCTCCCCAAAGCGCTTTCTTTTATGCCTTTAAGCTAGGCATAATACATAGAGGAATCAATAACCATCATAATGATCGGAGTTATAAATTGCTTCAAATGGTTCCTCAACAAGTTCACTCTTGTTCCTTCTAGGAAAGGGGTACACACCTTTTGCCTTCCCGCGTAAGCGGATTTGTCCCTTACCTATATCGATGAAGCCTTTTACTGCTCGGAGGAAGTCCCTTCCAAGCACTATATTTCCTTGGCTTGGCTCCATGATGAAGAAATCAATTATTGCAATCCCTTTAAGGAATTTAACTGGCACGTCTTTTATTCTTCCCTGGATTTCTGAAATATCTCCATTAGTGTGTTCATGATAAGATGGTAATCTATCCATGTTAAATTTTAAAGAATCATGAACAATTCTTGGCATAGTCGAAACCATAGATCTAATATCACAATAAGCAAGGAAGTCTTGATTAGAGATGCTAATCCTAACAAAAGGCTCCCAATCATTGTCTATTTCCAAAATGTCTTTCTTATTGGGTTTGGGTTTCTCTTCCTTCATCAAGTCTAGAGCATCCATTCTCTTTTCAATAGTAGCAAGTCTATCTATGACAGTATCAAAGTTATGATCATAAACAAAGTAACTAGATAGACCATGTATAATTTCAAGAGCTCTAGCTTCATCACACTCTAGGAAATCTCCCTCAGCTATAATATCAAGAGAGTGTTTACACCATTTAAAAAGACAATGGTAAAAATTTCTAAGCACAATTTTTATAGGTATCCAAGGCATAATTCTTCTATGTGCATCAGAAATTCTGTCCCATGCCTTCTTCCTATTTTCTCCATCCTTTTGATGGAAATCTAGGACTTCAGATTCCCTTAAAGCACCAAATCCTAACATGCTTGACTAAACAGAAAGGACTACTAGCAGAAAAGCAAATAATTTTTTTTTGTAATTTTTCATAGAAGACACTAAAGAAAAACTGAAAGGTAAACTAACAAGACTAAAAAGCAAAGGTAAAAGATAGCGTGCAACTCCCCTATCCTGAAGAGTGGAGTCCCCGGCAACGGCGCCAGAAAACTTTGCTTGATGGCTTCTCGCCCCCCGTTGGTTACCTCAAGAGGAAGGTTTGAGATGCAGTGTAGCGGAAGTTTTCCCTTGGCAATACCAAGGATCGATTTCCCTGAGACTCCCAGTTTCAACAAGAAGGTGTCAACTGCTAACGGCGCCAGATATTAGCAATCAACGTGGACCTGCACACAGATACAAATAACTTTGCTCCCAACGAGTACAGAGAGGTTGTCAATCTCTCCGGCCTTGTAGTTTACAAAGGATCAAACGCAAATGATAGTAGTGATAGATATAATTGCAATAGTAAATAAAAAGCAGAAAGTAAATAGTGGATGTGATCAATGATGGTAATATGGACCGGAGTCTCATGATGTTCACTAGTGATGTCTCTCTCCCAAAAGACGATATAACTGCTATGTGAGGTAAACGAATTACAGCTGGGCAATTGACAGGACCATGTGCGCAACCAATGCTGACTAAGTTGCAAGAAAGGTAGAGGTTCAAAGCATGGGCGGTACGCCAAGGTAAGTAGACCGAAATCCATCAATATCTACTACTAATCATCCACCTTGAGATATCTATCCAGAACATCTCGCTGGTATTAAGTTGCGAGTCCCACCCATAGTGTAAACTCAAAGCAACAGACAACTGCATTAAAAGAACTTTGCGTAAAGTAAACAATCCTTGCACCCGCGGGCACAAGCACCGTTGTTTTCCCCCTTGTGGCAACAACACATCCCCTAGACTCATGTTTCTGTCACTCAAGCTAGTCATCAAGGGGCATGAACCCACAATCAAGCATAACGTTCCCTCTTGGAGTCACTACCTACTACTTGGCCAAAGCAATAAATAACAACGGAGAACATGCAAGAATTACTTACGAACATAAATATAAAAGAGGTGAATCAAATATATTACTCAAACACAATCTGAACATAATCTCATAATCCATCGGATCCCAGCAAACTCATCATAGCAACAGCATAAGGATTACATATGTGCCTCGATCATGTAGGGCAGCTCACGAAGACTAATTTGTGAAGCACAAGAACAAGACGAGAACATCACATAGCTACTAGTCATGGACCCATGGTCCAAGGGAGACCACTCACAACTCATCCGGGAGGCGTCCATGGTGGTGGAGAAGCTCCCGGTGGTGATCCTCCCCTCCGACAGGGTGCCGGGAAGGGTTCTCCTGGTGCTCCCAATCTTGGAAGCGGCGGCGGTGGCGGAACAGAGATGAGATCGTGAAAAAGGGTTTCCGTCCCGAGGGTTTTGGGAGACGGTCTAAATACATGCCAAAGGGGGGCACCGGACGAGGCTCGGGGGGCCCAGGCGCCCCCCCGGCGCGGCCCAGGGGGGGGGGCGCCACCAGGGCGCCTGGAGCCCTGGTGGCCCCACCGGCTGTACTTTGGCTACCGGGAACCTTCCGGAACGCTGATTTTTTATATAATTTTTCCGGAATTGTTCTGGCAGTTCTCGTAATGGGAAAACCTGAAATACAAAAACAGCCGAAAACAGAAACTGGCACTGGGGTGCACTGAGTTAATAGGTTAGTCCAAATATGATCAAAAGTGTATGGAAGTGTATAAATATCATAGCAATATCACCCAAAAGAGGCATGGCGCAAGCAGAAATTATAGATACGTTTTGGACGTATCAGTGAGCATCATGAAATTGGTGATGGAGGATGGTTGATGATGACGACGGCGGCGGATTCCCCTCTCCGGAGCCCCGAATAGACTCCAGATCAGCCCTCCCGAGAGAGGTTAGGATTGAGCGGCGGCTCCGTATCGTAAAACACGATGAATCCCTTTCTCTGATTTCTTCTCTCCCCGAACATGAATATTTGGAGTTGGAGTTGGGGTCGGTGGAGCTCTAGGGCGCCCACGAGGTAGGGGCGCGCCCCACCCTCTGTTGGGGAACGTAGTATTTTAAAATTTTCCTACGATCATGCAAGATCTATCTACTAGATGCATAGCAACGAGAGGGAAGAGTGTGTCTACGTACCCTTGTAGACCGGAAGCGGAAGCGTCAAGTGACGCGGTTGATGTAGTCGAACTTCTTCGCGATCCAACCGATCAAGCACCGAATGTATGGCACCTCCGCGTTCAGCACACGTTCAGCTTGATGACGTCCCACGAGCTCTTGATCCAGTTGAGCTTCACGGGAGAGTTTCGTCAGCACGAAGGCGTGGTGACGGATATGATGTATCTACCGGTGCAGGGCTTCGCCTAAGCACTGCAACGGTATGACCGAGGTGTGTTTCTGTGGAGGGGGGCACCGCACACGGCTAAAACAATTCAACTTGTGTGTCCTAGGGTGCCCCCTGCCCCCGTATATAAGGGAGCAAGGGAGAGGCCGGCCCTAGAGGGGGCGCGCCAAGTGTGGGGAGTCCTACTAGGACTCCCAAGTCCTAGTAGGATTCCCCTTTCCTTTCCGGAGTAGGAGAGAAGGAAAGAGGTGGAGAGGGAAAAGGAAAAGGGGGCTGCACCCCTTGTCCAATTCGGACTAGAGGGGGGGCGCGCGCCTCCTTCCTTTTGGCCTTTCATCTCTATTCCCGTATGGCCCAATAAGGCCCATATACTCCGAAAAATACCCGAATCACTCGGAACCTTTCCGATGTCCGAATATAGTCGTCCAATATATCGATCTTTACGTCTCGACCATTTCGAGACTCCTCGTCATGTCCCTGGTCTCATCCGGGACTCCGAACTCCTTCGGTACATCAAAACTCATAAACTCATAATACCGATCGTCATCAAACGTTAAGCGTGCGGACCCTACGAGTTCGAGAACTATGTAGACATGACCGAGACTCATCTCCGGTCAATAACCAATAGCGGAACCTGGATGCTCATATTGGCTCCTACATATTCTACGAAGATCTTTATCGGTCAAACCGCATAAGGACATACGTTGTTCCTTTTGTCATTGGTATGTTACTTGCCCGAGATTCGATCGTCAGTATCTCTATACCTAGTTCAATCTCGTTACCGGCAAGTCTCTTTACTCGTTCCGTAATACATCATCTCGTGACTAACTCATTAGTCTTTTGCTTGCAAGGCTTATTATGATGTGCATTACCGAGAGGGCCCAGAGATACCTCTCCGACACTCGGAGTGACAAATCATAGTCTTGATCTATGCCAACACCACGAACACTTTCGGAGACACCTGTAGAGCATCTTTATGATCACCCAGTTACGTTGTGACGTTTGATAGCACACAAGGTGTTCCTACGGTATTTGGGAGTTGCATAATCTCATAGTCATAGGAACATGTATAAGTCATGAAGAAAGCAATAGCAGTAAAACTAAACGATCATAGTGCTAAGCTAACGGATGGGTCTTGTCCATCACATCATTCTCCTAATGATGTGATCCCGTTGACCAAATGACAACTCATGTCTATGGTTAGGAAACATAACCATCTTTGATCAATGAGCTAGTCTAGTAGAGGCATACTAGGGACACTTTGTTTTGTCTATGTATTCACACATATACTAAGCTTCCGGTTAATACAATTCTAGCATGAATAATAAACATTTATCATGATATAAGGAAATATAAATAACAACTTTATTATTGCCTCTGGGGCATATTTCATTCAGTCTCCCACTTGCACTAGAGTCAATAATCTAGCTCACATCGCTATGTGATTTAATACCGATAGTTCACATGGTTATGTGAATAACACCCATAGTTCACATGGTTATGTGAATAACACCCATAGTTCACATCGCCATGTGAACAACACCCAAATGGTTTACTAGAGTCAATAATCTAGTTCACATCGCTATGTGATTAATACCCAAGAGTAATAAGGTGTGATCATGTTTTGCTTGTGAGAGAAGTTTAGTCAACGGGTCTGTCACATTCAGATCCGTACGTATTTCGCAAATTTCTATGTCTACAATGCTCTGCATGGAGCTACTCTAGCTAATTGCTCCCACTTTCAATACGCATCTAGATTGATACTTAGAGTCATCTGGATTTAGTGTCAAAGTTTGCATCGGCGTAACCCTTTACGATGAACTCTTTATCTCCTCCATAATCGAGAAACATTTCCTTAGTCATCCAGTTACTAAGGATAATTTTGACCGCTGTACAGTGATCTACTCCTGGATCACTATTGTACCCCCTTGACAAACTCATGGCAAGGTACACAACATGTTTGGTACACAACATGGCATACTTTATAGAACCTATGGCTGAGGCATAGGGAATGACTTTCATTCTCTCTATATTTTTCTGCCATGGTCTGGCTTTGAGTCTTACTCAACTTCACACCTTACAAGTCAGGCAAGAACTCCTTCTTTGACTGATCCATTTTGAACTACTTCAAAATCTTATCAAGGTATGTACTCATCGAAAGTCTTATCAAGCGTCTTGATCTATTTCTATAGATCTTGATGACCAATATGTAAGCAGCTTCACCAAAGTCTTTCTTTGAAAAACTCCTTTCAAACACTCATTTATGCTTTCCAGAAAATTCTACATTATTTCCGATCGACAATATGTCATTCACATATACTTATCAGAAAGGTTGTAGTGCTCCCACTCACTTCTTGTAAATACAGGCTTCATCGCAAGTCTGTATAAATCAATATGCTTTGATCAACTTATCAAAGCGTATATTCCAACTACGAGATGCTTGCACCAGTCCATAGATGGATCGCTGGAGCTTGCACATTTTGTTAGCACCTTTAGGATTGACAAAACCTTCTTGTTGCATCATACACAAGTCTTCTTTAATAAATCCATTAAAGAATGCAGTTTTGTTATCCATTTGCCAGATTTCATAAAATGCGGCAATTGCTAACATGATTCAGACAGACTTAAGCATCGCTACGGGTGAGAAAGTCTCATCGTAGTCAACTCCTTGAACTTGTTAAAAAACTTTCGCAACAAGTCGAGCTTTGTAAACAGTAACATTACCGTCAGCGTCAGTCTTCCTCTTGAAGATCCATTTATTTTCGATGGCTTGCCGATCATCGGGCAAGTCAACCAAAGTCCACACTTTGTTCTCATACATGGATCCCATCTCTGATTTCATGGCCTCGAGCCATTTTGCGGAATCTGGGCTCATCATCGCTTCCTCATAGTTCGTAGGTTCATCATGGTCCAGTAACATGACTTCCAGAACCGGGTTGCCGTAGCACTCTGATGCGGAACGAACTCTGGTTGATCTACGAAGTTCAGCAGAAACTTGATCTGAAGTTTCATGATCATCATCATTAGCTTCCTCACTAATTGGTGTAGGAATCACTAGAACTAGTTTCTGTGATGTTCCACTTTCCAATTCGGGAGAAGGTACAATTACCTCATCAAGTTCTACTTTCCTCCCACTCACTTCTTTCGAGAGAAACTCCTCCTCTAGAAAGGATCCACTCTTAGCAACAAAGACCTTGCCTTCGGATCTGTGATAGAAGGTGTACCCAACAGTTTCTTTTGGGTATCCTATGACGATTTACTTCTCCGATTTGGGTTCGAGCTTATCATGTTGAAACTTTTTCACATAAGCATCGCAGTCCCAAACTTAAAGAAATGACAACTTAGGTTTCTTGTCAAACCACAGTTCATACGGTGTCATCTCCACGGATTTAGATGGTGCCCTATTTAACGTGAATGTAGCTGTCTCTAATGCATAACCCCAAAAGCGATAGTGGTAGATTGGTAAGAGACATCATCGATCGCACCATATCTAATGAAGTACGGTTATGACGTTCGGACACACCATTACACTATGGTGTTCCAGGTGGCGTGAGTAGTGAAACTATTTCACATTGTTTTTACTGAAGGCCAAACTCGCTAACTCAAATATTTTACCTCTACGATCATATCGTAGAAACTCTTATTTTCTTGTTACGATGATTCTCCACTTCACACTGAAATTCTTTGAACTTTTAAAATGTTTCAGACTTGTGCTTCATTAAGTAGATATACCCATATCTACTCAAATCATCAGTGAAGGTCAGAAAATAACGACACCCGTCGCAAGCTTCAACACTCATTGGTCCACATACATCTGTATGTATGATCTCCAACAAATCTGTTGCTTGCTCCATTGTTCCGGAGAATGGAGTTTTAGTCATCTTGCCCATGAGGCATGGTTCACAAGCACCAAGTGATTCATAATCAAGTGATTCCAAAAGTCCATCACTATGGAGTTTCTTCATGCGCTTTACACCATTATGACCTAAATGGCAGTGCCACAAATAAGTTGCACTATCATTATTAACCTTGCATCTTTTGGCTTCAATATTATGAATATGTGTATCACCACGATCGAGATCCAACAAACTATTTTCATTGGGTGTATGACCATCGAAGGTTTTATTCATGTAAACAGAATAACAATTATTCTATGACTTTAAATGAATAACCGTATTGCAACAAATATGATCAAATCATATTCATGCTCAACGCAAATGCCAAATAACATTTATTTAGGTTTTACACTAATCGCGAAAGTATAGGGAGTGTGCGATGATGATCATATCAATCTTGGAACCACTTCCAACACACATTGTCACTTCACCTTTAACTAGTCTATGTTCATTCTGCAATTCTCGTTTCGAGTTACTAATTTTAGCAACTGAACCGGTATCAAATACCCAGGGGTTGCTATGAACACTAGTAAAGTACACATCAATAATCTCTATACCAAAATATACCTTTGTTCACTTTGCCATCCTTCTTATCCGCCAAATACTTGGGGCAGTTCCGCTTCCAGTGTCGAGTCCCTTTGCAGTAGAAGCACTCAGTTTCAGGCTTGGCTCCAGACTTGGGTTTCTTCGTGGGACTGTGGGAGTGACAACTTACTTGTCATTCTTCTTGAAGTTCCCCTTCTATCCCTTTGCCCTTTACTTGAAACAAGTGGTCTTATTAACCATCAACACTTGATGCTCTTTCTTGATTTCTACCTTCGCCGATTTCAGCATTGCGAAGACCTCGGGAATTACTTTCGTCATCCCTTGCATATTATAGTTCATCCCGAAGTTCTACTAACTTGGTGATAGTGACTAGAGAACTTTGTCAATTACTATCTTATCTGGAAGATTAACTCCCACTTGATTCAAGTAATTGTAGTACCCAGACAATCTGAGCACATGCTCACTGGTTGAGCTATTATCCTCCATCTTGTAGGCAAAGTACTGTCAGAGGTCTTATACCTCTCGACATGGGCATGAGTATGAAATACTAATTTCAACTCTTGGAACATCTTATATGCTCCGTGGCGTTCAAAACGTTTTTGAAGTCCCAGTTCTAAGCCGTAAAGCATGGTGCACTTAAACTATCAAGTAGTCATCATACCGAGCTTTTGTCAAAACGTTCATAACGTCTGTATCTGCTCCTGCAATAGGTCTGTCACCTAGCAGTGCATCAAGGACATAATTCTTCTGTGCAGCAATGATGATAATCCTCAAATCACGGAACAATTCCGCATCATTGCTACTAACATCTTTCAACTAGTTTTCTCTAGGAACATAAAAAAATAAACGTGGAGCAACATTGCGAGCTATTGATCTACAACATAGATATGCTAATACTACCAGGACTAAGTTCATGATAAATTAAAGTTCAATTTAATCATATTACATAAGAACTCCCACTTGGATAGACATCCCTCTAGTCATCTAAATGATCACGTGATCCAAATCAACTAAACCATGTCCGATCATCACGTGAGATGGAGTAGTTTCAATGGTGAACATCTTATGTTGATCATATCTACTATATGATTCACGCTCGAACTTTCGGTCTCCAGTGTTCCGAGGCCATATCTGCATATGCTAGGCTCGTCAAGTTTAACCCGAGTATTCTGCGTGTGCAAAACTGGCTTACACCCGTTGTATTTGAACGTAGAGCTTATCACACCCGATCATCACGTGGTGTCTCGGCACGACGAACTTTCGCAACGGTGCATACTCAGGGAGAACACTTATACCTTGAAATTTAGTAAGGGATCATCTTATAATGCTACCGTCGTTCTAAGCAAAATAAGAAGCATAATAAGATAAACATCACATGTAATCAAAATATGTGACTTGATATGGCCATCATCATCTTGTGCTTTTGATATCCATCTCCAAAGCACCGTCATGATCACCTTCGTCACCGGCGCGACACCTTGATCTCCATCGTAGCATCGTTGTCGTCTCGCCAACTATTGCTTCTACGACTATCGCTACCGCTTAGTGATAAAGTAAAGCAATTACATGGTGATTGCATTTCATACAATAAAGCGACAACCATATGGCTCCTGCCAGTTGCCGATAACATTACAAAACATGATCATCTCATACAAAACCGTATAACTCATCATGTCTTGACCATATCACATCACAACATGCCCTGCAAAAACAAGTTAGACGTCCTCTACTTTGTTGTTGCAAGTTTTACGTGGCTGCTATGGGCTTAGCAAGAACCGTTCTTACCTACGCATACAAAACCACAACGATGTTTCGTCAAGTATGTGTTGTTTTAACCTTCACAAGGACCGGGCGTAGCCACACTTGATTCAGCTAAAGTGAGAGAGACAGACACCCGCCAGTCACCTTTAAGCAACAAGTGCTCATAACGGTGAAACCAGTCTTGCGTAAGCATACGCGTAATGTCGGTCCGGGCCGCTTCATCTCACAATACCGCCGAAGCAAAGTATGACATGCTGGTAAGTAGTATGACTAGTATCGCCCACAACTCATTGTGTTCTACTCGTGCATATCATCTACGCATAGATCTGGCTCATGATGCCACTGTTGGGGAACGTAGTATTTTAAAATTTTCCTACGATCACGCAAGATCTATCTACTAGATGCATAGCAACGAGAGGGAAGAGTGTGTCTACGTACCCTCGTAGACCGGAAGCGGAAGCGTCAAGTGACGCGGTTGATGTAGTCGATCTTCTTCGCGATCCAACCGATCAAGCACCGAACGTATGGCACCTCCGCGTTCAGCACACGTTCAGCTTGATGACGTCCCACGAGCTCTTGATCCAGTTGAGCTTCACGGGAGAGTTTCATCAGCACGACGGCGTGGTGACAGATATGATGTATCTACCGGTGCAGGGCTTCGCCTAAGCACTGCAACGGTATGACCGAGGTGTGTTTCTGTGGAGGGGGGCACCGCACACGGCTAAAACAATTCAACTTGTGTGTCCTAGGGTGCCCCCTGCCCCCGTATATAAGGGAGCAAGGGAGAGGCCGGCCCTAGAGGGGGCGCGCCAAGTGTGGGGAGTCCTACTAGGACTCCCAAGTCCTAGTAGGATTCCCCTTTCCTTTCCGGAGTAGGAGAGAAGGAAAGAGGTGGAGAGGGAAAAGGAAAAGGGGGCTGCACCCCTTGTCCAATTCGGACCAGAGGGGGGGCGCGCGTCTCCTTCCTTTTGGCCTTTCTCCTCTATTCCCGTATGGCCCAATAAGGCCCATATACTCCGAAAAATACCCGAATCACTCGGAACCTTTCCGATGTGCGAATATAGTCGTCCAATATATCGATCTTTACGTCTCGGCCATTTCGAGACTCCTCGTCATGTCCCCGGTCTCATCCGGGACTCCGAACTCCTTCGGTACATCAAAACTCATAAACTCATAATACCGATCGTCATCAAACGTTAAGCGTGCGGACCCTACGGGTTCGAGAACTATGTAGACATGACCGAGACTCATCTCCGGTCAATAACCAATAGCAGAACCTGGATGCTCATATTGGCTCCTACATATTCTACGAAGATCTTTATCGGTCAAACCGCATAACAACATATGTTGTTCCTTTTTTCATTGGTATGTTACTTGCCCGAGATTCGATCGTCGGTATCTCTATACCTAGTTCAATCTCGTTACCGGCAAGTCTCTTTACTCGTTCCGTAATACATCATCTCGTGACTAACTCATTAGTCTTTTGCTTGCAAGGCTTATTATGATGTGCATTACTGAGAGGGCCCAGAGATACCTCTCCGACACTCGGAGTGACAAATCCTAGTCTTGATCAATGCCAACACCACGAACACTTTCGGAGACACCTGTAGAGCATCTTTATGATCACCCAGTTACGTTGTGACGTTTGATAGCACACAAGGTGTTCCTACGGTATTCGGGAGTTGCATAATCTCATAGTCATAGGAACATGTATAAGTCATGAAGAAAGCAATAGCAGTAAAACTAAACGATCATAGTGCTAAGCTAACGGATGGGTCTTGTCCATCACATCATTCTCCTAATGATGTGATCCCGTTGATCAAATGACAACTCATGTCTATGGTTAGGAAACATAACCATCTTTGATCAATGAGCTAGTCTAGTAGAGGCATACTAGGGACACTTTGTTTTGTCTATGTATTCACACATATACTAAGTTTCCAGTTAATACAATTCTAGCATGAATAATAAACATTTATCATGATATAAGGAAATATAAATAACAACTTTATTATTGCCTCTAGGGCATATTTCCTTCACCCTCGTGGACAGGGTGTGAGCCCCCTGATGCTGATTCTTCTGCCAGTATTTTTTATTATTTCCAAAATGTGTCTCCGTGGATTTTCAAGTCATTACGAGAACTTTTATTTCTGCACAAAAATAATACCATGTCAGCTCTGCTAAAAACAACGTCAGTCCGGGTTAGTTCCATTCAAATCATGCAAGTTAGAGTCCAAAACAAGGGCAAAAGTGTTTGGAAAAGTCAATACGTTGGAGACGTATCAAGTGCTAAGTATGCATGCATGGATGTGGATTCAGAAAGTGAGGAGGACAACTCTTGTGAAGATAGTGCAGATCTGCAATCAACTGTAGCAGATATAAAGAAGGCAACACTGCACTTTGAGGGTGACACGAAACCTGAGGACATTTATGATGTTGCCGAGGAGCAGGAAGAGGAAGACCACACTGAACAAGCTGCAAAGGAAACTGGAGAAGAACATTTGAGTGAAGATGGAGTACTTCAGCAGCATGTGCTTAAGATTGGAAAGAGAGTAGGGCCAGCAACAAGATCACACTCATCAGAGAATGATCCCATTGAGCTTGACTGGTTTCCCTCAGATGATCATGATGGAAATCTTTATTTTTTGGACTCAGAGGATGATGATGGCAATGAGCCTAGGTCTTTCATTATTCTCTCAGGAAGGAAAACAAGAGCAGAGAAGACAAAGCAAAGAAATTGGTATGATGAGAGCAGACTCAATCCAGATCGGCAATTTTATTTGAAGCTATGTTTCGAAGATGTGTACCAATTTAGGAGTGCTCTACTTAACTTTCACATCAAGCAGTTGAGGTCTTTCAGATATCACAGGAACTGCAAAGACAGGGTCATTGCCTGGTGTGACCACAAGGAAAAAGGATGTCCTTCTTATATTGTTGCTTCTCAGATCAAGAATGAGAAAACATTTTGTATAAATAAGTTTAGAGCAGAACATACTTATCCAACTAGTGACAAACATAGTAAAGTGAGCTCAAAGTGGTTGGGAAACACTATCCTAGAGATAATTAGATCAAACCCAAACATAATTGTGCTAGCATTGGTAGACAAGGCAAAGTGGAAATTTGGAATTGAAGTTCCAAAGATGATGGCATGGAGAGCTAAAAAGGAATCAAAGGAAGTAGTCCTAGGAGATCATAATAAGCGGTATCATAGGTTGTCTGATTACATTGAAACTGTTAAATTATGCAATCTGGGATAGATGCATTGTGACAACTCTCACTCCAAAAAGCACACCTGAAAACCCACATCCAGGTCAAAAATTCCATGGTCTTTTCTTTTGTCTCAATGCACCTTGATACATCCAAAACGTATCTATAATTTCTGCTTGCTCCATGCCTCTTTTGTGTGATATTGCTATGATATTTATGCACTTCCATACACTTTTGATCATATTTGGACTAACCTATTAACTCAGTGCACCCCAGTGCCAGTTTCTGTTTTCTGCTGTTTTTGTATTTCAGGTTTTCCCATTACGTAAACTGCCAGAAAAATTCCGGGAAAAATATATAAAAAATCAGCGTTCCGGAAGCTTCCATGCGGCCAAAGTAGGGCCGGAGGGGGGCCACCAGGGCTCCAGGCGGCCAGAGGGCGCGCCCCCCTCCTGGCCGCGCCGCCAGGGCGCCTGGGCCCCCCTGGCCTCCTCTGACGCCCCCCTTTGGCATATATTTACACCGCGTCTCGAAACCCTCGAGGACGGAACCCTTTTTCGCGATCTCATCTCTGTTCCACCGCCGCCGCGCTTCCAAGATCGGGAGCACCAGGAGAACTCTTCCCGGCACCCTGCCCGAGGGGAGGATCACCACCGGGAGCCTCTCCACCACCATGGACGCCTCCCGGATGAATTGTGAGTAGTCTCCCTTGGACCATGGGTCCATGACTAGTAGCTATGTGATGTTCTCCTCCCCTCTTTGTTCTTCACCAATTAGACCTCGTGAGCTGCCCTACATGATCGAGGCACATATGTAATCCTTATGTTGTTGCTATGATGAGTTTGCTGGGATCCGATGGATTATGAGATTATGTTCAGATTGTGTGTGAGTAATATATTTGATTTACCTCTTTTATATTTATGTTCTTGAGTAATTCTTGCATGTTCTCCGTTGCTGTTTATTGCTTTGGCCAAGTAGTAGGTAGTAACTCCAAGAGGGAACGTTATGCTTGATTGTGGGTTCATGCCCCTCGATGACTAGCTTGAGTGACAGAAACATGAGTCTAGGGGATGTGCTGTTGCCACAAGGGGGAAAACAACGGTGCTTGTACTCGCGGGTGCAAGGATTGTTTACTTTACGCAAAGTTCTTTTAATGCAGTTGTCTGTTGCTTTGAGTTTACACTATGGGTGGGACTCGCAACTTAATACCAGCGAGATGTTCTGGATATATATCTCAAGGTGGATGATTAGTAGTAGATGCAGATGGATTTCGGTCTACTTACCTTGGCGTACCGCCCATGCTTTTGAGCCTCTACCTTTCTTTGCAGCATAGTTAGCATTGGTTTGCGCACATAATCCTGTCAATTGCCCAGCTGTAATTCGTTTACCTCACATAGCTGTTTTATCGTCTTTTGGGAGAGAGACATCACTAGTGAACATCATGGGACCCCGGTCCATATTACCATCACTGATCACATCCGCTATTTACTTTCAGTTCTTACTTACTAGTTGCAGTTATACCTATCACTATTATCTCTTGCGTTTGATCCTTTGTAAACGACAAGGCCGGAGGGATTGACAACCTCTCTGTACTCGTTGGGAGCAAAGTTATTTGTATTTGTGTGCAGGTCCGGTCAATCGCTAGTTGCGCCGCTAGCAGTTGACACCTTCTTGTTGAACCTCGGAGTCTCAGGGGATTCGATCCTTGGTATCTTTGCCAAGGGAAAACTACCGCTACACTGCATCTCAAACCTTCCATTTGGGGTAACCAACGAGGGGCGAGAAGCCATCAAGCAAAGTTTTCTGGCGCCGTTGCCGGGGACTCCACTCTTCAAGATAGGGGAGTTGCACGCTATCTTTTACCTTTGCTTTTTAGTCTTGTTAGTTTACCTTTCAGATTTTGGTTTAGTATCCTTTATCAAAAATCACAAAAATAGTTATCTTGCTTGCTTGCTGCTATGGGTTCCACCGAGAACACCAAGTTGTGTGACTTCACTAGTCATAACAACGATGACTTTATCTGCACGCCTATCACTACACCTGCCACTTCAGCACCTTCTTATGAAATTAAACCTGCTTTACTGAACTTAGTTATGAAAGATCAATTCTCCGGTGCTGGAGATGATGCTACTTTACACTTAAACAATTTTGTTGAACTCTGTGATATGCAAAAGTACCAAGAAATAGATGGTAATATTGTTAAGCTTAAGCTTTTTCCTTTCTCCTTGAGAGGAGGAGCTAAAATTTGGTTTCAATCCTTGCCTAGAAATAGCATAGATTCTTGGGACAAGTGCAAGGATGCCTTTATTGGGAAGTACTATCCACCTGCTAAAATTATCCAACTAAGGAGTAACATAATGAATTTCAAACAATTGGATAATGAACACGTTGCCCAAGCTTGGGAACGCATGAAATCTCTTGTCAAGAACTGCCCTACTCATGGTTTGACTACTTGGATGGTTATCCCAACTTTTTATGCAGGCTTGAACTTTACCTCGCGGAACTTGTTAGATTCGGCCGCGGGAGGAACCTTTATGTCAACTACACTTGGTGCTGCCACGAAGCTTCTCGATGAGATGATGACCAATTATTCCCAATGGTACACCGAACGCGCTCCAACAGGTAGGAAGGTAAACTCTGTCGAGGAGATTTCCTCCCTAAATGAAAAGGTTGACTTGATCATGTCTCTACTTTCCAAGAAATCTTCTATTGACCCTCATGATGTTCCTTTAAATTCTTTGATTGCTCAAGAACAAGTAGATGTGAACTTTATCTGTAGAAACAATTTCAATAACAATGCTTATAGGAGTAATTTTGGTAGCAATCCTAGACCGTTCCCCTCTAATTCCTATGGGAACAACAATGCTTATCCTAGCACCAAGAACTCCACTTCTGAACTAGAGAGTATGCTTAAAGATTTCATCACTACCCAAAAAGCCTTCAATAAGAGTGTAGAAGAAAAACTAAACAAACTAGATAATCTCTCTTCGAAGGTAAACAATTTAGCCCATGAGGTAGAGTTGCTTAAAATTAGAACTTCCCCTCTTGAGGAGAGGAAGACCACTCCTATGAATGCTATTCAAGTGCAAATTAATGAAAACATTAGGATGTTGGCTAAACATAAAGAGAGATGGGCTAGAGAAAAGGAGGAAGAAGATAGAATTAAGAACCTTCCTACCCACCACACTGTTGCTACTATCCAAGTTGTTGAGGATATCCAAACTCTTAGCACCCAATGCACTCCTGGTCCCGTTGGACCTATTAATGGTGATGCTATGACCATAGAAACTACCAAACAAGTGAGCCTAAAGGACACCACTACCACTTTACTTGATAGTAGTGACCTTGATTTTGACAATTGCACCCTTACCGAAGTTATTGATTTTCTTCACAAGATGTCTAGAGATCCCCGCACTAGCACACTTAACCTTGCCTTCACAGAGCATATCACTAATGCTCTCATCAAAGCTAGGGAGGAGAAACTTAGGGTAGAAGCCTCCATACCTAGAAAGCTAGAAGATGGTTGGGATCCTATGATTAAAATTAAGTTGAATAACTTCTCTTGCTATGCATTATGTGATGTTGGAGCTAGTACCTCTGTTATGCCCAAAAGAATATATGATATGCTTAAATTGAAACCTTTTGATTCTTGTTCTTTTGGTGTTCGTCTTGTTGATTCTTCCATAAAGAAACCCTTGGGGAGGATCGACGATGTTCTTATCATTGTCAATGACAATTATGTTCCCGTTGATTTGACTATTATGGATATTGAATGTGAACCTTCTTGTCCAATTATTTTGGGACGTCCTTTTCTTCGCACCGTTGGTGCCATCATTGACATGAAAGAAGGGAATATAAAATTCCAATTTCCTCTCAAGAAAGGGATGGAACACTTCCCTAGAAAGAAGATTAATTTACCTTTTGAGTCCGTTATACGGGCTAGCTATTCTTTTACTCTTGATAAAACTTGATCTCTTTGCATTATGCCTAGCTTAAAGGCATAAAAGAAAGCGCTTTTGGGAGGCAGCCCACAATGAATAAAATTTTATTTTGCTTTTGTTGTGTCTTGATGTTGTTACTACAGTAGCATCATCATTGTATCTTTACTTTTCAGCTTTGTGCCAAGTTTAGCCTCTGATTGCAAGAAAGTTCAAAAGTTGTGACGTGCTGTCCAGGAAACAGATTCTGTCCTTGGACAGAAAAATTCATATAAAATCACCAGATCATCTTTTTGGTCTGAATTTTTTCCACAGCGTGCTCTATACAATTGGCTTTCGGGCGTCTGTTCTGAGTTTTTTGATTTGAGTTGCAGAAGTGCCCCGAAAAAATTATTTACTACCTGCTGGTCTGTTTTTCACAGATTCTGTCCTGTTTTGCCTTTCCTTCGTTTTGCAAACCTTGAGCTTGCTTTTTCTTTGCAAAAACCTTTTGTCAATCTTGAGAAACAGTAGACCTTCAAGAATATCCTTATTTCCAGCAAGGAAAAATTATTTTATTAAGGGTACTAACCTCGCTAATCAGATTATGATGAGTTATGTATGAAGGGAGTTTTCAAGTGTGCGAGGAAAGATGATAAAAAGATTCAGGAGTGTCAAACGCTCAAGCTTGGGGATGCCCCCGTGCACCCCCGAGAAATATTCAAGAAGACTCAAGCGTCTAAGCTTGGGGATGCCCCCGTGCATCCCCTTCTCCATCAACAATTATCAGTTCGTCTTTCGTTCCACTATATTTTTATCACTTCATGTGTTATGTGCTATGCTTGGAGCGTCTTGCTTTTAGTTTCCTTTTTAGTTTTCTTTAGCTTTGCTTGCTGTTCATAACGAATTGGAACTCAGCTTTCTTTGTGTGGGAGAAAAACACGCTCCACTTCAACCTAGAACACAACATAGAATTTTCATGTCTATCTTTGCTGTGTGTGTTCTTTGTCTTTCAATAGCTACTATCATGTTCAGCTCTTAGTTTTCATGCTTTACTTTTTAAGAGCATCTCCAACAGCCGCGCTTAGCGCCGCGCCCAAAAAAAGCATATGCCGCGCGCACTTTGTCTGCTTTGCCGCGCTGCACAGTGCTGGCTCCAGCAGCAGCGCTATAATGCAGCGCGCGCGTGCTACTCCAGCGGTGCCCAAAAATACAGCGCGCGCACACTATTTTTTTCATACATAAAATTGCATTAAAATAAAAGGATACAAAGTTATTTTACATATTGCAACTAGATAGGTAGTTCGAAAACATAGATAGATAGTTCTAAAACATAGATAGATAGATAGATAGATAGATAGTTCGAAAACATAAAAAAAAACTAATCGCTCCAGTCATCTCCATCATCACCGGCTTCGTTGTTGCTGTCGGAGGAGGTTGACAACCAGACGTCGAACCAACGGTCATCTTCTGCGGCGAAGATCGTTCTCCCGCCTGCATCGCGGATGGCGCACTGCTGATACGCCAATTCCCTCCGACGACGCCTGTCCTCGCGGCGACGTTCCCAGTACTGCTGCTTGGCGGCGACGTCCTCCGGGTGGAGCCGGCGCCACTCCGCCATGCGCCGCTCGTCCCCCTGGGCGACGAGGAGGCGGTTCTGCGACGCCGTGTGCTCTGCACGGTCTCGTGCGGTGTGTAGACGAGGCGGCGGGGTGAGCTCCAACGCCTGCTCGAGCGTGCGGGCGTCGTCGAAATTCATCTAATGGCGCGGCCTGCCTAGGCGCCACGCCGCCGCGTCGAACGCGCGGGCGGCCTCGTGCGCCGTCTCGTAGGTGCCGAGGGGAAGCCGGAGATCGCCAGAGCGTATCTCGGCGTAGAAGCCGCCGCCGTTCGGGCGCTCGCGGACGCCGCGGTAGCCCGACGAAGAACGGCGGCGCGGCGGCATGGTGGCGCGTCGGGGGCGGCGGCGGTGCTCCGGTGCGGCGGCGGCGCTCGGGGGCGGCGGGCTCAAGCGGTTGATACGTCCAAAATGCATCACTATTTTGTATTATAATTTATCCTTATTCATTGATATATTTCACGTTATGATGATGTTCTTATGTTGTTTTGGTCTATTTTACACAGTTTGCAACTTTCCGATGCCGAAACAGCAGACGCAGGGTTCAGCAGGAAAAAGTGGATGCTGAGTTGCTGAAGAAGAACACCTACAAATTACCTGAAAATTGACGGGAGGTATTTTTCAGAAGAATAACGAAGACACGCAAAAGGGGAGTCAGAGGGGGGCCACAGGGTGCCCAGGCGGCCTGGGGGCGCGCCACCCCCTGGCCGCGCCGGGGG
>LR738715.1:69547213-69567925 GCA_902687465.1 Secale cereale | reverse complement strand
GCCGCGGGGGGGGGGGGGGGGGGCGCCTGGAGCCCCTGGCCCACCTCTGGCCGCCCGCTTTTGCATATATGCTCTCCGTCCCCCGAAAACCCTAGGCACGGGACTTTTTACGGAGTTCCGCCGCCGCTTCGAGGCGGAAACCTACAGAGAAGAAAAGGGCATCTCCGGCGGGCAGATTCCGCCGGGGAGATCACCTCACGGAAGGGGAGATCGTCGCCATCGTCATCACCATCATCACGGACATCATCGAGATCATCATCAACATCATCCCCAACACCAGCACCATCTCCATCTTCATCCAAATCTCATCTTTCCATCGCAACTCGTGTTGTAACTTGTACTACCTATCCTCTCTACTCCATCGGTGTTGATTACTACCTTGTGGTGAATGCTATTGAGTTTTGTTGGAGAAATATTATTATGTCCAGATTGTTTATCACATATTTATTCCCACTGATCATGATCTCTTTTATGTCTTGTGAGTAGTTACCTTAGTTCTTGAGGACATGGGGAAAGTCTTGTTGTTAGTAGTCATATGCTGTTGAAGTAATATGTGTTGTCTGATACTTAAGTTGTGTTGTCATTCTACTAGTGGTGTTGTGTGAGTCGAACACCCAACACTTCGCCTTATTAAGGACCTAGGAGAATACATTGTGTATAAAGAATGCTTATGGTGGGTTGCCGGAGTGACAGAAACCTGAACCCCAGTTCACACGCTTTTGCATAAGGGAATAATGGATCATCGATCGTATTGCTATGGTTAGGCTTTTGCCTTAAATTATATCTTGTATTTGCGGATGCTTGCAAGGTGTTTAATCATAAGAGTACATTCATCTTATTCTAGAGAGTGCACTAGCATAGATCCACCCACTCAACACTTATCAACACATAACATAGTATCGATACGGAATATGGCGAAATCACATGACTACTCTCCCGTGTGTCCTCAAGAACGCTTTAGTCTTTATAAGTTCAGTTGCTAGGCCTCTCCTTTGCTAAGAAAGGATTGGGCCACTTGTTACTCTCAGTATCTTTTACATTACTTGCCTTTACATTCCTGTTGCTTATATCGAGAAAACCCCTAAAAGTTATCTTTCAATGCTTGCAGTAATTTCTTGTTCAGAATCGCTTATCAATACCTTCTGCTCCTCGTTGGGTTCGACACTCTTACTTATCGAAAACGCTGCAACAGATCCCTTACGGTTGAGGGTCATCAGCGGTGGCGCGAGAGGCAGGGAGAGAGAGGGAGAGAGAGCGCAGTGGAGCGAGGACAGCGCGCGCGCGCTGTGTTTTATAGGCGCGCGGGAGGAGCCGCCGCAAAAAAGGCGCGCGAGAGGCCGCCGTTTCGCGCGCGCGTTTTTCCCGCCGCCGCTGGAGCGCGGAATTCTGCCCCGCGCGCGCGAAATCGCAAGTTTAGCGTGCGCGCGTGCCTTTTTGCGCGCCTGTTGGAGATGCTCTAAAGAGCTTTTGTTTAGTTGGTTGATGGAACTCTCTTTAGTTATCATGCTTATCTTGTTAAGAGAGTTGCCTTCTGTTGCACTGGTTGATATGTCTATGATAAAAATGCTATGTGCATAATGGTGATTAGTAGTTCATGTTTTCTTATGGTTAGTCTCAAATAGCTGGGGGGTTCTTAATGTGTTATTGAAGTACCAAAATGATTTGTTTGCCTATGATGTGGTATGGTTTAGTGATATCTTCCTCCAAGAATTTATTTTGATTGACTTGGCGTATGCTCACGCATATTTAAGACTGTAAAGAAAGTCTATCAAGCCTTGATGATCTTTAATTTCTGAGTAGCGATATAACTTCCATGCCCGATTCAATGTTGCTTTGTCGCTCTGCATGATTATGATCGTCATTGCTCTTTTAGTTGGTCGCTCCCAGTCTTTTGCTAACCTTCGCCTGTACTAAGCGGACTGACTGTGCATCCAAAATCCTTTAAACCAGTTATGCCATATGAGTCCACCATACCTTCCTATACATGGTATTTACCTACCATTCCTAACGAAGACTTTCATGTACCATCTCGAAATTATTCAAAAAAGGCATTTCTCTTTTGTGCCTCTATTTTAGCTCATGAGGAAGTAGTAGTTAATTCATGATCTTTTTAAGTTGGACAAGCTTCACCCCGGGTTGCATGTCTAATGTGCAAACCCATAATACGAGAAGGAACTGGCAAAGAGTGTGCCCGGCTCATTAAAAAATATACAACAAACAAACCCTCCTTCACGCTTTGTTCATGAGAAATCAGAAAACTTTGGCAGTGATAAACAAAGGAGATTAAGAGGATGTGATCGTCCTCATGCGGGAGCCGTTCCTCGAAACTTGTCCAGCTCAAGAAGTAATTGAGTTATCTGCTAGCATTCGTTTACGAAATATGCATATTCTAAAAAATAATTATTACCTCTGTTTTTAAAACCAAGAGCTCTGGTACATGTTTAGTTTTTGTTTCCGACCACGGGTTTTCAACCTTGCCAACAAAAGCCACGGTTCGAGAGTCTCCACCTTCTTTCTTTAAAGCACCAACTATTGAGAGCATGATTGTCATTCTGAGTGTGATGTGCATTGTCCCAAAGTACCATTGTCTTCTGCATGACTATGATATCGTTTATTCCGAAATCATTGCATCTAGTCGTCACTTAAACTTTGGAGGTGCCCCTGCATTTATGTTTTGCTTCACTAAAGGGGGCAAGCGAGATATCACTTTGTCATGTTTGCACACCATGCTCATTACAAATCTATTGAGTGTTTCAGTATCATATTGTAAAACTTTCAGTTCTTTGTGATATTCTCATGAGGCAACTTAACTACTACAGATTCATTGTCACAGTAAGCATTTGTCATGTGACTGTGAAAAGTTCTTATATGGTTAATAGCATGTCACCACAGAAATTATGCTTGTTATCATTTACCTACTCGAGGACGAGCAGGAATTAAGCTTGGGGATGTTGATACGTCCAAAACGTATCTACAATTTCTGCTTGCTCCATGCCTCTTTTGTGTGATATTGCTATGATATTTATGCACTTCCATACACTTTTGATCATATTTGGACTAACCTATTAACTCAGTGCACCCCAGTGCCAGTTTCTGTTTTCTGCTGTTTTTGTATTTCAGGTTTTCCCATTACGTAAACTGCCAGAAAAATTCCGGGAAAAATATATAAAAAATCAGCGTTCCGGAAGCTTGCATGCGGCCAAAGTAGGTCCGGAGGGGGGCCACCAGGGCTCCAGGCGGCCAGAGGGCCCCCCCTCCTGGCCGCGCCGCCAGGGCGCCTGGGCCCCCCTGGCCTCCTCTGACGCCCCCCTTTGGCATATATTTACACCGCGTCCCGAAACCCTCGAGGACGGAACCCTTTTTCGCGATCTCATCTCTGTTCCGCCGCCGCCGCGCTTCCAAGATCGGGAGCACCAGGAGAACTCTTCCCGGCACCCTGCCGGAGGGGAGGATCACCACCTGGAGCCTCTCCACCACCATGGACGCCTCCCGGATGAGTTGTGAGTAGTCTCCCTTGGACAATGGGTCCATGACCAGTAGCTATGTGATGTTCTCCTCCCCTCTTTGTTCTTCACCGATTAGACCTCGTGAGCTGCCCTACATGATCGAGGCACATATGTAATCCTTATGCTGTTGCTATGATGAGTTTGCTGGGATCCGATGGATTATGAGATTATGTTCAGATTGTGTGTGAGTAATATATTTGATTTACCTCTTTTATATTTATGTTCTTGAGTAATTCTTGCATGTTCTCCGTTGCTGTTTATTGCTTTGGCCAAGTAGTAGGTAGTAACTCCAAGAGGGAACGTTATGCTTGATTGTGCGTTCATGCCCCTCGATGACTAGCTTGAGTGACAGAAACATGAGTCTAGGGGATGTGCTGTTGCCACAAGGGGGAAAACAACGGTGCTTGTGCCCGCGGGTGCAAGGATTGTTTACTTTACGCAAAGTTCTTTTAATGCAGTTGCCTGTTGCTTTGAGTTTACACTATGGGTGGGACTCGCAACTTAATACCAGCGAGATGTTCTGGATAGATATCTCAAGGTGGATGATTAGTAGTAGATGCAGATGGATTTCGGTCTACTTACCTTGGCGTACCGCCCATGCTTTTGAGCCTCTACCTTTCTTTGCAGCATAGTTAGCATTGGTTTGCGCACATAATCCTGTCAATTGCCCAGCTGTAATTCGTTTACCTCGCTTAGCTGTTTTATCGTCTTTTGGGAGAGAGACATCACTAGTGAACATCATGGGACCCCGGTCCATATTACCATCACTGATCACATCCGCTATTTACTTTCAGTTCTTACTTACTAGTTGCAGTTATACCTATCACTATTATCTCTTGCGTTTGATCCTTTGTAAACGACAAGGCCGGAGGGATTGACAACCTCTCTGTACTTGTTGGGAGCAAAGTTATTTGTATTTGTGTGCAGGTCCGGTCAATCGCTAGTTGCGCCGCTAGCAGTTGACACCTTCTTGTTGAACCTCGGAGTCTCAGGGGATTCGATCCTTGGTATCTTTGCCAAGGGAAAACTACCGCTACACTGCATCTCAAACCTTCCACTTGGGGTAACCAACGAGGGGCGAGAAGCCATCACACCTAGGGAGGGTTTTCTAAATGGATGCAGACCTTTCATTGATTTGGATGGATGCTTCATAAAGCTTACAACTGGAGCACAAATCCTAGCAGCTACTAGTAGGGATGCCAACAGCAACATGTACCCTATTGCTTTTGGAATTGTAGGAGTGGAGGACACACCAAGTTGGAGCTGGTTTCTCACCCAACTCAAGTATGCTCTGGGAGGCACAAAAGAAGGGAAGTTTGGAAAATACACTATCATGTCAGATAGGCAGAAGGTCAGTGATCTCTGTGCTCTTTGTCCCGTTTCTTCATTTGTCCTATTTCTTAATATTGGAGTACTTAGTTTCTTCATTTGTCCAGTTTTTTTTCCTGATTGTTTATTAGTGTTGTGTTCTTAGTTTCTTCATTTGTCCAGTTTTTTTCCTGATTGTTTATTAGTGTTGTGTTCTTAGTTTCAAACCTAGTTACTTTCATTTCTGTTGATTTGCAAAGTACTAACATTTAGGTGTTTGTGAAACCAGGGCCTGCTTAATGCTGTCAATGATGTATTTCCAAACTGCCCACAAAGATTCTGTTTAAGGCATATTTATGCAAATTTTCAAAGAGCTGGATTTAAGGGTGATGATCTGAACAAATGCATGGATAGTGCTAGTTATTCCTACACAAAGCATGGTTTTGGTGTAGCCATGTCCAATTTGAAGAATGAGTGTGAAGATGCCTGGAGGTGGTTATCTAGTATTCCAGTACACACATGGGCTATGCATGAAATGGACATAAACTGCAAAACATACCTGGTGGTTAATAACGTAAGTGAGGTCTTCAACAAATATATCTTGGATGTTAGAAACAAACCAATTGTGATAATGATTAATGAAATCAAAGACAAGTTGCTAGTCAGGTTTGATGAAAAAATAGAAAGTGCAACAACTTGCAGATGGGAAATAGCTCCAACATATGCAGAGAAGTTGGAGATGAGCAAGAAATTTACTAGAGATTGCAAAGCAATTAGGGCAGGCCTAACCTGTGGCAAGTAAGCAGTGGCCCAAATACCTATGATGTGAACCTTGAGGAGCACACTTGTGGATGTAGGAAGTGGGAGATGTCAGGGTTGCCATGCAACCATGCTTGAAGTGCAATTTACAAGGCCAAGCTGCAACCTGAGGATTTTGTGAGTCCTTTCTTGAAGAAAGCACTGTATTTGGAGGCATACAAACCTATAGTGTATCCAGTTCCTGGAGAAGATGCTTGGGTCAAGTCAAGAAAATCTGATATTGAGCGTCCCGTTTTCCACAAAGAGGACTAGAGTGGAAGAAAAGAAGAAAAGAGGAAGAAGGGAAGGCTTTAAGCGCCTAAACCAAAAGACACATCTAGGATGGTTACAATCAGATGTGGCAACTGTAGGTTAATGGGCCACAGGTTTACTAATTGTGGACAACCTTTGAGGCATGATCTCCAGTTAAGGAAGAATAGAAACGTGGTACATATTTTTTCATCATTGTATCTGATTTTGCCTGTGTAGATTTTTAATATTTCTTTGTTTTTTAAACTGCATGAAAAGAGAAGACAAAAGGCAGAAGCTTACATTCCACCTGTTGCTACTACTGCTCCTAGGGCAACAACTGCTGCTCCTAGGGCAACGTCTGCTGCTCCTAGGGCAACAGCTGATGCTCCTAGGGTAGCTAGGGCTGCTTTCTCAGCACCTAGGCCTCCAGGTGGAGAAGGGACTTCTTCTGCTACTGGTACTTCGACATCTACATCTAGTGCTACTGGTGCTACAAAAATGAGAACAGTGAGAGGTGGAAGAGTTGGTGGAGGAGCAAATGTTGCAACAGGGGCAAGGAAGAAACCTCAGAAATATGGAAGACTAAAGAGCTACTTCACAACAAGTCAAAATGTGTGAAATTTGATGTCTGGCAGTGGTTGATACTTTTGGGGCTGGAACCCATGTATCTGTCCTCAAGTCTTGTGAACCTATGTTATATTGCCTCAGTGTTATCATTTGTGATCAAGCCTTCATGCTTCTCACCTACTAGAATTTTTAAGTACATGTTGCCACTGTTTTGGTTATTTTGAATTAAGACATTTGGGTAAAAAATAGGAGTTATGTTGACTCATTGTTTGCCATTTGTCATCAAGCCTAAATGTTGCTAATCTAGCAGAATTAATGTCTGTTTTGGGTCATTTGGGTACAAAACTTCCTACTCTAAAAAAGGGGTCATCGACCCCTCGGCAACCACCAAAACTAGCCTACCAAAAGTAGGTGTCATCGACCCCTCGACAACAACCAAAACTACCTACCCTAAAGTACGTGTGTCATCGACCCCCTTGACGACAAACAAAACTACCTACTCTAAAGTAGGTGTCATCTACCCCCTCGACGACAACCAAAACTACCTACTCTAAAATAGGTGTCATCGACCCCCTCGACGACAACCAAAACTACCTACTCTAAAATAGGTGTCATCGACCCCCTTGACGACAACCAAAACTACCTACTCTAAAATAGGTGTCATCGATCCCCTCGACGACAACCAAAACTACCTACTTTAAAATAGGGGTCATCGACCCCCTCGACGACAACCAAAACTACCTACTCTAAAATAGGGGTCATAGACCCCCTCGACGACAACCAAAACTACCTACTCTAAAATAGGGGTCATCGACAAGACAACCAAAACTACCTACTCTAAAATAGGGGTCATCGACCCCCTCCACGACAACCAAAACGACCTACTCTAAGATAGGGGTCATCGACCCCCTCAACGACAACCAAAGCTACCTACCCTAAACAAAATAATTTCCAGCTGAAATTATATTCAAAACAAATGTGGCAGAAAATAAGGCAAATTAATAGATAAAGAGGAATGCATCAAACAATAATAAGGCACATTAATAGCATTATCCAGCTCAAATTCAGTACAAATGTCTTGCACTTTTAGTGCCACAAATAGCAGATACTACTACAACAACATTGAATCATTCATCAGCTATCTCTTTGATCTTCCTGATCTTCCCCTTCCCAGACTCCTTCTCTTTGAACAGATCACCTATAGTGTACTCCAGGTGCCTTTTCTCGTGCTTCCACTTCTCCCTCTCCTCCAACAACATGGCCATCTCCTGCTTGATCTTGTCCATCTCCTGCACAAGCTTCACCTTCTCTTGCTTCTCTTGGTCTCTCTCTTTCTCTGCTTTGGCCCTAAGAACTTGATGAATGTTACTGTTTGATTTGTCATCCAAGTTCTTTTTCTCAATCTGTTCCTTCAGGTCACTAATAACCAGCCTTGCATTGCCTAACTGGGTAATTGCATCTTCCTTGTTAGCCACCATTTTGGCAAAGTCAACTTTAAAAAACCTCAGGTCATTTTCCATCTTCCTCTTCTCTTCCACTACCTTGAAGACTTCTTCAGCATTAAGTACATTCTGTCTCAACCTATTGGTCACCTCCTCCTCATACATAGTCCAGATGCTATTTAAAGCTTGCTTCAATTGGACTGGCCACTCAGGGTCAATTCAGTCCACCAAGTTGCACTTGGGTCCATCCTATGAATGTGTGAAGAAAGGAAATAAAATTAAACCAATTTCTAAAAACATTACTGATAAAAATATAAAACAAAACTCCATTTTATACTACTGCATTGCCTACTACTGATAGCTAATATAGAGCTAAAATGATTTTAAAGAAGAAATATGGCCAGGGCCTTATACCTTTATATCAAATACCGTTATATAAAGAATTATGGCCAGAGCTTTATACTTTAAATAGCCTAATTTCAGACTAATTCTATCAATCAATTGAGGAGTAATGAATTCAAATGTTTCACAAAATCACTTAAACACTTCAAGAACTAATTGAACTTGTCAGAAAACCACCTTTTTTCCACACCCCAGGAACCTCCTGCCGCTAGCAGTGGATTCAAAGGCAGCCAGCTTCTCACAAGGGGCTTGGTGCTCACAACGTGCATGATGATTTAGAGCAATGCCTCTCCATTCCGTGCACTCTATGGTGGAAGGTGCCTAATGATACGTCTCAAACGTATCTACTTTTCCAAACACTTTTGATATTGTTTTGACCTCATTCTTGCATGATTTGAACTAAACTAACCCGGACTGACGCTGTTTTCAGCAGAGCTGCCTGTATGGTTTTATGGTGTGCAGGAAAACGGATTTTTAGGTATCTCATAAAAATCCACGGAAAATCACAGAAAATCCACGCCCCCTGGTGCCCTACTTTGAATCGTATTTTTACCCGTGACGGAGAAACCCCAGATCAGAAGTTCTTTTCGCAGTTTTCGTCGCGGAGCCGCCGCCACCCTCTGTTCTTCTTCGGGAGGGCTAATCTGGAGGTTGAATTGGCCTCCGAAGAGGGGAGATCGTCGCCATCGTCATCACCATCACCACTCCATCGTCCCTCCATGACTTCTCCTTCCATGTGTGAGTAATCCCCTGCTGTAGGCGAAGGGGATGGTAGGGATTGGATGAGTTAGATCATGTAATAGTTTGTCAGATCGTTGGGGGCATGTTGCCTATCATCTACTATGGTGTTTATCATCTTTGCTTCAACTTGTTATTCTTAATGCTTGACACTTAGGGCCCGAGTCAGATCTGAACCATATGTGTTTGCATGAATATATTTGTGTTCTTGATCCTATCTATGAGTTGTTTGCACCTGTTACGGTTCGGAACCGGCGATCCCAAAAGTGACAGCTTGGGACACCAAAGGGGATGGTCCATAGTTTGAGGATTACATGTATCCATTGAGTTCATTGCTTTGTTCCGGTGCTCTTTGACAGGAGCACCTTAATCTCCATAAGTTCCTTTTGGCCCCGTGCGTAGCGGGATGGTAGGACAAAAGATGTTGTGCAAGTTCTTATTGCAAGCACGTACAACTACCTACGGGATACATGCCTAATGTTTGATATTTGCCTAGATGATCATTACTTTTCCGTGTGCCGTGCCCCAAGTTAGAATCATGATATATCTCATCCATGCAGCGCCCAACCATCCATCTCCCTAGCCTACAGTGTTTTAAATCCTGCTTGTCACTAGTTGCTACTTTTGCCGTTTACCTTTACTATTTACTTTTGCTGTTTACTTTTACTATCACTATCATCACTATCATATCACTGTTACCATTTATCTTTTGTTGCAAGTAAGTATATTTCAGGTGCGGTTGAATTGACAACTCAACTGTCAAAGCTTATAAATACTCTTTGGCTCCCCGTGTGTCGAATCAATAAATTGGGTTATTCTTACCCGCGAAGACTATCTCGATCCCTTACGGTTGAGGGTTATCAAGTACCGTTTTCTGCCGCCGTTGCCGGGGAGCATAGCAATATTTACAAGTCTACTTGAAGTATCCTACTTGCTGCACTTCATCCGCTATGGGTAAGAAAGGAGACCCCAAGGTTCCGATCTTACTATCCACTACAAGAAGAGGTACTGTTCTGAGCACTTGTGCTACACTTGATTCGCCTTCTGTTATGAGTAAGTTTGCCTCACCACCACCACATGATGCTCCTACTGAATCAGTTACTATGTCCGATACTCTTGATGATGCTTCTACTACTGTTGATGATATTAGTTCACTTGGTTATGCTCTTGAGAAACAGATCGCTGCTGCTGCTAAAAAGTCTGGAATTGAAATTCCTGTTACTCGCTACCCTATTGGTGAAACTTACGATTATCCTGATTTGAGTAAAATCAAGGAGAGACTCCTTGATGATGATTACTATATGCTTGATGAAGATTTATGCAGGGAACTGACAGAGTTTTCTGGCTCTGACCCTGAAGTTATTAAGAAACTGTTTGAAAAACACTCTTTGAAGAACAAAACCGTTCCTGATCCTGAATTTGCTACATCTCCTATATGCATTGATGATCCTGATTATGATTTCTCTGTTGATCTTTCACTTATACCTATGGTTGAAGCTGACCCCTTTTATGGCAGAGAAAATGATGATGCTATTGCACACCTAACAAAACTCGGTGAGTTGGGTGGCCTGTTTACCACAGATGAGAAGATACGATACTTTTGTATCACCAAGCTTCTTCCTTTCTCCTTGAAGGAAGGTGCTAAAGCATGGTATGATTCGCTTCCATGCGGTTCCATTCAGAGTCCTCAAGACTTAGCTCACTCTTTTGTTGATAAGTACTTTCCTGCTCACATGCAACATGCTGCTTTACAAAAAATTTATAACTTTAAACAGTTGCAGGATGAGTCCCTCCCTAAAGCTTGGGGGAGGTACTGCGGTCTGATTCGGGCTAGACCAGGGCATGAAGTCCCTAAGAACAAATTAATCGATATATCCTATGCTGGTTTAACTGATGAATCCAGGTCCTATTTGGACAGTTGTGCTGGTTGTGTTTTCAGGAAAAGGACGCCGGAAGATGCAGAAGATTTGATGGGCAGGATTGCCAAAAACCATGAAGATTGGTCCGTCCCTGAACCACCTCCACCACCAAAGAAGAGGGGCATGTTTGTTCTAAGCCTCGAAGATATGCGAGAAGCAAAGAAGTCTATTAAAGAGAAAGGTATTAAAGCTGAAGACGTAAAGAATCTACCCCCTATTGAGAAGCTGTGTGAGCCTACCACTCACCCTCCTATGGTAGAGGTACACTCTCTTTTAGATTTCAACGCAAGTGACATCCCTCATGGTAAGCCTCCTGATCAATGTTTAGATGAGTTTGATAATTTTATTATGAAACAAAATCATTTTAATGAGAGGATACAAAGTCAGTTGCATGATAATTCCCTTGCTATCAAAAGTTTGCTTGATGTTCTAGGTAGAACAGTTAATGATGTTCAATGTCTTGTGAAGCATTTTCATATGATTAAAACTCAGCTTGACCAAATTTCTAATGTGCAAAAAGATTTGCTTGCTAACAATGCCAAACAAGATAATTTGCAGGCTTTTGGGATTAAGACCCGAGGAGGAACTAGCACTCAAGATCCTCTCTATCCAGAGGGGCATCCGAAGAGAATCGAGCAAGATTCTCAAATGCAGGAAGAAGAAATTGTTGGCTCTCCAAACAAGAAGAAGAAACATAAGGAGGCTGGCAATTCTAATTATCCTAATTCAGATGAAGAGCCAGCTGTTGATCCAAACAGTGTATCTATCTCCGATGCTGAGACTGAAGACGGTGCTGAACCTGAAGGTAAGGATAATGAGAAGAATGATCCGCCTGAAGTTCGAGAAGAAGAAGCACCTGACAAACGTAAGAGGTACACTAAAGAAGACTTCATCGCAAGAGAACATGGGAAGGAAAGAGAACCATGGGTGCAGAAACCCATGCCCTTTCCAGGTAAGTCCATGAAATCCAAAGAAGAAGAGCATTACAATAAGTTTTGTGAGTGGATTAAACCTCTTTTTCTTCAAATTCCTTTGACTGAAGCTATTAAGTTACCTCCTTATTTAAAATATATGAAAGATATTGTCACTAATAATAGAAAAGTTCCTAACGAAGCAATATCTACTATGCTTGCTAACTACTCTTTCAGTGGCAAGATCCCTGAGAAGCTCGGTGATCCAGGTATACCCACCATTCCTTGCTCCATAATGAATAATTATGTCAAAACTGCTTTATGTGATCTTGGAGCGGGAGTGAGTGTTATGCCTCTCTCTCTTTACGAGAGGCTTAGTTTAGAGAAACTAATTCCTACAGATATCTCCCTTCAGATGGCTGACAAGCCAACCGCCGTCCCGATAGGTATTTGTGAGGATGTTCCCGTAGAAGTTGCTAATTGTTTGATTCTTACTGATTTTGTTGTGCTTGACATGCCCGAGGATGGAAGCATGTCCATTATTCTTGGTAGACCTTTTCTTAACACCGCAGGTGCTATTATTGATTGCAATAAAGGGAAAGTTACCTTTCATGTGAATGATAAAGAACACACGGTATATTTTCCAAAGAAGATCGACAGGAGGCATGGCCTCAACTCTATAGAAAATATCGAGACCGTGAAGATTGGAGAATGGGATTGTCCACTACATGTGCCTCACAAATACAAAACTATCATGGTGGGGATAATGTCCATCAAGGTAAAGGTTCAGTGATTACTTCATGAGAGGTGAGACTTTTTGGTCTATATATCGCCTGTTTGTTGGTAAGACTTGATCAACCTTACTAGTAAACATGTTTTATATAGATAAAAAGTTGAGCTTGTTATGTTTTCGTTTGTTTTTAGTTTTTGTCCTACTTGCTGTACCAAGTATTTATGTTTTGAAGCTTCACAATACTACTCACTACTTCAAGTTTTCAGAGAGTTTCGCAGCTTTTTGAACTTCGAAAAAATTTCAACAGTGAAGTTTTCAGAAAAATTCCAGAAAAATTTAAATAAAAATTTCCACGTCGGGAGAGACCCAGAGGGACCTGGGGCCAGCCAGGGGGACCCACCAGTGGCCCAGGCGGCCAGCTGGCGCGGCCAAGCCCCTGGCCGCGCCCATAGGGCGCCTGGGGCCCACATGGCCCCCCTCTAGGTATGTCTTCTTCCTCCCTCCCTCTTTTTCTCCAAAACGCGAGTTCTGCACTTGTTCTTGTGTTCTTGCTATTCTTGGAGGCGATTCTTCGATCTCTCTCTACAGCCCATCATTTGAGCTAAGATTTTGAACAAATACGCCCTGGTATGTGACTCCTCCACCCCTCCAATTAGATTTTTGATTGGTGGCTTCATTTGTGAGTATTTAGTAGTTCTTGGTGCTGTATAGATGAGCTTGCATGCATGTGTAGAAAGTTATTTTCCAAGTTTTGATGTAAGTTTATGCCTTGGGCAAGTGAGTTGAGTAGTTTGCCTTAGCTCACCTTGTTTTAATCCTCGTTTTTGTAAATTGCCGAAAATTTCAGAAATGAGTTTGTTAGGAAGGGCAAAAGGGTGGCTTGAGAAGAGGAGGCCTGCACACTCCGATCGAGTTACTAGAGCCGCAGCTTCACCCTCGACTGCTAGGGTGAGCTATAATGAAGATCATGTGCCCCTGGAGTTGTTGGAAGACACAAGTCCAGCACGTGCAATGACGTTTCCATGTGATGAATTCCTCGAAGCTGCGGGAATCAAGGATGAGTTTTATAATCTTTGTGCTAATGCAGGTTTGACACGGCTCGTCACGTGCCGTGTTACTCAATATCAAAAACTCACCTCCAGTTTCATTAACAGTTTTAGATATAATCCTGATTCAGGTGCTATTGAGTTTAAAATTTACAATGATCTTATCACCATGACTTTGGGAAGGTTTTGTGAAATAATAGGTGTGCTAAACGTTGGGAGGACGGCTAGGATGGCCACTCAGCCCTCCGAGCTGAAAACCGTCATCAACTCTCTCTACAGCATGGGTACGAGGGATATTCATCGGTCGAAGATCTCCAGCATCTTATTTCCTCACCTCAGTTATTTTGCATATTATGTTGCTAGAGGGGTGTTAGCTCGCGACAACACGAGCATCATTTCTGCTCCGGATATTGCTATCCTGGCAGCAGCCCTCTCAGGGAGGTCTGATTATAATCTGGGTGCCTTAATTGCTCGACGCCTTGCTATGAACGGTAACAAGGGGGACTTATATGGTGGCATTTATGCCACACTTATCTTAGAACATCTTGGAGGCACCCCACACCCTGATGATAATCCTTTTACTTATTTAAGCTTCGATCTTGCTGCTATGAAAAGGCATAAGTTTGTTACCATGGCTTCTCAGCTGGATAATCTTGTTTATATCTTACGTTTCGGAACTACCGCGGAACGCGAGATCCGTCTACCTGCACCTCTTTTGTTTGATTTTTCTCACAGGAACGAATGGTCCTTTGATGTTGTCCAGTTCGAAGAGTTCATGGTCCAGTATCAGTTTCATAACCCCACGGAGGGGGTTGTGCCCGACGAGGAGGAGCACGGTGAGTTACCACCTTTCCAGGGAGATACCGCCACCGAGTTTGGTGAAGGGTCTTCCTCTGCTTGGCGTACGGACCCTTCCTCGTGGGGGACTCCGAGGAGTTTGGTATTGATGGCTTCTCGCCCCTCGTTGGTTACCCCAAGTGAAAGGTGTGAGATGCAGTGTAGCGGAAGTTTTCCCTTGGCAAAGATACCAAGGATCTATTTCCCCTGAGACTCCCAGTTTCAACAAGAAGGTGTCAACTGCTAACGGCGCCAGATATTAGCAATCAATGTGGACCTGCACATAGATACAAATAACTTTGCTCCCAATGAGTACATAGAGGTTGTCAATCCCTCCGGCCTTGTAGTTTACAAAGGATCAAACGCAAGTGATAGTAGTGATAGATATTGCTGCAATAGTAAGTAAAAGCGTAAAGTAAATAGCGGATGTGATCAATGATGGTAATATGGACCGGAGTCTCACGATGTTCACTAGTGATGTCTCTCTCCCAAAAGACGATAAAAAAGCTATGTGAGGTAAACGAATTACAGCTGGGCAATTGACAGAACCATGAACGCAAACTAATGCTGACTACATTGCAAGAAAGGTTGAGGTTCAAAGCATGGGCGGTACGCCGAGGTAAGTAGACCGAAATCCATCAATATCTACTACTAATCATCCACCTTGAGATATCTATCCAGAACATCTCGCTGGTATTAAGTTGCGAGTCCCACCCATAGTGTAAACTCAAAGCAACAGACAACTGCATTAAAAGAACTTTGCGTAAAGTAAACAATCCTTGCACCCGCCGGCACAAGCACCGTTGTTTACCCCCTTGTGGCAACAGCACATCCCCTAGAGTCATGTTTCTGTCACTCAAGCTAGTCATCGAGGGGCATGAACCCATAATCAAGCATAACGTTCCCTCTTGGAGTCACTACCTATTACTTGGCCAAAGCAATAAATAACAACGGAGAACATGCAAGAATTACTTATGAACATAAATATAAAAGAGGTAGATCAAATATATTACTCAAACACAATCTGAACATAATCTCATAATCCATCGGATCCCAGCAAACTCATCATAGCAATAGCATAAGGATTACATATGTGCCTCGATCATGTAGGGCAGCTCACGAGGACTAATTAGTGAAGCACAAGAACGGGAGGAGAACATCACATAGCTACTGGTCATGGACTCATGGTCCAAGGGAGACTACTCACAACTCATCCGGGAGGCGTCCATGGTGGTGATCCTCCCCTCCGGCAGGGTGCCGGGAAGAGTTCTCCTGGTGCTCCCGATCTTGGAAGCGGCGGCGGCGGCGGAACAGAGATGAGATCGCGAAAAAGAGTTCCCGTCTCGAGGGTTTCGGGAGACGCTTTAAATATATGCCAAAGGGGGGCATCAGCGGAGCCTCGGGGGGCCCAGGCGCCCCCCGGCGTGGCCCAGGGGGGGGGCGCCGCCAGGGCGCCTGGAGCCCTGGTGCCCCCCCCGGTTATACTTCGGGAGCAAGGTAGTTTCTGGAACGCTGATTTTTTATATAATTTTTCTGGATTTTTCCTGGCAGTTCTCGTAATGTGAAAACCTGAAATACAAAAACAGCTGAAAACAGAAACTGGCACTGGGGTGCACTGAGTTAATAGGTTAGTCCAAATATGATCAAAAGTGTATGGAAGTGTATAAATAACATAGCAATATCACCCAAAAGAGGCATGGAGCAAGCAGAAATTATAGATACGTTTTGGACGTATCAGGTATACGCGCCAGCATCCTTCTACGACCCTTGGTCTCACCACCATACCCCCGCAGCAGGAGGCTCCTGGGGGCAGTAGCTGCTACCAACTTAGGTCAAAAGCCTAAGCTTGGGGGAGTACGTGCCCCTCTCACTTTTCCATTGTATTATCCGTTTTGTTTGCTTTGATCTTTTCGAAGTTTTTGCCCGTTCTTCTTCATTTCTCTCTTTGCAAAAACAACAAAAAGATTTCCTTTTTCTTTTGCTTTCGTTCAACCTTTAAAATAATCCAAAAAGATTTCCTTTTCTCTTTAGTTTGCTTTGTTTTCAGAGTTCAGCTCGAGTCCGTGATGGCATTTAATTATATTTCCTACGTTCGATCGTGCAAGTGACAGGCAGTAATGACGAAGATCGACTGAAGGGAAGCAACAAGGAAGACCGGTATGAACTCTTCTTGTTTCTACTTTTGTACATATGCCTGTACTTATGATCTAGAGACCAGCTTGTAGCGACATAGTGCTATGTTTACAATGCTCCTCCAGCGGTTCATGCTTTCCTTGTGGCTAGTCTCGAATAACTGGAGTATATAATGTGTTATTGAAATGATCTACATGCATTGCATTGTTCATAATTCGGTATAGTAAGGTGGTATTTCCCTTTAGAGAATTTTTGGATTGACTTGGCACATGCTTACACATGTTTGAGACTAAAAAGTCTGCTCTGCCTTGATGATCTTTGAGTTTTAGAATAGTTATATCACTTTCATGCCCGATTCAATGTTGCTTTGTCACTCTGCATGATTATGGCCGTTATTGCTCTCTAGTTGGTCGCTTCCCAGTCTTTTGCTAAACCCCCACCTGTACTTAGCGGACTGACTGTTTGTGCATCCAAAATCCTTAAAACCTGTTATGCCATATGAGTCCACCATACCTTCCTATACATGGTATTTACCTGCCATTCCTAACGAAGACTTTCGTGTACCATCTCGAAATTAATCAAAAGCATTTAGGGGCAAACGAGGGTTTTTCGAATTTAGGGGCAAAACACACGGGTGTGACACAACTAGGGGCTCAAATGTAATTGTCCCTTCTCTTTTTGTGCCTCTGTTTTAGCTCATGAGGAAGTAGTAGTTAATTCATGATTTTTTTTAAGTTGGACAAGTTTCACCCCGGGATTGCATGTCTAATGTGCAAACCCATAATTCGAGAAGGAACTAGCATAGAGTGCGCCCGGATCAAAAAGATAATACAACGAACAAACCCTCCTTCACGCTTTGTTCATGAGAAATCAGAAAACTTTGGCAGTGATAAACAAAGGAGATTAAGAGGATGTGATCGTCCTAATGCGGGAGCCGTTCCTCGAAACTTGTCCAGCTCAAGAAGTGATTGAGTTATCTGCTAGCATTCGTTGACGAAATATGCATATTCTAAAAATAATTATTACCTCTGTTTTTAAAACCAAGAGCTCTGGTACATGTTTAGTTTTTGTTTCCGACCACGGGTTTTCAACCTTGCCAACAAAAACCACGGTTCGAGAGTCTCCACACTCTTTCTTCAAAGCACTAACTAGGAGAGCATAATTGTCATTCTGAGTGTAATGTGCATTGTCCCAAAGTATTACATTGTCTTCTGCATGCTTGTGATATGATTTATTCTGAAATCCTTAGTTCTAGTCTCCTTTTAAACTCTGGAGGAGTTTCTGCATTTATGTTTTGCTTCACTCATAGAGGCTAGCGAGATACCACCCTAATATGCTCCAGCTATGTGCAATGTAATCTTGTCTTGATTTTCAGTAATATATTATTTACTTTTAAGTATTTGTGACTGGTCACTTGAAAGAAGGATTGCTCCTTGCATTGTCCTCATAGTACTGTTTCAATACTTGCTAGACTCTTTTCGTAGTACATGCTTATATACATCTAATGAAGAAAAAGAGTTTGTCAAAGTTTTCTTTGTCGCGTCCAGTTCGTTGAACTGAATTGCTTGAGGACAAGCAATATGCTAAGCTTGGGGGAGTTGATACGTCTCAAACGTATCTACTTTTCCAAACACTTTTGATATTGTTTTGACCTCATTCTTGCATGATTTGAACTAAACTAACCCGGACTGACGCTGTTTTCAGCAGAGCTGCCTGTATGGTTTTATTGTGTGCAGGAAAACGGATTTTTAGGTATCTCAGAAAAATCCACGAAAAATCACAGAAAATCCACGCCCCCTGGTGCCCTACTTTGACTCGTATTTTTACCCATGACGGAGAAACCCCAGATCAGAAGTTCTTTTCGCAGTTTTCGTCGCGGAGCCGCCGCCTGATACGTCCAAAACTTATCTATAATTTCTGCTTGCTCCATGCCTCTTTTGGGTGATATTGCTATGATATTTATACACTACCATACACTTTTGATCATATTTGGACTAACTTATTAACTCAGTGCACCCCAGTGCCAGTTTCTGTTTTCGGCTGTTTTTGTATTTCAGGTTTTCACATTACGAGAACTGCCAGGAAAAATCCAGAAAAAATATATAAAAAAATCAGCGTTCCAGGAGCTACCGTGCGGCCAAAGTACAGCCGGGGGGGACCCAAAGGGGCTCCAGGCGCCCTGTGGGCGCCCCCCCTCTAGGCCGCGCCAAGGGGCGCCTGGGCCCCCCGAGGCACCTCCGATGCCCCCCTTTGGCATATATTTAAAGCGTGTCGAGGAAACTCTGATTTCGGACCCCTTTTCTCCAAACGCGATTCCGATCTCCGCCGCCATCGCCATCAAGCTTCGAGGGACCAGAATTCCTGTGCCGGCACCCTGCCGGGACAGGGAAGTGCCCCCGGATTCATCTCCATCGACGTTGCTTCCTCCCTCCATGATGCGGGAGTAGTTCCTCCTCGGGGCTGAGGTTCTTACCAGTAGCTATGTGGTCAATTCTCTCTCCCATGATGTGATCTTCGTTGTGATCATAGGCTATGTTAATCTAGGGTGATCCCATGATGTTTCCCCTTCCTCTATGTATTGGATTGATGTACTCACTTGTCTTTATCTAGTATAATCCCCGAGACCAAGGTGACATCGGTCTATTGGACATGGATTAGAAAAGTATTTTCATGAGTGATTTCCTCTCTTGTGTGTTGATTGAAGATTGAGAGTCTCTTGGTGCTTGTCTTTGACTATCCTTTAGATATCTTGTGGTGATTGTGGGACTCTCTTTGGATGGCCGCGGTGACATTGGGAAATCCTTAAGATTGAGAACTACGAACTTTGAGGTGTGCTTTTGTAGCCCTACATAATTCTCGTCCTCTCTTGACCACGAAGGAATGATCTCCGAGTGTGTCCCCTTTGCATGTTTTATGGGAAATATCATGTGATTCGATTATGTTAATGTTGGTGGGAGTTGCCACTAGTGAAAGTATGAAGCCTAGGCCTTGTTTCCACCATTGCAATACCATTTGTGCTCACGTTTACCACTTGTTTGCTTGCTGCACTTTTTATTACAGAATTATATTACTTTGTTTTGCCATCCATATTACTTGCCATTTAACATCTCTTCGCCGAACTAGTGCACCTATACATCTAACAAGTGTATTAGGTGTGTTGGGGACACAAGAGACTTCTTGTATCTTAGTTGCAGGGTTGCTTGAGAGAGACCATGTTCAACCTCTACTTCCCTGAGTTCGATAAACCTTAGGTCATCCAGTTGAGGGAAATTGCTACTGTCCTACAAACCTCTGCGCTTGGAGGCCCAACATAGTCTACAAGAGTAGAAGCGTGTGTAGACATCAAGCTATTTCTGGCGCCGTTGCCGGGGAGGTGAGCGCTTGAAGGTATATCTTTAGATCTTGCAATTAAATCTTTTTGGTTCTTGTTTTTATTTCACTAGTTATGCTTATGGACAACCCTGTTATTGGATCGTTGCTTGCGGGAAGATGCCCCACACCGGTGGTGGTTGCTCCTCCCCCTATTGAAATTGTGCCCTATGAAATACCAGCTGGTATTATCGATCATGTTTTGGCTAATCGTTATGCAGGAGACAGACATCCTGGTGAACACTTGCAATATCTGTCACAACTATGTTCATTATTTAAGCTTGCAGGTGTATCAAGGGAGTTTGTCATGAGGAGATTGTTCGCCGTATCACTTATAGATAAAGCTTCAGATTGGTATAAGCTTCTCGATAACTCGTACTTGCTTGATTGGCAAGAGCTTATGTCTCTCTTTTACTCCAAGTTTTATCCTCTTCATGAAGTTCATGAGAATAGGAATTATGTTTATAATTTTTATCCTCATGACGGAGAGAGCATAGCTCAAGCTTGGGGGAGACTGAAAACGTTAATGCTAAAATGTCCTAACCATGGGCTCCCCAAAGATATTATTATTACTAACTTCTATGCGAGGCTCTCTCGACAGGATAAAGATTTGCTCGATGCTTCCTCTATGGGTTCTTTCACAAACGAAAAGACTGATGCTAAATGGGAACTCCTTGAAAGAATTCAACGCAACACTGAAGATTGGGAGATCGACAAAGGTAAAGAGTCAGGTATAATTTATGAGTATGAT
>LR738715.1:69522048-69547203 GCA_902687465.1 Secale cereale | reverse complement strand
TATGATTGCATTAAGTCCTTTGTTGAAACTACAAGTTTTAATAAGTTTAGTGCTAAGTTTGGACTTGATTCTCAACTCCTTGTTGATTTCCTCAAATCTTTTGCTTCACATCTTAATATGCCTAAGGAGGATTGGATCAAGTATCATAAACCTTTTAAAGAGACTTGCAAAGAAAATGAAATTGTTCATGATGATTGCAACATGCATGACCCAATTCCTAAAAATGAAGTTTTATATAAGCATGTTAATTTTTGTGGAGTGGATAGACCTTGTGAAAGGCCTATGATTGAAGAAGAGAAGTATTGTAAGCAACATAAGCATGAAAGAACAATCACTTGGGTTAGAGATTTAAATGAAATTGCTAGAGAATTGTGTGACCTTTATCCTTTTACTTGTGAACTTTGCCGTATAGAGGGTCACTTTAATTTTCAATGCATGAACTTTCAAAACATAACTATTAACCAGTTGTGTGATAACATGATCACCTCTGATCTTTATGATGAGCTTATGTTATTTTTTATGTGTGAAGAGTTATCAGAAAAGACTTCATGGCTAGATGTTAATGCCATAGGAATAAAAAACACTTTGCAAAATTGCCATCTCTATTGTGTTGTTAATTGCCATGAAAATGATTACATAGGTAAGATTATAAAGGAGGGAACTTTACCAAAGTATAAAAATGTCTCTTATATTTCTGCTAATAAAAAGGAGAGTTTCTCCCAAGTTTCCCCTATTGTTTCTAATGATAAACTAGGATATGTGGATAAGCTTCATCTCCAACCACTCCCTCCTAAGGTTAAGAAGAAGAAAAAGAAGAGGAGGAGGAAGAGGAGCAAGAAAGAAGAAGAATGGGTATCAACCTGGACTGAGCATATTCCTCCCATCAACTTTTATCCTAACGATTGTAAGTTTAAAGAAGAAGGTGAAGTTTATTGCCTTAATTATCATCTTGATGATACGTCCGTAGGTACTATTGAAGATGATTTTGATTATGATATGCATGTTACTTATTGTGATTGGGAAAATGATGATAATGCTACTTATGATCTTGAAAATCTTTTTGGTACCAACTCTGAAAGTGATGATATGGGAAGCTCTAAGCTTGGGAATGATAGGATTGCAAATCATTTACCCACTAGTGATGTGATAATTGATAATTCTTTTGCTAGTAACAATAAAGACAACATGATTACAAATATAGTTGCTAGCAATGATAATGCTCTTCTCTACTATGATGATGTCATAACTCCAACCTATAGTGATTATAAAGGTACCTATGACATAAGGAGAAATTATCCTTATGAAACTTGTCATAATCATGGAGGGAATTACTCCCTTGTTGAACACCACCCTCCTAATACACAATTAATCTATAGTGTTCAAGTTGTTTATGATAGTCCTACTCCCACTATTACCAATGAGAAAGATTATGCTTATGTGGAGAGTAAGAGTACCTTTTTGCATGTGGATCATGGTAACAATGCTTTATGTGATGCTTATATTGTTGAGTTCATCCATGATGCCACTGAAATTTATAATGAGAGAGGGAGACTTGGGTCTAAATATCTTAATAATAAGAAGTTTCCTCTCTTTATGGTGAATGTTTTGAAGTTATGCTTGTCTTGCCTTCCTATGCTAGTTGCTTTGTGCTTCAATGAATTCTTCTATTGCAATATTCCTATGCATAGGAAGCATGTTAGGCTTAAATGTGTTTGGTATTTGCTTCTTGATACTCTCTTTTGTTCTTCAGCTCTTATTCCTACGAGAGCATCATTAAAGTCTTAAGCCTATCTTTATGGCTATAAAGAAAGAGCTCTAGGGAGACAACCCTTGTTATGTTTACTTTCAGTTTTAGTGGTCTTGATGTTTGTTACTACTGTAGCAACATCATTGTATCTTTATTTTTCAGCTTGGTGCCAAGTTTAGCCTCTGATTGCAAGAAAGTTCAAAAGTTGTGAGGTGCTGTCCAGGAAACAGATTCTGTCCTTGGATAGAAAAATTCGTATCAAATCACCAGATCATCTTTTTGGTCTGAATTTTTTCTACAGCGTGCTCTATATAATTGTATTTCGTGCATCTGTTTTGAGTTTTTTGATTAGAGTTGCAGAAGTGCCCCGAACAAATCATTTACTACCTGTTGTTCTGTTTTTCACAGATTCTGTCCTGTTTTGCCTTTCCTTCATTTTGCAAACCTAGAGCTTGCTTTTTCTTTGCAAAAACCTTTTGGCAATCTTGAGAAACAGTAGACCTTCAAGAATATCCTTATTTCCAGCAAGGAACAATTATTTTATTAAGGGTACTAACCTCGCTAATCAGTTAATGATGAGTTATGTATGAAGGGAGTTTTCAAGTGTGCGAGGGAAGATGATAAAAAGATTCAGGAGTGTCAAGCGCTCAAGCTTGGGGATGCCCCCGTGCACCCCCAAGAAATATTCAAGGAGACTCAAGCGTCTAAGCTTGGGGATGCCCCCGTGCATCCCCTTCTCCATCAACATTATCAGTTCGTCTTTCGTTCCACTATATTTTTATCACTTCATGTGTTATGTGCTATGCTTGGAGCGTCTTGCTTTTAGTTTTCCTTTTTTTCAGTTTTCTTTAGCTTTTCATAACGATTCGGAACTCAACTTTCTTTATGTTGGAGAGAGACACGCTCCACTTCTACCTAGAACATAACATAGAATTTTCATGTCTATCCTTGCTGTGTGTGTTCTTTGTCTTTTAATAGCTACTATCATGTTCAGCTCTTAGCTTTCATGCTTATCTTTTCAAAGAGCTTTTGTTTAGTTGATTGCTTGAACCCTCTTTAATTACCATGCTCACCTTATTAAGAGAGTTTGCTTCCGTTGCATTGGTTGGTATGTCTATGATAAAGATGCTACGTGCATAATGGCGCTTAGTAGTTCATGTTTTCTTATGGTTAGTCTCAAATAGCTGGGGGATTCCCAATGTGTTATTGGAGTACCAACATGATTTGTTTGCCTATGATGTGGTATGGTTTAGTAATATCTTCCTTTAAGAATTTATTTTGATTGACTTGGCGTATGCTCACGCATATTTAAGACTGTAAAGAAAGTCTGTCAAGCCTTGATGATCTTTTGTTTCTGAGTAGCGATATAACTACCATGCCTGATTCAATGTTGCTTTGTCGCTCTGCATGATTATGACCGTCATTGCTCTTTTAGTTGGTCGCTCCCAGTCTTTTGCTAACCTCCACCTGTATTAAGCGGACTGACTGCTTGTGCATCCACATTCTTTTAATCCAGTTATGCCATATGAGTCCACCATACCTACCTATATGTGGTATTTCACCGCCACTCCAAGTAAATTTACATGTGCTACCTTTAAAACCTTCATTTTTGCAATACATAGCTCATGGGAAAGTAGCTTAACAACTATTGTGGTAAAGAATATGTCGCTTATGTATCTTATTTCTTATAAGTTGCTTGCTGAGCGGTATCCATGTTTCTGGGGACGCCATCAACTGTTACACTTTTGTTGAATATCATGTGAGTTGCTATGCATGTTCGTCTTGTCCGAAGTAAGGGTGATTTGCCATGAGACTGGTTTGAGTATGCATATTGTTAGAGAAGAACATTGGGCCGCCAACCAAAGCCATGTATCATGGTGGAAGTTTTAGCTTGGACATTAATCCTCAACCTCTTATGAATGCTTAAGCATTAAAGAGTAGTCCATTATCTATTTTCTATGTTGTCCCGGTATGGATGTCCTCAAGTTGAGGTCTATCAAAAACGAGAAATCAAATGCGATTTATCTCCTTGGACCTTTGTACAGGTGGCATAGAGGTACCCCTTTGTGACACTTGGTTGAAACATATGTAATGCAATGATAACCCATGGAAATCCGAGCTCATAGGACAAGGTGCGAGCACTATTGGTATTCGATGCATGAGGCTTGCAACTTATGGGATGTCTTATGCATAACACATATGAAGTACTACTACCGTTGACAAAATAGTTTCTATGTTTTCAAAATAAAAAGCTCTAGCACATGAGTAATCCCTGCTTCCCTCTGCGAAGGGCCATTCTTTTACTTTTGTGTTGAGTCTCCACCTTCTTTCTTCAAAGCACCAACTACAGAGAGCATGATTGTCATTCTGAGTGTAATGTGCATTGTCCCAAAGTAGCATTGTCTTTTGCATGATTGTGATATCGTTTATTTTGAAATCATTGTATCTAGTCATCACTTAAACCTTGAAGGTGCCCCTGCATTTATGTTTTGCTTCACAAAAGGGGGCAAGCTAGATATCACATTATCATATTTGCACACCATGTTCATTACAAATCTATTTGATGTTTCAGTATCATATTGTAAAACTTTCAGTTCTTTGTGAATTTCTCATGAGGCAACTTAATTACTACAGATTCATTGTCTTAGTAAGCTTTTGTCATGTGACTATGAAAAAAGTCCTATATGGTTAATAGCATGTCACCACAGAAATTATTCTTGTTATCATTTACCTACTCGAGGACGAGCAGGAATTAAGCTTGGGGATGTTGATACGTCCAAAACGTATCTATAATTTCTGCTTGCTCCATGCCTCTTTTGGGTGATATTGCTATGATATTTATACACTTCCATACACTTTTGATCATATTTGGACTAACCTATTAACTCAGTGCACCCCAGTGCCAGTTTCTATTTTTGGTTGTTTTTGTATTTCAGGTTTTCACATTACGAGAACTGCCAGGAAAAATCCAGAAAAAATATATAAAAAATCAGCGTTCCAGGAGCTATCGTGCGGCCAAAGTACAGCCGGGGGGGCCCACAGGGGCTCCAGGCGCCCTGTGGGCGCGCCCCCCCCTGGGCCGCGCCGGGGGGGGCGCCTAGGCCCCCCGAGGCACCTCCGATGCCCCCCTTTGGCATATATTTAAAGCGTGTCGAGGAAACCCTGATTCCGGACCCCTTTTCTCCAGACGCGATTCCGATCTCCGCCGCCATCGCCATCAAGCTTTGGGGGACCAGAATTCCTGCGCCGGCACCCTGCCGGGACGGGGAAGTGCCCCCGGATTCATCTCCATCGACGTTGCTTCCTCCCTCCATGATGCGGTAGTAGTTCCTCCTCGGGGCTGAGGTTCTTACCAGTAGCTATGTGGTCAATTCTCTCTCCCATGATGTGATCTTCGTTGTGATCATAGGCTATGTTAATCTAGGGTGATCCCATGATGTTTCCCCTTCCTCTATGTATTGGATTGATGTAGTCACTTGTCTTTATCTAGTATAATCCCCAAGACCAAGGTGACAGCGGTCTATTGGACATGGACTAGAAAAGTATTTTCATGAGTGATTTCCTCTCTTGTGTGTTGATTGAAGATTGAGAGTCTCTTGGTGCTTGTCTTTGACTATCCTTTAGATATGTTGTGGTGATTGTGGGACTCTCTTTGGATGGCCGCGGTGACATTGGGAAATCCTTAAGATTGAGAACTGCGAACTTTGAGGTGTGCTTTTGTAGCCCTACATAATTCTCGTCCTCTCTTGACCACGAAGGAATGATCTCCGAGTGTGTCCCCTTTGCATGTTTTATGGGAAATATCATGTGATTCGATTATGTTAATGTTGTTGGGAGTTGCCACTAGTGAAAGTATGAAGCCTAGGCCTTGTTTCCACCATTGCAATACCATTTGTGCTCACGTTTACCACTTGTTTGCTTGCTGCACTTTTTATTACAGAATTATATTACTTTATTTTGCCATCCATATTACTTGCCATTTAACATCTCTTCGCCGAACTAGTGCACCTATACATCTAACAAGTGTATTAGGTGTGTTGGGGACACAAGAGACTTCTTGTATCTTAGTTGCAGGGTTGCTTGAGAGAGACCATCTTCAACCTCTACTTCCCTGAGTTCGATAAACCTTAGGTCATCCACTTGAGGGAAATTGCTATTGTCCTACAAACATCTACGCTTGGAGGCCCAACATAGTCTACAAGAGTAGAAGCGTGTGTAGACATCAAGCTATTTCTGGCGCCGTTGCCGGGGAGGTGAGCGCTTGAAGGTATATCTTTAGATCTTGCCGGGGAGGCGAAGGGGATGGTAGGGATTGGATGAGTTAGATCATGTAATAGTTTGTCAGATCGTTGGGGGCATGTTGCCTATCATCTACTATGGTGTTTATCATCTTTGCTTCAACTTGTTATTCTTAATGCTTGACACTTAGGGCCCGAGTGCCATGATTTCAGATCTGAACCATATGTGTTTGCATGAATATATTTGTGTTCTTGATCCTATCTATGAGTTGTTTGCACCTGTTACGGTTCGGAACCGGCGATCCCAAAAGTGACAGCTTGGGACACCAAAGGGGATGGTCCGTAGTTTGAGGATTACATGTATCCATTGAGTTCATTGCTTTGTTCCGGTGCTCTTTGACAGGAGCACCTTAATCTCCATAAGTTCCTTTTGGCCCCGTGCGTAGCGGGATGGTAGGACAAAAGATGTTGTGCAAGTTCTTATTGCAAGCACGTACAACTACCTACGGGATACATGCCTAATGTTTGATATTTGCCTAGATGATCATTACTTTTCCGTGTGCCGTGCCCCAAATTAAAATCATGATATATCTCATCCATGCAGCGGCCAACCATCCATCTCCCTAGCCTACAATGTTTTAAATCCTGCTTGTCACTAGTTGCTACTTTTGCCATTTACCTTTACTATTTACTTTTGCTGTTTACTTTTACTATCACTATCATCACTATCATATCACTGTTACCATTTATCTTTTGTTGCAAGTAAGTATATTTCAGGTGCGGTTGAATTGACAACTCAACTGTCAAAGCTTATAAATACTCTTTGGCTCCCCGTGTGTCGAATCAATAAATTGGGTTATTCTTACCCGCGAAGACTATCTCGATCCCTTACGGTTGAGGGTTATCACCTAAGCATAAGGAAGATGAATTCAATTGCTATCAGGAAGAAATTTCCCTTTCTCCCTAACCCTAACCCTATATACGAGCAGAAGCTTACCTTGGTCACATCGTCAGACAACGGGGATGAGTTGGAAAAATCAGACCAAGAAACCATGTCTCCCTCCCGTCGACGAGTCGGAGGTGCAAAGCTGGCCGCGGCGCGGATGGCGGCGACGGCGGCGGGAAGGGAAGGAGCAGAGCAGAGAAGAGAGGGCTTGGGGAGTAACGCCCTAGAGCGCGCAGTGACCTTAACGAGCGCTCGTAACGGCCGTTTGGGCTCTACCGTTTGCCACTTGCCACGTGGCTCCGACAGGTGGGCCCGATACGTCAGTTTTTCAGTTAGTCGCAGCTCACAACATGTTTAGTGCTTTTTGTAAGTCACTTGCCGCGGAAGTGGTGGTTTTTTGAAAATTTTGGCAAAAGTGGTGGTTTTGGAGTACCCTCACCACAAATATGCTGGCTTTCAGCAATTTACTCTCTTTATGGGCTGTTGAAGCTAGGAGATCCAAACTTCACGTAGCCATTTTCAAATTCGCAATATACATTTGGTGAGATTCGCCGACTGTTTCTGACGTTCATAAACTTTAATGTGTAGTCAGGTTGTGCCCTTGTGTGACTGTATGCATGGAATCAACAAGAAAGAAAGAAAGATTACGCACCGTGTTGTGTGTGTGCATTCAAAAAACACCAAAACCCGTAACCCTCCCCAAAATTTAACTATAAAGCATAAAATTGCACTAGTGAAAGGTATGCAACTTTAGTGAAAACTTCGAACCACGGGGCAGCTAAATAATTCCCTCAAGCATCTGATAATAATAATAATAATAATAATAATAATAATAATAATAATAATAATAATAATAATAATAATAATAATAATAATAATAATAATAATAATAATAATAATAATAATAATATTGTTTTGATGTTGATTCTAAAGGTACCTGGCCCCTGTATTCTCTCTCTCTCAGGACTATTAGTTTGCGCAACATTCTGTACAAGATTGCCCCTAAGGTCTTGGCTAACTTGTTAAAGAAAATCCTCCCTAGATCATTTTGGAATAACAATCAACTTTTGATCGGGGCACCTTATTACGGCCTATGAATGCTTATATATGAAGAGGAACAAACCCAAAAAACACAGGTCATGTGTTCTGAAACTTGACATGAAGAAGGCTTATGATCGGGTTGAATGGACTTATCGATCTTGAATCAATTATGATCAAGTTGGGGTTTAACCAGCAGTTGACCTTGATAGTTATTAACATGGTGAGCTCTGCTTATTTTCTTGTTATGTCCAGTGGGAAGAAGTTGGATGAATATAAACCCACCAGAGGTATCTGAGAGGGAGGTCCTCTTCCACCTTACCTCTTTTGCCGACAGTAGAGGGCCTTTCGTGCCTCATGAAATATTTGACCAGTCATCGCGCCTAAGAGGAATTAAAGTGGCTCGGACAGTACCTCCGGTGAATCACTTACTGTTTGTGTATGATAGCCTGCTATTTTTGAAAGCAAGTGAAAAATGGGTTGAAGAAGCATCAAAACTTTTAGAGATTTATTTCAAAAATCTTTGTTTTTATTTAGCAAAGGGTGCCGTCATAGTGTCAGAAATGAGGTAAAATCTAGGCCTAACATGTAAAATAAACCCTTAAGTGACAAATATCTTGGTTTGCCTACTATTGTTCGAAGATCCAAAAAAGAAACTTTCAAGTATTTGAAAGATAGAATTTGGAACAAAATTCAGGGCTAGCTTGACAAACTCGTATTTGTGGGAAGTGTGTTGTGCAGGCTATCCAGTATAATTTATGGGGTGCTTTAAATTACTCAAGGTCTTTGTGAACACATGAATAAATTGATTAGAAAGTTTTGGTGGGGCTGTAAAGCTGGTGAATGCAAAGTGGCATGTGTTTCATGGGATGTCATGACTCAACCTAAGTTCAATGGAAGGTTTGGGTTTCAGAGCTTTGGAATTATGTAACTTAGCTCTACTCGCGTTGCAGATGTGGAGGATCTTACATGACCCCAATTCTTCGAGTGCTAGAATTTTATAATTTGTATGAGAGTGGATCTACTACTCTCGAGAGTGTGCACACACCTTATCCTGACCGCTGGCTCAATCCCAACCTTCCTCTCGATACGAACTGGGCTCTGTCCAGCTGTAGTGTTTTACAACTAAAGCGGACAGTAACATTGGCAGGAATAAAAGCAATTTTTAACCCTGATGGGCCTCTAGGCCACTGTTCATGAGTGACAGGTTCCCACACATGCGAGAGTTTCCGACACTGTGCGCCCATCTCAATAGCACAGATACCCACACGGCCACACCCATTCAATGCATGAAACATAATTCAAACGGAAGTGTTTAGTGTATGTTATAACCACGATACATAGTTTGAATACAAATTCCTGCGAAAATTAGTTTATTTACATAGTATAAAAATGATATACCTTACGCATGTCATAATGTCTACCAACTCTCACGATGGGCTCAGAGCTCTTTCGAGCTCAATCGATATGTGGAAACAAGTAGAATTCGTTGATCCGCTAGGAAGAAATCATATTTCAATCGTCTCATGATTATAGCTCTTTTTTTGTGTGTGAAAACAATGAGATAGTAGTACAGCTGAATCCCTTTGTGTGCCAGTAATATATCTGTTTTTTTGTCTTTGGATCATGATAAAAGAGGCATATTCAGTGTCCGCTCAGTCTATCGAATGATGGATCGTGATAAAAGTTGGTAGGCATGTCTGGTTGACACAACCTCATGATCTTGTAACAATCCCTATCAACATTGTTGATGAATAAAGTAATGGTGTTCCCTCAAAATAAAAGAATCTAACAAGCAAAAATGTTGCTTCACGGAAAATTAACTTTCTCATTCCATACAACCAATATATTTATGTATAGTTATATCATTCTAATGATCAAAACAGAAAGGTTCGGCAAAGCGTGCCATCCCGGTCTACTTGATATATGTCCAGTAATCGACATTATTTTCATGACATATCGGATCATCATGGCCTTAAATGCAATGTATACGTGCATCTGCCGTCTCCATTGTTTCGAGAGACAAGATACGGAGATGTAAGAGTGAACAATCCTCTTTTCATTAGATGATTGCAGTTATATATACAGGCAGAAGGGATGCATCGAAGAGGCATCAGTTCGGGAGAGATGTCCAGAACCGACGCGACAGTTGCCAAAAGCAACTACTTGCGTTTGGTACAAGGGGAGATTCCCCCTTAATTAACACAAGTTAATTAATCTTTAACACTACCCCTAATCTACACTTGTCCATGTAATATCATCATCTTGAAAAAATCTCCTCCAAAAACCCCGTGGGAAAAATGTGAGGAGTATAATGTTTGATATGTTGCTAAACTCCTTCAAACCTAGCGGGAAAAATAAGGAGAAAATGATGCAACATATAATGATTATTGTCTCTTTTAACTCAATACAAGAAAACCCATAGAGTTCACAGGACAATAAATATGTCGTATATACTTTCCCAAAAACCCCGGTGGGGAAAACAGAAAGTATGACATATGATCTCATGTTGATATTACCTCATTAAAAACCTTTATGAGAACCTCTAAAGTAAACTCATGAAGGGAAAAAGAGTATAATATGATGCATTGAACAGGAACAATTTAGGAAGATACTCCCCCTGATTCTTGCAAGTTACAAAGCCGTCACATACCAATTCCATAAACATGTTTCTGGAATGTAGAAGTTGGTAGAGACCCGGTGAACAAATCAGTCGCATGATTTGACTTGCAAGATATGCAATATAGTGATATTGCTTATTATGTAACCTGTTTGCATCTAGGCAACACAAGAAACATTATCGTTGAGATAATGGTTGGTGGATGTAGCCATGAGGTCTGTTTAGAAGACTATTCATGAGGGGGCTACCACACCTAGTAGGAACACTAAGCTTGTCTATGATCTGACATAGTGGGGATCTGATCAATGTATCCAATGATATCGGTGTTCACATTTCTGTGAAACTAAAAAACTAGGAAAAGATGTTTGATGCCTTGGAGATATCGAAAGATATTCTTTGAGTACCAACCAATTGTGTTTGGTGGATCCAATGTCATTATGGAACATTGAGTCCCAATATATCATTTCCATCATCTCTTGGTATAAATAGATCCTTCTCTACATCTAGAGAATGAACTACCATGAGACTTATGGATATATAAGATTTGTCCACAATGAATTTCTCCAATATATTTTGGATATAGACAACATAGGATACCATAATGTATGAATGAAGGTGCTCAAGTTGTAGTAACGAGCGGTATTTTGGTTTACCCAAATCCTTCATTTTAAAGTCCGTCACTTAGATGATTACATGTGTCGTCATTGCAGACACACAACACACGGATAATCATCATTTTAAGAGTAATCCTTGCGTACAAGGAACTCACTATATCGGTTGTACCAAATGTACCGACAACAATAAGCCATATGGTGACTTATTGATTTTACACAATATATGTTGTGTATTGCATTTCGATTCAGAAGTGAGATTCCATCGGGAATCAACCATATATGTCTGAATCTAGTGATCCACATGGATATGTGATCACTACATCTATCAATTGCAGAAATAGATGATTTTGTACTGCCAATGATATAAGTAATCGGAAAGAGATTCCACCTCTGGAGAATATATGGGTATCTGTGTGAACCCTTGTGCTACAATACTTGATCTTTGTTTCACCACCTCATTTTTCTCAATTCTGTTTCCAGAAGAAAACTGGTGTAGGTATTGCTTATGAATACCTTCCCATTATTGAGCAAGATCATTTCTACCTAGATTATACCCTTTGTTTGAGTTCAGTCCGAGTGTTGATCACACTTTGCCATGGCCATGGTCTTTGGATCTGAATCACTTGAAAGTTTTTTTTCAATCTAGTTGAGAAATGTATGTCGGCAGTTGTAGACTTCCAGTTATATGCTTCTCCAGAATCTATATATCAATATATAGTTCATGGAAATATCGTTACCCATGGTGACCGCTCGCGATTTCCCAATGCGATTGAATCGGGTATTCCGATGTCCCGCTCATTGTGTGCACTATGACCTGGGTTGGTGGAGGTTTCCCTTCCACTGGGTGTATACTACCCATTAGGTTTCCGTCAATGTAAAGTTGACATGCATTTACTGATTCAGAGGCCTTGATATCCTTGCTTGCAAAAAGCTGAATCCTGATGTACTATTGTCGTACTTCTCCCCATGTTGCTTTGAACGGGGAGTTGAGTGGTTTTAGTTGGTACCTCCACTCTTTCCGACATATTTTTGCAGGATTGTAGGATTGCGTGACACCTTTATAGTCAGTAAATGAATTTGGCAGGTTATTTGCAATGTGTTGCAAATCTTTTGAACGCATGGTTCAGATCTTTGAGTACGTGGATTTGAGGCAGAAATGTGTTGGACATTCCACTAATTTTCTGGCATTCTTTATGGTACTTGAAATCTCCCCCTAATGCTTGGAAATGTTCCTCATTGAATCAGCATACTGGCCTTGAATAACTCCCCATGTGAGGGGCTTGAGGTATTGACGTTAATACGGTTATTCCTCACATAGATCCCAACTATATGTTGAGGGGCCAATGATGTATGCCAGGTGGTGATATCGGTATGCAACCGAAGTACCGCAGATGGAAAATACTTGGTAGATTTCCACGTATCAAAGATAGAGGGGAATAATATATGCAGTTTGGTCATGAGTGTGTAAGACTACATGACTCCAACGTAAAGTTGGTAAGTTGCAATTCAAAGTAAAGATCATGCAATGAGCTCAATTCTTTGGATGGGATTCTACCGAACCATTTTGAGTCTAGACATTAAGACAAATTGCTAAACTTCAATCCGAGAGCCATAGAGGAGGCACTCAAGGAGAATTCTGCAATGATGTCCATCTGATTTACTTGAAATCAATGTCAGGATAAAGCCAATGGTTTCGTGTGAATAAAGCACACACTTAAGACCATCATGTAAATATGTCTTTTAGAACCATGGAATACCTGAATAGTCTAGTCAATGGATGAGAAGAGCCACTTACCTCAACTTGATGCATTCAAGGAGTCTGAGTGGTTCAGCGTAGACTTTAAGGTGTGCGGGCCTTAAAATTAGCTTCCCTGTGTCACTTGTAGTGCACATAAAATCCAAATGTTGTTAGAATTTAGCATCATAATAATCATAAACCATTGGAATTGCTGATAGTTTCGGTTTCAACCCAATGTCAATGATGACCAAAAGCTGGAATGCCAAATTTGTCATGCAAAAGACACTCTGGAAAACTATCTCGTACGCAACATGTGCTACGGCTTTTGTAGTATGTGTAGTACAATCATGATGATACAAAGAGAATGTGTTTGCCATATCTGTTGCATATGGTAAAGAGAAGATATTCCTCTTTGTTGTCAGCATAAGTTTCACTATGGAAACTATTTTGACGGATACCTCTATAGTTTAATAGGGTACGAGTTAAACCCGGAAGCAATAAAGCATCCTGACGTTACTCGAGTACCCACAGGGACAGTAAATATGACTCAAGTTGAGCCAACAAATACCTCATCGCGTCTAGCGATTTTAAAATATCTTCTTTCTTTCAACGAGAGTAGAAACATTTCACTTCCCTGAGTATAGAGTTCGTGGTGCATATGTCCACATGACACAAATCATCTTTCATCAGATTGACCCCGTAGAAATCTATATATAGACATGAAGATTTTCAATATGAAAAACACTGTCAGATATATAGAATACATACAAATGTATTTGTGCCAAAGTGTTGATATAGTATATTGTGATATACAATATATGATAACAACAATAATCATGTTCTTATTAGAACATCATAAATGGACATAAATAGATAGATCACTGAGGAGACTAAGGGACTAAATGTATAGTCTCCAAACATGTCGGTTCATGCATATTCAACCATCATACTCTCCATGCTCATAGGGTCCCGTGACAGCTTGATGGTGTCAGGTTGAGGGTTTGAAGTGAGTTTCAAACCATTACCCTTGAGGTCCTTTGCGTCCCGGTGGCGTGGCTTGGATTGCACGCGCTATCCCATGGGATGCAAGACTGATCTTGATGTCCATGACCCGCTTAAGTAAGTTGTGGCCATTAAGGGCAAGTGCCTCAAATTGTTAGCCATCGATTACTTATAAGGGCAATCCAGAGATAATTAATTTACAATAAGTAAACTAAAAACCATCATGGTTTTGTAATAAGAATGCAAAAATTTGACTCAAGCGTATAGCTTGAAAATTCTCAACCTCAATTGTAGGAACATAACACATTGAGGATCATACAGATCTCATAGTAATAGACATTGTCTGCACATGGGCAGTAGATCCAACTCATTACCTTGTGTTTTCCCAATATAATGAGGGAGATGTTATTGTCAAAAATTACAATTTTTTTGTGCGGGAGAAATCAATCTCGACCGTTGTGACATGTTCATGAAGAATATCAATGTGGTAAACACATAGAACATATCATCTCCGGTGAAAACCGGTAATTTATTTATATTACAGATTGCGTAATATAAATACATCTTAATGTTGCAAAATTAATAGATTTCAAGAAAGGTGGCTTGGAATCATTAGTGTGAATCTCAAATTGCTAAGGATGACACCTTGAATTTTGCATATGTATTTGCAAGAAATTGAAAATCTCAATTGCAAATAGACGTATTAATCTCGACATGTGGTTAACATGGAAATAGATACATTATAGAAATATTCCGGAATACCTCGTACTCAACGGAGAAACAGTACTGAGGTACTGAATTTATCTTTGCAAAAGAAAAAAAAACAATCTCTGTTGCAAATGGACGTAATTAATCTCAACACGTGATAAACATGGAAATGTATTACATCAACTTAAGATCTGGAATACATCCCGGTACTCGTCAGAAAAATACTACTAATGTGGTAAATTATAATGATGTTGCAAACTTGATGCTCAAGTGAAAAACATGAATTGTATAGACCTCAAATTAAAATGAGATGATCTTGTATCAAGTTGCAACATAATTCAGCGAGGTGAATTAATAATTTGCGAGAGAACATTGATCTCAATCGCAATAAGATTGTTTTGCGAGAAAATAATAATTCTCGATCGCAAATCTATATCGTTGTACGAGAAACATTTAATCTCAATCGCAGAACAATGTCATTGTACCGTGAAGAACATGTTATAGGTAAGCAAATAACAGCCACATATTTCTGGAATTTCAAAACTCTACAGAGAATGGGCTAATAGCAAATCTATACATGTCTTAAACGTCATGAATGCTAATGAATAGCAAATGATGTAAGACACAAGTTTTGGCCTATTCCGAAAATAGGTAAAGCCACTAGGGCTATATCGCAAAATTCACGAAGAGATAAGGCTTCCTTATCGAAAGTGCCTTTCTGCTCCCGGGCTCAAATGAGCCCGGTGAACAGTAAAATCGAAAAAAATAAAAAAAATCCAAAAGTTTTTTTGGGTGAAACATTGACAAAAGTTCTAAGTGCGTGCAAAAATTTGTCAAGGAATCACATTTATGTAAGGCGTGGCAAAAAAAAAAACAAATTCAGTGCTCCAAAATGCTTTTGAAAGTAGCATTTTCAGAGTACTGATTTTGTTTTTTTTACCACGCCTTCTAGGAATGTTATTTCTTGACAGTTTTTTGCAAGCACTTACAACTTTTATCAATGTTTCACCTAATTTTTTTTGGAATTTTTTGAAATTTTTTTGAATTTTTTTCGATTTTACTGTTCACCGAGCTCATTTGAGCTCGGGTGCAGATACTCCACGTCCCTTCCTTATCTCTTTCCATCGTGACGTGTGGTGCTACTTCAGAGATAAGAACTCTGAACTTCCCCGATGATTTCCACCGAGACGCCCCCCACACAAGAGCTTCTCCATGCTGCTGTGCAGGCCATGTGCTGCTGCTGCCGCATAGGGGGGCGGCTGCACCATGCACCGTTGGAGGGAGGAGCGCTGTGTTTTCAGTTGGTCCAGGCCGCGACACCACCCGCCGGGAGATACTGGTCGAGGGCATCGCCTCGCCGTTGTCATGGTGTGCGACTTGGCGACTTTGCCGAGGTTGCCTCCTGCGCGTGCAGGTTGCGGTCCTCAGGCATTCTGCGCCAGAGGACGTCGGCATGCTGCGCATCGGAAGTCGAGGCCAAGCAGAGCATCGAGGGGGCGCCGAGCGCCGAGCGGTTGACGGCGAGCGTCACCGCGCCACACATCGGGGCTGCCGTTGCCCTGCGCGTCTCCGCGTGATGGAGACAGGGAGTCGGGGTCAAGCGCCTGAGGGGCCGCCACCGTTTCCGACGCCAGAGGCCAAGCCGGTGGTGCCAGTGTTCTAGTCCATCACGGGCCCGAGGCCAGACGAAGCCGATGCCGTCGTTATTGACGTTCTTGATGGCCTGATGGCGATAAGCGCCACCATCAAGTCCAGAGACGACGGTAATTAAGTGAGGAATTTTACCTTTAGTTGATTCGTTCTCGATTTTTTTTTGGATCGATGAACGCCAATTCCCCTGTTCTTCGTTCTCTTGTTCATTCCCTGTAGGGTATCTCTCTCAAAGAGGCAATTAGAAATCGAGAGATTTCCGTCGTGACCGTGCACGGGGCGAGTGCCGCTCGGAAGCGCTTGCGCCGGGCTGATGACCGCGGCGGTAGCAGGCGCCACCACGCCGAACCGAGGGATGCGGCCGTTGAACGAGCAAGCGAGCGAGGTCGTAGCCAGGCGCCGACAAAATCGCTCCGCCGGGAGCATGCTGATAACGTGTTTCGAAAGACAAGATACAGAGATGTAAGAGTGAACAGTCCTCTTTTCATTAGATTTAGATGATTGCAGTTATATATATAGGCAGAAGGGATGCATCGAAGAGGCATCCGTTCGGGAGAGATGTCCAGAACCGACGCGACAGTTGCCAAAAGCAACTGCCTGCGTTTGGTACAAGGGGAGATTCCCCTTAATTAACACAAGTTAATTAATCTTTAACATCCGCATCCATGTATACCGATTCCGTGACACCCCGAGCCAGTCGATGAAATCATGGAGAGAAGGTGCACCGTGCAGGCGGTCCTTGCACTGCATAATTGAGTTGCCACTTCGGTGTATATGAGGGATAGCTAGCTAGTGTTGCAATTTTTTCAGCTCTGGTTTCACATGCATGCGGACGCGATGGTAATGGGGAGCGACACTTCACACGCGGTTTCCACTGCCCATCTGGAGCGTTCCCCGGAAGAGGAGCTTATCGGGGCCGTCCTACCGGAGCCATTGCTACACCCAGAACGAGAAACAAATTATTCTCGATCGGTTGGCTTCTGGCTATAACTACTCCCGTAGTTGCATCGCTGCCCAAAGAGCACTTCGCCCCACGGCACATTACGCTCCTCCATCTCTCGCCTCTCTCTCTCTCTCCCTCTGCACGCGCGGACGCCATGGACAAACCTCCGGCGGCAGCAGCGGCCAACAACGCTGCAAAACCTCCGGCGGCAGGAGCGGCCAACAACCTTGCCAATCCTCCGGCAGCAGCAGCGGCCAACAACGTTGCTGTGGTATGTGGTTCACAAATCACAATCATTTCTGTAAATATATATATCGACGCTGATACTTTCCTTCCTTGCTTGATTATGCTCAGTTTCCTCTATGTGATCGGCAGTAAATTAAGTAGCAAACCATCTGACATATACTGGTATGTAGGATTATAGGAGTACCTCGTGACAATCGCTTGATGGAATTAATATAAGGCGTTCAGATCCGAGCTAATTTCAGTTTTCTATCTACGTGTTCTTGTTTCAATTTGGACTGGCCAGATCTAATTAGTATACTGTTGGTTAGAGCTACACAGCGACTCTACGAGCTAGCTATACTTGCCCCTCGCTCTCTTTTGAAAATCTGCTGCTAGTAGTAGATCATAACCAAGGTGCTGTATATATAGTTTTCCTTCCATAGCCTGGTTGCAGCTAAAAACCCTTGCAGCCTGTTTGGTTGGGGGTCATTAGAGCTAGGGAATGGGAATTGAAGGGGTACGAGACTTTAAATCTATTGTTTGGTTAGAGGGATTGGGAATTCATAAGGGAATAGTCATGGGACTTGAGACTCCAACTCCCACCATTTTATTAACAGGGGAGGGGATGGGAGTTGGGAGGGAATTGTTTTAGTGAGTCAATCTCAACCGTTCATCATAACTTATGTTAACTTCCTTTGTCTATTCCCTCGTCAATTCCCACCAACCAAACAAGAGAATACAATTTGTCCTCAATTCTCACACATAATTCCCATCGTGCTCCAAACAGAGTATTGGGAATAAAATGACTCATCCCATGTTTAATCTCAATACAACTCCCTACTCTAAACTCCTATTCTCCTTCCCAAATATTGCCAAACACGCTGTTGTTGATTTTCCTGACGAACGAGCGATAGCTTGAGATGGAGCGTGTGCTTCCATGGTGAATTGACCCGTTGAGCTCAACAGCTGCAGGTGGTGGAGGTGGTGGTGATAGCTCCTGCAGCGAATGTGGTCGTCAATCCAGCTCCTGCAGCGAATGTGGTCGTCAATCCACCAGCACCAGCAGAGGCGGCGCCAGCGTGTGGAGCTATGGTACGTAATGTGATCCCAACTTATTTCTCTCAAGATATATCGATGCTGCTACAGTACTACGTATTTAATTTCCTTTCTTCCTTGTTGCCTGAAAACTATCCCGATGACTTGAGATTGAACGCGTGCTTGCTTGCATGCTGGCATCGCTGCTAGCTAGACTGAACTGAACCGTACTGACCCGTTGAGTTCAACTGCTGCAGGAAGTTCTGTTGCTGATATTTTCGCTCGGCATTTTGGCGGTGGCCGTGTATTGGATCGTGCTGGGGTGCCTTGCAAAGTAGAGAATCTATGTCACGCCTGGGGAAGAATGCCATCCGATGAGGACGACCGTAAATAAGGTGGCGCATGTGTGTGTATAGTTCAAGCTATCGTGCGTGCCACCGGTTGGTGCGTAGCGTCTCTGCGTGTGTGTGTGTGGAGCTTAATTATAAGCTGTGTGCTGTACTAGCATCAAGTCTGAAGATAAAACTAAACTGAACTCTCCTCCTACATCTCGTTCTGTCTTCTTCTTCTTCTCTCCCAAGTTGGCATAGTGAACCTCACGTCGGCAATCGCGCCGGCAGTTGGTATCGACCGAGGGGCTGTGGGGTACACGGAGCTGATTCCCAATTCTCGTGTGGTCGATTTCATCGGAAACACATGAAGGCCTTACTCTCACTCAAACAACGCAGCGCTGTGGCGGCAGCAGATTTCAGTGAACAACCCATAGTACGACAACCAATTCTTTGTATCCCAGTTTACCCGGCCGCGGCCTGATGCCTGAACTTGGGAGTCACAGGTTCTGGAAACTTTCGAGCATGCCCTGCTGCCCGTGCGATCCCTCATCGGGCTGCCAAAGCGGCCGAGCAGCTTAGGCATAACCAGAGATGGAGAAGACGTCACTACGGCTACTTTGGATGCGTTTGCCGGATGTGATCGTGGCTATGAGAAAAAAATTCAAGCTTGATGACCCTGTTGTTGCTGCTGTGGAAGAAGCCCTCATTGGGCATGGAGGAGAGCGCGCCCTGGATGCAACACTTCCACACGGAGAAGAGAAGAGGGCAGGCAGCAAACATGTGCCTAGATGGTTGCTTCCTTTCTAGGGATGTTCAGTTTATCATGTTAGTGCACCCTTTTAGCGAATAAGTAATTTTACCGGAGCCCGGATGTCCGGTGTTGGATCCACCCTTCATCCATTTCGTCAAGATCCGTGCGGTCTTCGTTCGTATAAACTAGTAATTGCAACCCTGGCATATATGGGTCCCTTTACATGCAACAGATTTTGTCAGGGAAAAGCACACTTGCATGCATGGTACATATATTATCCCTCTCTCTCTCCCGACGCAAGACCTCTATTTAATTTCTTTGGAAAAAATTGGATGATAAATATGCTTTGAATCTAAACTCTGTTTTTGAAAGAAAAAATTGAATTCAGGGCGAAAAGACCTTTGAAACAAGACCGATCTTAGATATATTTGAAATAATTTGAATTTTATAGTTTTCATATTTCAGTTCTAGTTGTATTTCACAAACATCAGCTTCACACATTGAATAAACAACTTGACAAACACATTGAAATATGTTTCATGTGTTTCATAAATACCAGTTTCATATATTTTAAATAATCATTTGAACATATTTGAAATAACTCATTTAACATATTTCTCCACACCAAAAAATGATTTCAGAAAAATGATTTCACTCATTTAAAAAAATATCAGTTAAGAAAACAAATTTCACTCGTTCAAAAAATAGATTTCACTAATTTCAAAAAACACATTACACTCATTTCCAAAAGATATATTCTACTCATTTCAGAAAACACATTACGCTCAATTACATAATTAGATTTCACTCAATTTAGGGAAACACATTACACTCACTCAATTGTAATACTATGTTTCACTCGTTTCAAAAAACTGATTTCACTCATTTCACTAGTTTCAGAAAACAAATTGCACTCATTTACAAAAGATAGATTTCACTCATTTCAAATAATATAATACCACTCATTCCAAAATCAGTATTTCACTACTTTGAAAAAACACATTTCACTGGTTAGAAAACTGATTCACTCTTTACAAAGATCTCTAATACTAACTTCACTTCGTATTTATGAAATATCTTCAAACGTATTTCACTCATCACAATATTCAGTTTCACACATTGAAATAGACAATTTCACAGAACATATATTTCAATTTTTTCAAGTATCTTATTTCTCACATTTCACTCATTTCAGAAAACGCATTACACTCACTCAATTAAAATATTATATTCCAGTTGTTTCAAAAACTGATTACACTAATTACAAAAGATAGATTTCACTCATTTCGCTAGTTTCAGAAAAATACATTACAGTCACTAAATTAAAATAACAATTTCACTTGTTTCAAAGATAGATTTCACCTTTTTTTTAACTGACTAGAAATATCCAGCTTCACATTTTTTTTAAATAACTAGTTTCACATTTTTTTTATTAATAAGTTTCAGATATTTTGCACTGAAATATGCTTCATATACATGTAAAACAAACCAAAAAATCCCATTTCGAAAAAAATTGGTTTAACTCAAATAACTTATTTTAGAAAACTAATTTCACTCATTTGAAACGTTGAAATTTAATCATGTTTAAATGTATTCAAGATTGATCTTGTTCTAAATGTCTTGGCGCCAGGAGTTCAAATATATAAAATATTTCTAAAATGGGATTCTAGTTTTAAAGATTAGAATGAATGAAATTGCTAAAGAGAAAATAAAAAGGCAAGATTTAATCTCGTATGAGGATGCACCTTTACATGAACTAGAAGAGTGAATGGATCAGGCATGCATCAAGTAATACTTTATCACTCACATGGACCTGCCATCTGATGTGACACAATGTTGAATATGTCATGCTCTTTGGGAATATACTAAGGCCCTGTTTGTTTCAGCTTCGCTTGGATTACAATCACATGTGGATTCGCTTGGAGATGGAGAAGGTTTCGAACACTATACTTTGTAAGGTGCTGCAGGGGATGAGCTCTTTATTGGCTTTACCATACCAAAGAGGAGTTTAAATGTGCTCTTTTACAGATGTCTCTTTTGAAAGCTCCTAGCTCTTTTATACTTCACTATGTTTTAGGGATCGGTTAGAGATGCTCTAAGGTCTTTATATTTTGCACGGACGGATCAAACTTTCTTTGGAGAGTACAGGGATAACCTCCATGCCATGTAACCGTTGTCCAATGGGGCAAATGGTGGTGAGTGTCCTTGTCCTTGGGTAGTAATATCCCAACTCCTTGCCTGTGTTGAGAAATACCCAGTCACCTTGGGGATCAAGAGCCAATGGTGTAGCCTCATCTGACGAGCACTTGTCCCCGAGCTCGATCCGATGACCCAACAACCAATCTACTCCTTCATCCAAGGTCCATATATCCATAGCATTGGCTCTGTTGTCGGAGCATACAACACAAATGCGGCCTAGGAGCTCAACGATGGACGTAACACAATCATAATTGCATCGAGGTCCCTGCAACACCTGGAATTCTTTGGTGCTAACGTCCAACGCCAACACCTCGCATCGTCCTCTTGAAGGCTCTGTGCAAATGTCAGGATCCACCATCCAGTAGATTTTACCTCGAGCGTGTGCCGGCTTGTCGGGGGAAACTGTCCGCCGCGAACACCTATGGGACCGGAGCCCCTTGTCTGTGCGGTACGAGGGCGGAGGGAGCACGAAGAGCAGATCGTAGCGGACACGCGGGCAGTTTTACCTATGTTCGGGCCGCGGTAGACGCGCAAAACCCTACTCCTGCTTAGTTGTGTATTGAGTTGGAGAACTCGGGAGCTTGAAGAAGCAGCTACACCGAGCGTATGAGTGATCTAGGTTCCGAACCCTTTCCACGTTGTGCATGGGCCTCCTTTTATAGTGCAAAGGGGTCACCGACAGGTGTCAACGTAGGAGAAAGGGGTAAAAACGTAAAAGAGGTGGTAGTTGTAACAGTGCGGGAACAGTGGAGCTACAGTGCGCGAACAGTGGTCGCCACCTACTTTGACAGTGGGGGACAAGGGCATTTAATGCCCGTCGCCGTCGACCCCAAAAGCTCCCGCCCTTGCGTCTCCGTCCGCCACGGCGATGGATCCACCACCGTGGAGTGCCACCGTGTCCCCCAGGCTGCACAGCCATCCGCCACGCGTCCCTGGATAGGCCCCAGGGCGACGCGTGGGCCGATGAGCTGGAGCGCGGGCACACAGCGCAACTCCCCCGGCAAGCACCTTGCCGGGGTCTTGATCTTGCCGGGCCCGGGATCTTGCCGCTCCCCGGGCCCTCGCCGGGACGCATATAGCGCCGAGGCGTGTCTTCTATGATGGAATCTTCTAGTCTTCCTGGCAAGCTCCTCTTGCCAGGGCCTTGTGCGAGTGAGGTAATCTCGAGCCTAGGACGGCCTTCCCGGCAAGCTCCACTTGCCGGGGTCTCGATCTTCTGTCTTGCATACTTTGTTTTTGAATGGCTTGATATGGAGCAGGAAGGTCTCCGGCGAGCGCGTGGTAAACCCTGCCGCGGAAAGCTGCAACTGCCCGTGCACAAGTTGGGGTACTGAGGTACCCCTACCTTAGTACACCGACACGGCTGCATGTCGGCGACCGGCCTCGGGGGAGTGCTGATGAGAGTCCAGAGACACGGGGTATCAATGAGCTGGACAAAGCAGTCGAGCTGGTAGCTCCGAGTAGCAAAGTTCCTCTCTTGGTAGACGAGGAGCACTGGCACGTGCTTCTTCGTCCTCGCGTCGTACCCCAACCCGATCCTTCCAGGAAAGAAGGATCCATCTTTGTCGTCATAGTTTGGAGATATGCGCTTGCAGTAGCCAACGCTTGGGTTGCAGATGAAATCCCATGAAGTGCCCTTCCAGTTGATGCAGCTGCCGACGACTAGACCGTGAACGGGTTTGGAGGAGCATGCGGCTCTACGATTAGAAGATGGTTGCTGGTGCTTGTCCATTGGTTGTAGAGGAAAGAAGGCGCCATGGTAGGGCTCCAGGAGCACCACTTTCAGTAATTTCTGGTTTGCGTCGTGGAGTAGTGCGTGAAGTTGCATGAATCTGTCGCTCTTGACCAGTGCATGCCAGTCTTTGCACACATGGCTCACTGAAGCGACGGAACGAGCCGGCAGCCACTTGAGCACATCCGACCAAGCCTTTCTCCATGGCGACGAGAAGATCATCTCCTCGTTCGTGCGGCCTACCGACACCAGGCTCTCCTCCAACAGTCCCACGGTATGGTGCGGTTCGCTTTCCATGATTGCGTCATCGACGTCGCGGCCCAGCATCGCCGGCGAGAACACAATCTCCGGGGCCGCCGCCTTGTGGCCGAGGTCCACCACAAAAACAATCGAAACACCTGTGGCAAACATTATTTTCTTCTTGTGGCCGCCGTCGTGGTAGATTTCAAGCGGATAGACCCATTTTGACGGCGGCAGCAGGGCACGCCAAGCTTGTCGCTGGATGCAGCAGAGCTGCTCCCACTGCCCACTTGCTCTCACGAGGCGCGAGATATAGAATGGGTCGTCGCCGCCACTCAGAGAAAGTCCATTATAATGGGCACACAGGCATCCATCCAACACGGCCAGCCCAAACGGAACATTCTCTAGTCTCGGCGGCACCGACAACGAGCTGAAGGACTCGTCGGAGACGTCGAAAGTTGTAATGACGCCCTGGCCCTCGTGGTGGTGCTGGAGAAAGTGCAGGCGTCCATCGAAAAACACGGCTGCCTCTGGCCGCGCAATGAAGGTGTGATGACTATTGCACAAGGCGGCCGGCTGGTGAGCGGCCGGCCTCCAGTGCACGGACACGTCGTCCAGCGGCAAGACCTCGCAACTTGCCGTTCCTTCGTCGTGCAGGGAGATGATCCGCAGGACTTTATGTTGCTTCGCTTTGGAGCTGTAACCCAGGCCGTAGGCCACTAGGCTGTTGTTGCTGTGCCGCCACGGCCGCCCGAACATAATCTTGGACGGTATCTCGCTGTCCGGAAGAAGCGAGAGCTGGCCGGTACACGGGTTGCATAGGTAGTAGCCACGGAAGTACCTGCGGCGGAGCAGGACGAGGCCGTGGCATGGCTTGGCGGTGAGCACCTCGACAGCGCAGTTGGGCTCTAGTCGTGGGAGAGGCGGGACGCCGGCGGCCAGCTGCTCCGCCGCCACAGAACCAGTGCCGTGCCGCCATGTGTGGAGGCGGTACTGCGCAGTAGTGAAGAGGAGCTTGGGCGGGCCTTCCCGTTGATTCGCTCGCTCGAGGTGGAGGTCGGCGAAGTAGGACGATGAGAGTGTGGCGTACCACGAGCGTGACAGGCAGTGGAAGCGGCGAACCGACTTGGCCGGCAGACGAGCAAAGATCTCCACCAGCAGCTCCTCCGGCAACGCCGAATCTCTTGTCTGATGCCTCCGTTTCAGCGGTGGCCGCTCCATGGCGTCTCGTGATTGATCGATCAATTGGCAGGGCTCACGCTAGACTATATATATACGCTCCATGTTGGAACTCCATCGAGTTGTGCTCTCACTCGGATACGGAGTGTGACCCGAGACCTAGCTGGCTACTCGTTCCCTTTCCGGCGGGAAAGCTAGTTGCCTTTTTTTTTTTTTTT
>LR738715.1:69501870-69522016 GCA_902687465.1 Secale cereale | reverse complement strand
GGGAGTTCGCAGCCAGCCCACCAGGGTTCAAGTCTCGGCTTGAGCATTTGGTGCTCACGGAGTTTTCTTCTATAAAAAAATGCCAACAGGCTAGTCTAGCCCGGGTTGGTCTCGGTTTTTTTTTTACAATTCCTCTTTTTATTCTTTTCGGTTTTTGCTAGTACTATATTAGAAGGCTTGGCTGCGTGATTGATATTGCTAGGATTTTATAAATAAAAAATGGGTCTATCTATATCACATCATCTCACATCTAACTCCCTCATCCTTAAAAAATTCATGGGAAACTTAAAAAAATCAAGAGTGAGAGAGTTAGATGTGAGATAATATCTCACATCTAGATGTGAAATAACTAACCTGATAAAAAATTGGTTTGGCGTGTGGAGTGTTGAGCGGACACACTGTACACTAAAATAAACAGATAGAACCTTCTCCTGTGATCCCTACGGGTTTCTTTGTATGTAAACCGAAAAAGACCAATACATGATGAATATTTTATAAATAATTTTGAAATGTCCATTTGGGTACTAATAATAATTTAAATATGTTCATGATTTTTAAAATTTGAGTGGAGGGTCAGTTGCATGTCCAGAATGGACCTGCAATTGGTTGAAGGAAAAACTTGGGGTGCAATTCATAAGTTGAGGCTGGGCTTGCAACTGGAAAAAAAAATGATGACAACGGTGATGTTGCGATGGCGTGCGATGCCGGCGCTCTTTGAACGGTCGCGGTGATGCTGCGATGGCGTGCTTCGATGATCGTGGCGATGCTCCGACGAAAGCCCGATTGCTTTGGCGTTGCTGCGACGGCGTGCTTCTCAGTTGTAACGGTGTTGCGACGATGCTATGACTGTTTCAAGGATGCTATGATGGCAAACCGGTTGCTCCCCATGATGTTGTAATGTCTTATATGTTTCAGACGGCCATGGCGACAATGGAGGCATCAGTGGCACTATTGTAAGCATTGTTATATCTGAGCAAATCATGACTTCATGTGTTTGCTAGTAATAAAATTCAGTGAACACCCACAATCAACAAAAAATATGGTGTTATGGGATTCTTGGGATTCTTGTCTGCCGCTTGCTATGTGCTTCCTCTTGAAATTGTTTGTACAATCACCTACTTCCTCCGTTCCTAAATATAAGTTTTTGAAGAGATTCCACTACGGGCTACATACGGAGCAAAATGAGTGAACCCATGCTCTAAAGTATGTCTACTTACATCCGTATGTAAATCGTAGTGAAATCTTTAAAAAGACTTATATTTTGGAACGGAGGGAGTATATGTGTAGGCACGTGCTAAGCACTACTACCTCAGTCCGAAAATAATTGTCATCAAAATGAATAAAATGGTATGTATCTAGATTTTAGTTCTAGATACATACCATTTTATTTATTTTGATGACAAGTATTTTCGGACAGATGGAGTACGTGTGAAGTGCAAGTAAAAAAGAATATGTTAAACAAACATAACTTCAGGCGTCATGATAAATGTTCACGTGAGGAGGTAGACAGACGCTGCACACCACAAAATCGCATGCAATCACAAGGGGACGGACGCAGACGATGAAGACCAAGAATCATCTGACTGTTTTTAAACGTTTTCCTAATTTCAATGTATTAAATGAGAAACATACATGGTGAACTTTCAGCATGGGAAAGTTCAGGATCCGGTACAAAATGAGGTTGCAATTTAGAAAAATGAATATTGTATATGAAAATTAAAGGATCTTTCTAATTGAAAGATTCTAAAAAAGTGAATACAGTATAAGAAAACTAAATGATTTATTTCATTAGAAAAAGATGGCGGTTTTGTTATGCAGGGACAAATTTAATTAGTATCTTTAACTAATAGACTGTAAAGAAAATGAATACAGTATAAGAAAATTAAAGGTTTTATTTAATTGAAAAAAGATGTTGGTCTATTATGGAGGGGCCCTAGGCCAGAGTGGGTCATTTTCCTAATTAGAATGTATTAAATGAGAAACATGGACGGGAGAACTTTGAGCATGGGAAAGTTCAGGATCCGGTACAAAATAAGGTAGCAATTTGAAAAAATAAATTCTGTATAAAAATTAAAGGATTTAAATTTGATTGAAAAAATAAATATTTTATTGAAAAAAGATGTTGGTCTATTATGGAGGGGCCCAGGCCAGATTGGGCCATTTTTCCTAATTTGAATGTATTAAATGAGAAACATAGACGGGAGAACTTTGAGCATGGGAAAGTTCAGGATCCGATACAAAATAAAGTAGCAATTTGAAAAAAAAATACAGTATAAAACTCAAAGGATTTTACATTTGATTGGAAAAAATAAAACGGTATAAAATTCAAAGGATTTTACATTTGATTGAAAAAAACACAGTATAAAATTCAAAGGATTTTACATTTGATTGGAAAAAATAAATACATTATAAATTTCAAAGGATTTTACATTTGATTGAAAAAATAAATACAGTACAAAAATTGAAGGATTTGTTTGAAAAAGATGGTGGTTTGTTATGGAGGGACCCTAGGCCAGAGTAGGCCCATGGTGCAGCGGCCTGTTATCCTTCCACCGTTGGAAACGGGCAGTGAACGCTGCTCTGTGAAACCAGCCTAACGCGGTGCCTGCCACTTCAGGGCCTGAGAGGCCGAAGCTTTCGCTCCAGCCACCCAGCCCACTACCAACTTGGAACGGGCAAGCCAGCAAGGTTACAACACAAGCCCAGGCCCAGAATCCGCACCAAACATCCACACCACCCTGAGCCCCCACATGGGTTACAAGCTCTCGCGACTGAGCTCGGCGATGCTAGCGCTCCAGCCAAGTATTTAAGCTGGTGTTGCTGCTTGTAAACTAGCGAGGTGGGACTAAAAGAAGGGGTGCGGACTGCGGGGTTTCCAGCAGGCTCAGCACACTTTATTAAAAAAAAAGCTTTCTCGCTTCGCCCACCCACTGCCTGCCGCGCGTCGACGTCTCCGATCCCCTCAGCCTTATCCATGCACGCGCGCTCCCAGCTGCCGCCGGCGCCCGCGGCCCGCTCGACGGAGATGGACTGCCGCTCCTGAACAAAGCTAAGATCCCCCAGCCGATGGCGCTCGCAGGCATTGCCCTCGCGCCTCTCCTCGTCTCCCCTCTCGCGCCTCCCTCTCCCCGTGGCGGCGCTGCCGTCTCTGCGGAGCCGGCAACAAGGCGCCGCGCGCTACGGCGAGTGCGGTGCTCGGCCGCAGCGGCGTCGGGCGGAGGCGGGGACGCCGGCGAGCTTTCCCGCGCGACGCTGCTCTGGAGGGCGGCCAAGCTGCCCATCTACTCTGTGGCGCTCGTGCCACTCACCGTGAGTTCCCCAATTTCCCCCTCCCCATTGCCACTCACCTTGCCAATGCTTAATCCTGCAATTTCAGAATTGTAACCTGTTAGTGTGCTGGCATGCAAATCGGAATGAGTATTGATCGCAGCTGTGGCGAGAACAAGCCAAATTGGGAGATTACCTTACAGATTTGCATTGGCGGTTGCTTGCACTTGCAGGTAGGGACTGCTGCTGCTTACAACCATGCGGGGTTGTTCTTCGCCGGACGCTACTTTGGCCTCTTGGCTGCTGCCGTCCTTGTGATCACCTGGCTCAACCTGAGGTAAAACTCACATACAGAAACATACATATTCAGAAACGATGCAGATATCAAAAGCACTGTTCAACCTTCATTCCCCTGTTCTGCACTTACTGTATTTTTTACGTTGCTGCAGCAATGACGTCTATGATTCAGATACTGGTGCTGATAAGAACAAGAAAGAATCTGTTGTCAACATCGTTGGCAGGTACTGCACATTTCCAGTACCCAGATGTAGTAACATTCTAAACGATTGCATACCTGTATTCAGAAACGAAACATTTTACAGTGTGATCTGCTGTGCAGTCGGGCAGTGACACAATATGCAGCAAACCTTTCTCTTATGCTCGGCTTTGGAGGGCTATTTTGGGCCTTTGCAGAAGCAGGGGACGTCAGGTTCATCGTTTTGGTGCTATGTGCAATCCTCTGCGGTTATGTTTACCAGGTAAAATCTTATGCCCCCTTTTCAGGGAACCTTGTGTCTGTTTATATTCTGTAATCTGTAACAGAACATATTTGCCTTTTGTGATCGGTTATGGGTTGTCTCATCTAAAAATAGCCTGATGCATTTAGTGTTTCAGTTAATTTAGCAGAATGTAATTGTGTGTTAATGTTTTTCATCTTATCCATGTGCAAATTTTGCAGTGCCCGCCGTTCCGATTAAGTTACCGCGGCCTCGGCGAACCATTGTGTTTTGCTGCATTTGGCCCATTGGCAACGTCAGCATTCTACTTCTCAAACAGCAGCAGAAGCATTTCAAGGTACACCCTAGAACAACTAGTTGTCTAGTTCTGAACTATGTGTATAACCGGCACTTTAGAATGTGTAAGGATGGAGGCTCTATCTTGATTTCTGTACAAAAATGTAAGGATCCGTTTGTACCTAAATACTAGTTTCTTTTGAAATGTTGGAATTTGCCAGCGGGACTACGCTTCTCCCTATCACCAAAACAGTCATAGCTTCATCCATTCTTGTTGGGTTGACAACCACACTAATACTCTTCTGCAGCCACTTTCATCAGGTATGAAATGAAACCTCTCTGACATAAACGATCGACGCAGTAATTTTATATCTGTGAAAGGATCATTAGCTGATGAACTCTGATAATCTGTAGATTGACGGAGACAGGGCTGTTGGAAAGATGTCTCCCTTGGTATTCCACTCTCTCTTTTCAGTACTTCAGACTTCACTTATGTGCAAATAATTAGTACTACTAGTATAACATAAGTTCTCCGTGTCTGAATCTTTAAACAGGTCAGAATCGGCACCAAAACAGGCGCGACAATAGTGACCGTTGGGATCGGCAGCCTCTACACCCTCTTGGGAGCTTTCGGCATAAGCAGATACCTCCCACCATCCTGCATTGTAAGCTACTGATCCATACTGTTCCTCCAGGTTAAACTACCGGAAAACACAGCTCCCACCTCAACCATCGCCACTGTATCATATTGTTAGGTCCTTGGCGCCCTGACTCTTCCTCTGGGCAAATGGGTTCTGGACTATGTGCAGAGAAACCATGATGTAAATACTCCTTCCTTATTCGTTCTGAATCTTTTTTCTTCAGTTCACACTAACACCGGCTGAAGTTGATAAAAAATGCAGGACGGCAGCAAGATCTTCATGGCCAAGTATTACTGCGTGCGGCTGCACGCCTTGTTCGGGATGGCGCTGGCTTCCGGTCTGGCGTTGGCCAGGAACGGCATACTAGCCTGACATACAGACAGACAGATGGGCCACCATTGACAGTTGACAGTTTTTTTTTGAGAGAGAGAAAGACAGTTGACAGTTGATCCAGAGAAATGCTTCCTTCTTGTTGCAGTCTCACAGATGGAGTAAAACACACACATCTTTTAAAGCCAATGCAACGCAATGGCAGTGCATTCGCGCAGGTCTCTCGCTGAACAGAAGGCGGCCAGATTGGGCAAGCAGAGGTTCAGAGGCTCAGCGCAGCAGCTGGTTTTCTGGCTCTAGCGTCCCGTGATCTAGGTTTCTTTTCTGCAAGCAAAGAGAGGGCTAGCTTGGCGTGCTCGTGCTCGTCCTCGTCCGTCGCAGCTACTGTACTAGGCTAGCAAGATCGCCGTTTGCTTCTGCAGCAGGATATGAATTGAATTCTGATGAGTCAGTCGGGACATGCTCTACCGACGGACGGATGGATGGACGGACTGCCATTACTGCCCTCTTTACCACCAGCAGAGACTGGTGGTGGTGGTAGACCAGCTGGTCGTACTACGGCGCGCAGGCCAACTTGGTGCCTGCCTATCTCCCCTGCCTTGGCATGCTGTTTGGATCATTGGCCCCCAGATCTCGGATTCTCAATGGAGCACACAGCACACACACACGGGGTGCCATGTCTGGTCAGGGTTTGTAGTAATTGCAGGCTTTGCAGTATCTAGTAGCACTGCGGCATATTTATCTCACTGTCCAAGCAAGTGAGAGTCACATTGGGCATGTTTGGTTAGTTGGGGATTTGGATCATTTGCCACACTTTACATGGGGTTTGATGATTTGGCCCAGGGTTGTCTCAATGGCTAGTGGAATCTCGCCGGGGGAATCATCAAGGTAAGGTGTGGGTTAAGATCAAATTTCTCTTGGTTAGGAGGCATGTAAACGACGTGTGGGAGCCCCGCGTCGCCCCCCGCTCGGGCGACTCGGGTGGCACCCCAACCCTAGCTGCCGCAGGAACCTAACTCATCTTCCTCCCTTCCACCCGCCGCCGTCGGAGGACGCCGCCGGCCTGCGCCCGGAGGCCCACGGCGGTGGCGGGGCCCCTCCCTCCCTCCTGCGTCTCAGGGGTGGCGGGGCCCCAACGCGCGTGGAGGTGTGGTCGATCTAGAAGTGGGGGCGATGGCTTGGACGACGGTGGCGGTGGTCGGCCTTGCCTCTGGCCACGGCCGGCTGCCTGCGGCGACTGGTGAAAGACCGTGGATGTCGCCTAGAGGGGGATTGAATAGGCGCTTTAAAATAATTACGGTTTAGGCTTAAACAAATGTGGAATAAACCTAGCGGTTAATTTGTCAAGCACAAAACCTACAACAACTAGGCTCGCCTATGTGCACCAACAACTTATGCTAAGCAAGATAAACAACCAGGTGGTAGCAAGATATATGACAAGAAACAATATGGATATCACAAAGTAAAGTGCATAAGTAAAGGGCTCGGGTAAGAGATAACCGAGACACGCGGAGACGATGATGTATCCCGAAGTTCACACCCTTGCGGATGCTAATCTCCGTTTGGAGCGGTGTGGAGGCTAATGCTCCCCAAGAAGCCAATAGGGCCACCGTAATCTCCTCACGCCCTCGCACAATGCAAGATGCCATGATTTCACTAAGGGACCCTTGAGGGCGGTCATCGAACCCGTACAAATGGCAACCCCTGGGGCGGTCACCGAACCCGTACAAATTGCTTGGAGCGATCTCCACAACCTAATTGGAGACCCCGACGCTTGCCCGGAGCTTTACACCATAATGATTGAGCTCCAAACACCACCAAGGTTGGGGCTACCTCCACAACTTAATTGGAGGCTCCCAACGACACCACGAAGCTTCACCACAATGGAATATGGCTCCGCGGTGACCTCAGCCATCTAGGGCGTCCAAGCACCCAAGAGGAACAAGCTCAAGGGTGCCAAGCATCCAAGAGTAATAAGCTTCTCAACTTGTAACTTTCACATATCACCGTGGAGAACTCAAACCGATGCACCAAATGCAATGGCAAGGGCACACTGAGTGCCCAAGTCCTTCTCTCTCAAATCTCACCCAAGAAACTAATGCTAGGGAGGAAAAAAATGAGGAAGAACAAGAAGGAGAATACCAAAAACTCCAAGATCCAGATCCAAGGGGTTCCCCTCACCTAGAGGAAAAAGAGATTGGTGGAAATGTGGATCTAGATCTCCTCTCTCTTTCCCCCCCAAAACTAGCAAGAATCCATGGAGGGATTGAGAGATAGCAAGCTCGAAGAAGGTCAAAATGGGGGAAGAACACGGGCTCAAGAGATAAGAATCAAAGGGGGAAGAAGACCCACTTTTATAGGCCCCCACGAGTCTGCCCATTACCTAGAAGGCCGGTGTGGTGCTTTAACATTGTCTTTAGTCCGATTGGAGACGAGACAAGTCGAATATACATTGTTATTTCATTCACACACAAAAAGAATATACATTGTTATTCAGATTGGAGTTTTTGCTTGCTATAGGTGTTACACATACTAGGCTTCCGGCGATTTTATTTTTAGTAGTGCGTCAAATATACAAGGATTGTCATTGTTTTGACGAATCACTTATTGATTATCTTCACATGTGTCTAGATATAATTTCCAGGTTGGATTACTTTAGTATTGCTCATATATTTAGGCATACTGAAGAGAGAGCAAATGAGTTGGGGCAACAAGCATCCGGTTACCATCTTGATTATGGTCTATTTCATATTTATCATAAATGAAGCTTAGTTTCATCGACATAGGTAAGGAAAACCGGAGCTCGCCGCTTCAGCCACTAACGAAAATCATAATGCAGACGAAAGCACGAAGCCAAAGCATGGAGCTTCCGCCCGACAACTTACCCGTGGCACTATGAGGCCGCCAGGAGAGGTGTGATGGTGTCAGATCGCAAGATCCAGATCAGGACGCCGCCCCACTGGAGGGCACGTCCGAGCTACCCGACGCAACACCTCCTGTTTCCCACACAACCCTGGAGGGGAGCCACCATCACTGCAATGATGCTCGTCGAAGAGCAACCACGTGGACCACCATCCGGGATCGCCGCCTCGACGTCCCTATCGCAAGATACTGTGCGCCACACACATCATATCACACTCAACGACGGAAGGAAGAGCGACGACGCTCCATTTTCTCCTAGCCCGGCATCAGTCCCCAAGTCTGGGTATGCACCTCCACCATAGGAGGCACCAACACCTGCATCCTCAATACCCAATGGATTGGGAGGGGGGGACACGACTTTGAGACTACCGCCGGCGAGCCAGCCCGGAGCCCTTGGTCAGGCGAGCTCACACGACGCTATGCCATGGTCACCAACGCCGGTCCGCGCAACGATGCAATGCTCACACGACCACCACCCGAACCACGCCCAATCACTTCTACATCACCGACCCGCCTCGGGCCCTGGTCTGGTCCGTCCAACTCCAAGCACGGGCATGAGGTCCAAGCCACCGGCAGCCGATGTCGGACCCCGAAGAGGAAGGATTGCCACCACCTCCCCGCGCCACCGGCCGAAGCCCGACAAACAAATCCACGTGGACGGACCACCGCAAGCCCGCACCCTCGTTAATTGCCGGCCACCGAGGCGCACATGACTGCCACGACAGCAGCACATCACCCAGGACACTTGGTCGCCGGCAAGCAGAGCACCCGACGAGCGAGACAGAGCCCCCCATCGCAACCAGGAAATGGAGCTGTCGTTGACCCGCCACCCCCACGCCTCGCCGTAGATCGACGGACGCCCCGCTAGATCCAACACGCCGTGCGCCGCTCACCCAGGCTCGGGCGAGCGCGCGAGCGCCCCCGCAGCAAGGCAGCCCGCCCGTACCGTATTGTTTTCCATAGAGTTCGCAGATAAAAAGAAAACCTGTTAATTTTCCTGAGGATCGAGCGTGAAGATTGCAGCTTTAATTACTATCCCCGATGACTTAAGATGGAACATGTGCTTGCATGCTGGTATCGCTGATGTACTGAACTGACCCGTTGAGCTGAACTGCTGCAGGAAGTTCTGCTGCTGATTGTTTCCCTCTTCATTTTGGTGATCGGCTTGCTTCTGCTGCTGAACTTTTTATTTTTTGCGCTAATAGAAGAGTTTTATTCCATAGGCATAGGGTTACATTCGCAAGGCAAGAGATCCTCAATACACGGTGGAGCTCGTCCAAGCCATACAGCAGTTGTACTCTATGTACAACTATATAGGGCCAAATGATCTGCTACCCTATTTTGCAGAAATTGTCAAAGGAGTGCCCAACGTGGGAGCTCGTCGTCGTCATGCTGGAGTAGAGACCGCGGTTGTTCTCGACGCAGGCCCCCTTGGTGAACTCGATTTGCTGATATCCAACCATATGAGGCGTGATATGGTGCGTCATAGTGTTGCAGAAACTTCAATTTAGTTGATGCACGCTGGCAGCGGGCTGATTTTGCGCTGGGTTGCCGCTGGCTCCGCGCGTGTGCAACTCTATCGAGGCCAGAGGCAATAGTGTTGTTACCGCAACAGAGCATTTGTTGCGGGAAATAACAAATGGGCATGCGAGACGTACACACTAGATCGTACGTTTATCAGTTCGGGCATCCAACGACCATCGAGGCGACGGATAAAATCTGTATATCGGTCGGCGGACGCGTAGCGTCGCCCCAATAGCTTATCAGTTTTAATTCATCATTTCCTTCAAATATATGAATTTGTGAACAAAATGTGCCATGTGGCTGACGCATTTTTAGGTTGCTGTTGGACTGGCGCTGCCCTAAAATAGGGCAGTTGTTGAAGACGGCAATTTTTCGTGCCGAAAGAATACACTTTTCCGTGCCCTAAAATTTACTCCGGCCGCTTTTTGCTGCCCTAAAACAAGGCAGGTGTTGGAGATGCTCTCATGCTGACCGAGTGTACCATTGGCTGGACACATCTGGAATCCGGAGAGACAGACACCAAAAACAATTTCAGGCGATTGAGATATAGACGGCACCTAAAATCATTGTTGAAAAGTGCACTTAGTAATGTTAAGCATTATGCCGGGAATGCAGGAAGAAAAAAATACATTAAATATGCTGAGAAGTACAGAAAAAGTGTCTATCGAGAAGGACACAGAGTAAAAGTTGGTGGCTTCAGTTTTTGAAAGTATATATTTATCTTACATGCACGTCTAATTAAGAAACAACTAGCAATATACACACTAAGGTTTATATGTTCTGCACGGACAGATCAAACTTTCCTTGGAGAGTACTGGGATAACCTCCATGCCATCTAAGCGTTGTCCAATGGGGCAAATGGTGGTGAGTGTCCTTGTCCTTGGGTAGTAATATCCCAACTCCTTGCCTGTGTTGAGAAATATCCAGTCACCTTGGGGATCAAGAGCCAATGGTGTAGCCTCATCTGACGAGCACTCGTCCCCGAGCTCGATCCGATGACCCAACGACCAATCTACTCCTTCATCCAATGTCCATATATCCATAGCATTGGCTCTGTTGTCGGAGCAGACAACACAAATGCGGCCTAGGAGCTCAACGATGGACGTAACACAATCATAATTGCATCGAGGTCCCTGCAACACCTGGAATTCTTTGGTGCTAACGTCCAACGCCAACACCTCGCATCGTCCTCTTAAAGGCTCAGTACAAATATTAGGATCAACCATCCAGTAGAGTTTACCTCGAGCGTATGCCGGCTGCATGTCGGCGACCGGCCTCGGGGGAGTGCTGATCAGAGTCCACTGACACGAGGTATCAATGAGTTGGACAAAGCAATCGAGCTGGTAGCTCCGAGTTGCAAAGTTTCTCTCTTGGTAGACGAGGAGCACTGGCACATGCTTCTTCATCCTCGCGTCGTACCCCAACCCGATCCTTCCGGGAAAGAAGGATCCATCTTCGCCGTCGTACTTTTCAGATATGTTCATGTAGTAGCCAACGCTTGCGTTGCAGATGAAATCCCATGAACTGCCCTTCCAGTCGATGCAGCTGCCGACGACTAGACCGTGCACGGGTTTGGAGGAGCATACCACTCTGCGATTAGAAGATGGTTGCTGGTGCTTGTCCATTGGCTGTAGAGGAAAGAAGACGCCATGGTAGGGCTCCAAGAGCACCACTTTCAGTAATTTCTGGTTTGCATCGTGGAGTAGTGCGTGAAGTTGCATGAATCTGTCGCTCTTGACTAGTGCGTGCCAGTCTTTGCACACATGGCTCACTGAAGCGACGGAACGAGCCGGCAGCCACTTGAGCACATCCGACCAAGCCTTTCTCCATGGCGACGAGAATATCATCTCCTCGTTCGTGTGGCCTACCGGCACCAGGCTCTCCTCCAACAGTCCCACGGTATGGTGCGGTTCGCTTTCCATGATTGCGTCATCGACGTCGCGGCCCAGCATCGCCGGCGAGAACACAATCTCCGGGGCCGCCGCCTTGTGGCCGAGGTCCACCACAAAAACAGTCGACACACCTGTGGCGAACATTATCTTCTTCTTGTGGCCGCCGTCGTGGTAGATTTCAAGCGGATAGACCCATTTTGACGGCGGCAGCAGGGCACGCCAAGCTTGTCGCTGGATGCAGCAGAGCTGCTCCCACTGCCCACTTGCTCTCACGAGCCGCGAGATATAGAATGGGTCGTCGCCACTCGGAGAAAGTCCATTGTAGTGAGCGCAGAGGCATCCATCCAACACGGCCAGCCCAAACGGAACATTCTCTAGTCCCGGCGGCGCCGACAACGAGCTGAAGGACTCATCGGAGACATCGAAAGTTGTAATGACGCCCTGGCCCCGGTGGTGGTGCTGGAGAAAGTGCAGGCGTCCATCGAAGAACACGGCTGCCTCTGGCCGCGCAATGGAGGCGTGATGACTATTGCACGAGGCGGCCGGCTGGTGAGCGGCCGGCCTCCAGTGCACGGACACGCCGTCGAGCGGCAAGACCTCGCAACTTGCCGTTCCTTCGTCGCGTAGGGAGATGATCCGTACGACTTTATGTTGCTTCGCTTTGGAGCTGTAACCCAGGCCATAGGCCACTAGGCTGTTGTTGTTGTGCCGCCGCGGCCGCCCGAACCTAATCTTGGACGGTATCTTGCTGTCCGGAAGAAGCGAGAGCTGGCCGGTACACGGGTTGCATAGGTAGTAGCCACGGAAGTACCTGCGGCGGAGCAGGACGAGGCCGTGGCATGGCTTGGCGGTGAGCACCTCGACAGCGCAGTCCGGCTCAAGTCGTGGGAGAGGCGGGACGCCGGCGGCCAGCTGCTCCGCCGCCACAGAACCAGTGCCGTGCCGCCATGTGTGGAAGCGGTACTGCGCAGTAGTGAAGAGGAGCTTGGGCGGGCCTTCCCGTTGATTCGCTCGCTCGAGGTGGAGGTCGGCGAAGTAGGACGATGAGAGTGTGGCGTACCACGAGCGTGACAGGCAGTGGAAGCGGCGCACCGACTTGGCCGGCAGACGAGCAAAGATCTCCACCACCAGCTCCTCCGGCAACGCCGCATCTCTTGTCTGGTGCCTCCGCTTCAGCGGTGGCTGCTCCATGACTCTCGTGATTTGATTGATCAATTGGCAGGGGACACGCTAGACTATATATAAACGCTCCATGTTGGAGCTCCATCGAGTTCTGCTCTCACTCGGATACGGAGTGTGACCACGAGACCTAGCTGGCTACTCAAACTTAGACTATACATTGATTCCTCTTTTTCTTCTTTTCGGTTTTGCTAGTCGGAGAATCGGGGCCCGCTTGGCTGCGTGATTGGTATTGTTAGGATTTTATATTAAAAAAAATTGGTTTGGCGTGTGGAGTGTTGAGCCAAAATGTCCGTGAGTGAGGATCAAGGGCAGTCACTGTACACTAATATAAACAGATAGAAACCTTCTCCTGTGATCTGTGAAACCTACAGGTTTGTTTGTATGTAAAGCGAATAATAAACAAAACATGATGAATATTTTATTAATATTTTTAAAGTATCCATTTGGGTACTAAGAATAATTTAAAAATGTTCATTATTTTTTTTTACAAAAAATGAGGATATGAAAGAAAAACATTTTATAAAAATACATGATGAACATTTTGTTAAAACGTGGCGAACAATTTTTAAGTCGCACGGTGGTGAAAAAAATCAAAAAGGAAAAAAAATACATATTACCGATGGAATTTTTTACAAATAAGTCTTCGAGTAAAATAATAAATGTGAGCAGCTAGGAGAAAGAGAAAAAAAGGAGTTTAATAGTCTGATTTCTATAAATGTTAAGATGTGCTAGAAATAAGAATTGGGATACATGTTAACTGGTTTAAAATCCGTGTGTTTCTGCTAAACTTGTGAAACACAGGTGCGTGTTGGCCAAATACGTAACGAGGGTGGGCTTGGAAAAAACAAAGACAAAAGGGTCGGGCTAGTTGCGTGTCGAACATGAGCTTGCAACTGGTGCAAAAGGGTGTAGCCATTTAGGGCATGCACAATGGTTGCTAAGATAGTCTTATCTTAAGTTTTGCATGTAAATTAGAGATGACAAAAAAACAAGTCTATAATGGGTCATCTCTTAGCTTTATCTTCAATAATTAGTTATTCCTAAAAACATGGTGAGACAAATAGTGCTAAGCTATCATCTCTTGTCTTCTCTTAAATAAGATAAGACAAGCCTTCTCTTATGATTTCTCTCTCCTCCACCTCATCATTTATCTTACGTGACATCCTTAAGCTAGAACCATTGTACATGCCCTTATGAATAATAATGAACATGCAACTAAGCTAAGTCAGTCTGGGACAAAAATGGTTGACCCCAAGTTGTGTGTTGATGGTGGACTTGCAAATGACAAAAAATATTGGTGGCCTCCACCGTTGCATGTCGTTGTTGAATTTTCAACTAAGACAAAAAAGCCGGACTCAATAGCGAGTCGAGAATGGACTAGCAACTGGGCCAAAAACAAACGTGAGGCCCTAGTTGCATGTGTCGATTAGGAAAAAAGGATTGAATCTGGTTGCGTGTCGACTAGGGACTTGCAACCGGGACAAAAAAAGGTAGCTCGAGCCTAGTTGTGAGTTGAGGGTGGACTTGAAACTAGGGCAAAAAAATTTAGGGTGCAGTTGCGGATCAAAAGGGCGGATTCGTTGACTCGCAACTAGACCTACAAAAGAGTGGAGGGTCGGTTGCATGAAAAGAATGGACTTGCGACTGGGATAAGGAAAAACTTGGGGCGTAATTCATGAGTTGAGGCCAGGCTTGCAACTAGAAAAAAAAACATGGCCACGGCGATGTTGTGATGGCGTGCAACGCCGGTGTTCTTTGAATGGTCGCGGCGATGATGCGATGGCATGCATCGATTTACGCGGCGATGCTCCGATGAAAGCCCAATTGCTTTGAAGATGATGCGATGGCGTGCTCCCGAGTCATAACATTGTTGTGACGATGGCATGATAGTTTCAATGATGCTACAACGGAAACCTGGTTGCTTCGATGATGTTGTGATGGCATATATTACGAGGGAGGCATCAATGACACTACTCTAAGCATTGCTATATCAATGCAAATCATGACTCATGTGCTTGCTAGTACCAAAATTTGGTGAATACCCACAATCAACGTCAAAATATGATAATTCTGGGATTCTTGTTTGGCGCTTGCTATGTGTTTCCTCTTGAAATTGTTTGTAGCATCACCTACATGTGTAGGAACACGCTAATTAAGCACTACGATGTGAAGTGCAAGTAAAAAGAATTTGTTAAAAAATCACAACATCAGCCGTCACGATAAGTGTTTACGTGAGGGGATAGACAGACGCTGCACAATCGCACGCAATCACACGGCGCCGGACGCGGATGGCGAAGCCCATGAATCATCGATCTGTTTTTAAACCTTTTATTAATTTGAATGTATTACATGAGAAACATACATGGGAGAACTTTGAGCATGGGAAAGTTCAGGATCCGGTACAAAATGATTTTGCAATTAAAAAAAATGAATTCAATATAAGAAATTTAAAAGATCTTTTTAACTGAAAGATTCTAAAAAACTGAATACAGTATAAGAACATTAAATTATTCAATCAGTTGAAAAAGGTCCTAATTGGAATGTATGGAATGAGAAACATACACGGGAGAACTTTGAGCATGGGAAAGTTCAGGTTCCGGTACAAAATGAGATTGAAAGTAAAAATAATGAGTACAGTATAAAACATTAAAAGATCTTTTTAACTGAAAGATTCTAAAAAAGTGAATATAGTATAAGAAAATTAAATGATTTATTTAGGTAAAAAAAATAGATGGTGGTCTGTTATAGAGGGACCATGCACACCACAAAATCACACGGCACCGGACACGGATGATGAAGCCCAAGAATCATCGGTTTATTTTTAAACGATTTTCCTAATTTGAATGTATTAAATGAGAAACATATATGGGAGAACTTTGAGCATGTGAAAGTTCAGGATAAGATACAAAATGAGATTGCAATAAAAAAAAGAATATGGTATAAGAAAATTAAGGGATCTTTTTAACTGAAAGATTCTAAAAAAGTGAATATAGTATAGGAAAATTAAATGATTTATTTATTTGAAAAAAGGCCCTAATTTGAATGTATTGAATGAGAAATATAAACGGGTGAACTTTGAGAATGGGAAGTTTAGGATCCGGTACAAAATGAGATTTTAATTTTAAAAATACAGTATTAAAATTTTAAAAATACAGTAAAAAAATCAAAGGATATTTTTAACTGAAAGATTCTATAAAAGTGATTTATTTAGGTGGGAAAAAATGGTGGTCTGTTGAGTCCCTCTATAAACGACCACGGGCGAACTTTGAGCATGGGAAGTTCAGGATCCGGTACAAAATGAGATTTCAATAAAAAAAGAATGCAATATAAAAAATTAAAGGATATTTTAATTGAAAGATTCTATAAAAGTTTGTCGCAAAAAAATTTAAATAAAAGTGATTTATTTAGGTGGGAAAAAGATGGTGGTCTGTTGAGTCCTTCTATACCAGACCATGGGGCGAACTTTGAGCATGGGAAGTTCAGGATCCGGTATAAAATGAGATTTGGATAATAATAAAAATAATGCAGTATAAAAAATTAAAGGATATTTTTAACTGAAAGATTCTATAAAAAATTCTATAAAAGTGATTTATTTAGGTGGGAAAAAAGATGGTGGTCTGTTATAGAGGGGCTCTAGGCCAGAGTGGGGGCCCATGGTGCAGCGGCCTGTTTTCCTTCCACCGTTGGAAGCGGGCAGTGAACGCTGCTCTGTTAAACCAGCTTAACGTGGTGCCTGCCGCTTGAGGGCCTAAGAGGCCGAAACTTTCACCCCAACCACCCTTGAAACGGGCAAGCCAGCAAGGTTACACACAAGCCCAGGCCTGTTATAGAGGGACTCTAGGCCAGAGTGGGGGCCCATGGTGCAGAGGCCTGTTATCCCTCCACCGTTGGAAGCGGGCAATGAAACTTTCGCCCCAAACATCCACACCACCTTGACGCCCCCACATGGGTTACAAGCTCTCGCGACTGAGCTCGGCGATGCTAGCACTCCAGCCGAGTATTTAAGCTGGTGTTGGTGCTTGCAAACTAGCGAGGTGGGACTAAAGGAAGGGGTGCGGACTGCGGGGTTTCCAGCAGGCTCAGCACACTGCACACTTAAAAAAATAATTACTTTCTCGCTTCGCCCGCCCACTGCCTGCCGCGCGTCGACGTCCCAGATCGCCTCAGCCTTATCCATGCACGCGCACTAGCCCCAGCCCAAGCACCGCACCGGCGCTGCCGTCTCTGCGGAGCCGGCAAGAAGGCGCCGCGCGCTACGGCGAGTGCGGTGCTCAGCCGCAGCGGCGTCCGGCGGAGGCGGGGACGCCGGCGAGCTTTCCCGCGCGACGCTGCTCTGGAGGGCGGCCAAGCTGCCCATCTACTCCGTGGCGCCCGTGCCACTCACCGTGAGTCCCCCAAATTCCTCCCTCCCCATTGCCGCTGCTTAGTCCTGCAATTCAGAATTGTAATCTTTTAGTGGCATGCAAATCGGAATGAGTATTGATCGCAGCTATGGCGAGAACAAGCCAAATTGGACGATCACCTTACAGATTTTCATTGACGGTTGCTTGCACTTGCAGGTAGGGACTGCTGCTGCTTATAACCATGCGGGGTTGTTCTTCGCCGGACGCTACTTTGGCCTCTTGGCAGCTGCTGTTGCACCGTGATCACCTGGCTCAACCTGAGGTAAAACTCACATACAGAAACATACTAGCACAACGTACATTCTGACAAGTAAAACGATGCTGATGTCAATAGCAATGCTCAACCATTGTGTTTTGCTGCATTTGGCCCATTGGCAACGTCAGCATTCTACTTCTCAAACAGCAGCAGAAGCATTTCAAGGTACACTCTAGAATAACTAGTTCTCAACTATACTAAGTAGGAATCACTTTAGAGTATTGACGGCATTAAGGTTTGACTTCAGTCCATAGAAATATAAGAGCATTTAGATCATTAAAATGGTGATCTCAACGCTCTTATATTTGTACCTAGAGGGAGTATCAGAAGGATTAGGGCCCGCTTGGCTGCCTGATTGGTATGGTTGGGATTTTATAAATGAAAAATTGGTTTGGCGTGTGGAGTATTGAGCAGAATAAAAAATCGATCTATATGTGTGGCCTGTGAGTGAGAAGGGCAATCGCCGTACACTATAAAAATACATGATGAACATTTTATAAATAAATTTTAAATGTTCATGTGGGTACTAAGAATAATTTAAAAATGATCATGACTTTTTAAAAACATTTTCAGGATATGAGAGAAAAACATTTTATAAAAATACATGATGAACATTTTGTTGTTAAACCGCGGTGAAAAAATAGAAATTATACTATGTGATTTTTTTTAACGCGGCAAAAAAAAAATTAAGTCGCCCCGTGGTGAAAAAAACCAAAAAGGGAAAAGAAGAAGCCCGTTACGGATGGAATTTTTTTTACAGGAAAGTCTTCGAGTAAAATAACAAATGTGAGAAGCTAGGAGAAAGAGCAAAAAAAAGGAGTTTAATAGTCTGATTTCTATAAATGTTAAGTTGTGCTTTAAATTTTAAAAATGAGATAAATGTTAACTGGTTTAAAATTCATGTGTTATTGCTAAACTTGTGAAACGATGACAATCACTTGATTTGAATGGAAAAAAAGTTGGTCATGGGTCGAGGCCGAATGCATAATGAGGGCGAACTTGGAAAAGGCAAGGACAACGGGGTCAGGCTAGTTGCGTGTCCAACATGAGCTAAGGGGGTAGCCATTTGTGAATAATAATGAACATGCAACTAAGCTAACTCGTGTAGGACAAAAATGGTTGACCCCCTGTTGTGTGTTGATGGTGAACTTGCAAATGGCACAAAATATTGGTGACCCCCTCCGACCTCCAGTTGCATGTCGATGTTGGACTTTCAAATAAGACAAAAAAAGTCAGACCCAACTGCGAGTGAGTCAGAAAAACGACAGGCCCTAGTTGCAAGTCCACCCTCAACTCACAACTAGGAAAAAAAGATAGAACTCGCTTGTGTGCCAACTATGGACTTGCAAGTGGGATAAAAAAAAAGTAGCTCGGGCCTAGTTGCGAGTTGAGGGTGGACTTAAAACTAGGGCAAAAAAGGTAGGGCCTAGTTGTGGGTCAAAAGGGTGGATTTGCAACTAGACATAAAAAAAGAGTGGAGGGTCACTTGCATGTCGAGAATGGACTTGCAACTAGGAGAAGATAAAACATGGGGTCCAATTTATGAGTTATGGGTGTGGGCTTGCAACTAGGAAAAAAGGTTCGATGACCGGGGCGATGCTATGATGGCATGCGACAGTGGCTTTCTTTGAACGGTCAAAGCGATGTTGTGGCGGCGTGCTTTCATGACCCCGACGATGCTTCGACGAAACCCTGATTGCTTCGACGATGCTGCAATGGCGTGCCTCTCGGACGCAGCAGTGTTGCGGCGATGGCATAACTATTTTAACGATGCTACAACGGCAGCACATCTGCTCCGATGATGTTGTGATAGTATGTATGTTTCCATGGCCACGACGACGACGAAGGCGTCAACGACGCTACTCTAAGTATTGCTATATAGGAGCAAATCATGACTCCATGTGCTTGCTAGTACCAAATTCAACGAACACCCACAATCAACGTCAAAATATGGTCGTACGAGATCCACCTTTCACGCTTGCTATGTGCTTTCTCTGGAAACTGTTTGTAGCATCAACTACATGTGTAGGCACGTGCTAAGCACTACGTGTGAAGCGCAAGTAAAATTTTTGTTAAACAAGCATAACTTCAGGCGTCATAACAGGTGTTCACACATGCAGGGATGGAAATGGGTACCCATTACCCATGTACCCTGTGAGTAAAAATCTTATTACGGTAAGGGTATGGGACAAAAAGTTAGCAATGGGTATGTAAATAAGGAAATCTCAAACTCATCGGGTAGAGCGGGGTATGGGTATGAGATCATATAACCCACCACATACCCATACACCCTTATAAATATCTAACAAACACGGAAAAATTACATTTACCCTTTGTCGTGAGTTTGTGAACTTCAAATGTATGACTATGTGCTACTGTTTATGACTACGTGTTGATGTTTTGATGTGTTGTTGTGTGCAAGAAAGTGTTGATGTTTACAGAATGTGTTGATGTTTATGATGTGTTGTTCTTTATGAGTATGTATTGATGTTATTATGTGGTGTTGTATATAAATTATGATTATATGTTTTTGTTTATGATTATGTTTGATGTTATGCAAACGTGGGTATTTCTATCGGCGAATACCCATAGACCCTGTCGGGTGATGGGTATGGGGGGAAATTATACCCACTAGCAGGTATTTATATGCGACGGGTAAGGGTATGGGATGGCTCCTCCCGTACCCAAACTCTGCGCGCGGGGGGGGGGGGGGGGG
>LR738715.1:69489500-69501784 GCA_902687465.1 Secale cereale | reverse complement strand
CAGACGTTGCGCGCCACACAATTACGTGCAATCACACGGCACCGGACACGGATGACGAAGCCCAAAAATCATCAGACTGTTCTTAATGTTTTCCTAATTTAAATATATTAAATGAGAAAGTAACACGGGAGAACTTTGAGCATGGGGAAGTTCAGGATCCAGCAATTTAGAAATGAATACAATATAAGAAAATTATAGGATTTATTTAATTGAAAGATTGTTAAAAGTGAATACAATATACAAGAAAATTAAAGGATTTATTTAATTAGAAAATGAATACGGGACAACTTCGAGCATGGGGAAGTTCAGGATCCTCCATAAAATGAGGTAGCAGTTCAGAAAATGAATACAATATAAGAAAATTAAAGGATTTATTTAAGTGATTGATTTGTAAAAAGATAATGCAATATAAGAAAATGAAGGATTCATTTAATTAATAGATTTTAAAAACATAAGTACAGTATATAAGAAAATTAAAGGATTTATATAATTCAAAAAAGATGGTGGTATGTTATGGGAGGAACTTAGGCCAGAGTGGGTATACAGTATAAGAAAATTAAAGGATTCACTTAATTGAAAGATTTTTTTAAAGTGAATAAAATATAAGAAAAGGAAGAATTCATTTAATTGATAGATTTTTAAAACATAAGTACAATATATAAGAAAATTAAAGGATTTCAAGCATACAGCGTTTCGTATTAAAAAGCCGCATCTATATTGATCTTGATGATATCACGACATGGTTCGAAATCACTATTTTTAAGGAGTACTAGTTTCGAAGATCACTCCCACCTTTATAAAAGATGGTGGTATGTTATGGAAGGACCCTAGGCCAGAGTGGGTATACAATATAAGAAAACTAGATGATTCCCCGCACGTTGTTGCGGAAAATATTGCCTAAAATCAATGTTTTACTCTGCAAACTGACTGTCCTATAAAATGATAAACAGAATAATAAAAAAATGATTTTGCATTGATAACGATCTTCGAAATGATAATGGTACATATGTAAGTAAGGTTGCTCCTTCTCGCTATTGGATTCAAAGTTTGGACAATAGACAAACAATCAGATCGCGCATGGAAGCAACTGGTTTAAAGCTTCACTATAAGCTACCAAGTCTGCGTCATCCTTAAGGGAAAATTTTTTAAACTACAACTAAAAAATCACAGCTATAACTATAAATCCAACTCCTGACTGTGCGTCATCTCCATTAGAGCTCCAATGTACACTTACCTTTATCCATATCACATGAGGAGGTAAAAAATGTGATACAAATGCCATTAGTCCCGATAGAGTCATAAGGCTTAAACTTCTAAACATATCTGCATAGCATAACTAAAACTAACAAAGTAAACCACTACGAATGGGTGATTATCTTTACGAAGATGGAATCATCAAAGTGCTGCCAAGCTTGCAAAAATACAATAGCTGAATTCTCTAGGTACATCCATGCTTCCATGCATATGCAGGAGAATTTGTAGTTGAGATTTGAGACTGAGTGAGAAACAGAGAAGAATTAAAATACTGCACTTGTCTACAGTTTTAAGTTTTATACTATGTATAACCATTTTCATACACATTCTCGCTCACCAATACATCGAGTGGAAACTAAACATTTCATATTCAATTCGATATGATATTCCTCAATGCATAAATAGGCACGGGTGCAATAATAAGTGGTATTGAACTGTTCAAGTGGTTTTATTACCTTTAAAAGGATAAACCAGTTGGAGAAATAGGGATGCATGGAAATACCATCTGACACCATGTATATAACCATGGCAGGGAAAAATATCTTTACCTTCCTTCATTATCCTCATATTTGACAACTCTATAAGTAGGAGAGTCAATAGCGGCAGGCATACATGTTGAAGCTAAGTACACTGTATATTAACACGTGAAAATCACATAAAGGAAACTGCAGAATACAGAAAAAGTGACCTCTAACATCAAGATACTCCTGTTATTCATAAAACACGCATCCATAAAAAAAAAATTAAACGCAACGCATCCATAAATAGGCTACACCACAGAATACCTTCAGATTGTGTGATTGGGAAGTTATATTCTGTAAGAAAATTAAAATTAACAGAAAGTTCAGAGTTAGGCTGCACCAACTAACACAACACTTAAAACAGCTTGAGTTAGTTTGTTTATCAGCTGAAATTAGAAGAAAGAAGACGGTGACTTCAGTGCCCCTTTCCAGGAAGAATCAAGATCATTTACAATGCTATGTGCATATGTAAAGATCTTTAGCAGAATACTGATGGGGCATCTAGATGGCAAACTGAAGTTAAAAATTAAGGGGGTCAGCTTTCTTATTAACTTGAGCCATTGAACGACAGATATATGCACATAAATGAATTCCCGTGGACTTACTTGAGTCAGTCCATTTAGTAGTTGCATAAGGCTTTAGCACATCAAAACATGATGTACGATACTGCAAAACACAATTTTTTTATCAGTCGTTACATCTCCATAAGAAATAGGAGTACTACAAAAAATTTGTGACAGGGAAGGGAGAGTCAACGGAGACGACGGTCAGGACTCAGGAGTCATAACCTGCACTACAAACTGGCAGCGGTAACGACACTTTGCATGTGGACGTCATTGCGCCAGCAATGAGGAACCCCTGCAAGTACAGAAGAATGTCTGATGTTGCTTGTCCTCCACTTGTCTCGCCTCATTCAGCCACCCGTGTGTCTACTGCTTCCTCCAGCGCCTCGCCGCCTCCGGGGAGGGTTTATTAATGGGCGCATCCACCGGTGGCGAGTCGGGGTATGAGATCAAATCTGATGTTGAATGATTATTACCGAACATAATACAATAGACACCAGTCGCAAGAGTCGCTGAAAGGAAATAGGATTCAAGGTTCACCTGTTCAATTGGAAATTTGGAATTCATTAAGGCAATAAAATAATATAAAAACCAAATCTAACTTCACATCTTTTGGAGCCCCGGGCTCCTCCCAGGTTCCCGCCTTCCACACGGGTGATGGCGAGAGGATGACACGACCAACGACTTCTCGGGGCAGGGCGCAGCCATGGGTCGAGCAACCGTTTTGCAGTCGACAGATCATAGGCAACCAATACCCCATAGCAGGGAACACATGGGCGACATGAGATTAGGGAAGAGGAGCGTTGTACCGCGTGGTAGCTGTCGGCGCGAACAGAAAGGGATGCAGAGAGATTTTTTTTGAGCCAAGACATAGAGAGATGAATATGACGGGATCGAGAGATGTGGGAAGTTACACGTTTAGGATGCGGCAGGCCCAATGGGCACACAGGGCTAGTGCTAGTGGACTTTTATTGTCCGGGGGTAACAGTGGACCGTGGAAGGTTGACTGATTCGTCAGTTTTATGGAAGGTGGAAGAGGAAGCTGGAGGTCGCTTCGGTGATCAGGGGATGGCTACACGCATGGAAGAAAGAAAATTGCATCAATGGTTCGTTGATTTGTGAGTGGATTGCTTATGTGGCTAGATATTTGTGAGTGGATTGTTGATGTGGCTAGATTGGTGAGGTGGATAGCTTGCATGTTAAGAGAAATAAGATAGTGGGGATGAACTATTTAGGTATTATAGATTAAAGGATTCACTTAAGTAAAAGATCTTTAAAAAGTGAATACAATACAAGAAAATGAAACATTTATTTAATTGATACATTTTAAAAATAGTACAATGTATATAAGAAAATTAAAGTATTTATTTAATTAAAAAAGATGGTGGTCTGTTATGGAAGGACCCTAGGCCAGAGTGGGACCCCATGGTGCAGCGGCATGTTATCCTTCCATTCGTTGGAAGGTGGCAGGGAGTGAACGCTGCTTAGAGCCTGAGAGGCCGAAGCATTTGCGCTAGCCACCCAGCCCACTACCAACATTTTTGTTTTGAGCATCAGTACAAACGCAAGCGCTCATATACACGCGCATACACTCACCCTTATGAACGCACAGACGCACACCCTACCCCTATGAGCACCTCCGAGAGATATATTTTAAAACATAAGTACAATATATAAGAAAATTAAAGGATTTGTTTAATTTTAAAAAGATGGTGGTATGTTATGGAAGGACCCTAGACCAGAGTGGGTATACATACAATAATACAATGTAAGAAAATTAAAGGATTCACTTAATTGAAAGAGTTTTTAAAAGTGAATACAATATAAGAAAATACAATATAATAAAAGTAAATGATCCACTTAATTGAAAGATTTTTAAAAAGTGGATACAGTATATGAAAATGAAATATTTATTTAATTGATACATTTTAAAAACATAAATACAATATATATATAAGAAAAATAAAATAGGCAAAGTCACACAGGCCCAGAATCCGCACCTAACATCCACACCACATTAATGCCCGACATGGGGGTGCAAACTCTGCTGAGTGAGTGAGCTCGTCGATGCAAGTGCTCCAGACGAATATTTAAGCTGGTGTGTTTGTTTGTAAACAAGCGAGGTGGGACTAAAGGAAGAGAAGTGGAGTGACTCGACAGTCGACAGTGCGCGCAGCAAAAGCAGAAAGGGTAAAAGAGAAACCTGGCACAACCCAAAGGTGGGAGAGGCCTCGAATGCTACTGGACTGCGTCAGCCTATTTCCAGCAGGAGGCCGCTGTAGGCCCGCAGCCCATCACTCACTCATGGACACATTTCTAAAAAAAGAGTCAGTCACAGACACAACATGTTAGATTTTTCTTCCCCCAACGGCCTCGGTTCACGCGGGAAATCAATGGCAAGGATGCCGCCGGTCAGCCTTGCCATTGATTCCTCAGGGACGGCGCGTCACGGGACGGCGCGCCGACGCCTCCCCTGCCTCGCACGCGTACACACGGGCGCGGCGCGGCTATATAGCCGGTTGCCTCACTCGCCTGTGCCCACACCAGCCTCGCCCCTCGCCGCCGCCCAGCCCCTCTCTCTCTCCGTCTACCTCTCCCGAGCGCCGCCGTCCAGCCCCTCGCTCTCCCTCTCTACCTCTCCCGATCCCGTCGCCATGGCAGAGCGTTTCCCCGGAGACGAGGCGGCGGCCAACGGCTTCGGCCGCCGTTCGCTCCACGAACAGGAGTCCTGGCTCCTGTTCCAGGCGAACATCCCGGCGCCGCCGGACATGCGCATCGGGCCGACGGGTTGGAGACTCAGCGACGGGGGAGTGCCCATTCCCCCGTTGCCCGACGCCGTGGCGAAGCCCAAATACTTCGCCGAGGAGGTCGAGGTCGTGCGCGCCTTCCTCACCGACGCCCAACTCTCCCCCCCCCAGTACGTCGCCGACAACCACGCGGCTTGGGCGGCGTATTTCGAGCGCCGCCAGCAGCAGCGCTTGGCGTCCACCAACAGCGCGCCGGTGGTCGGCGGCCTGAAGAACAGCGAGGGACGCCACTTGTGGTGGGGCGTCCCCGGCCGCACACTCGAGGGCGTGCTGACGTACCTCGACGGCGGCAACGACCTGCCGTTGGTGTACCCGGCGAGGGTGGCGGCCCCGGCGCAGCACTGCCGCGCCGGGCCATGGGCGCCAAGGAGGTTCGGGTCCTCCTCCTCTTCTTCCTCCTCACGATCTTCATCGCACTCCTCCGGTAGTCCGGCCCTGCTCGGCGTCAAGGCCGAGCCCGCGACGGAGACGCCGCTCGGCCGGCGCACTCGCAGCGCCGGCATCGTCATCAACGAGTGCGGCCGACGCGCCTCCTCGTCGGCTCCTCCTCCGCGCTTTGTCAAGCCAAAGACGGAGCCGGTGCTCGCACCGGTGAAGACGGAGCCGGGGCTCGCGCCGGTGAAGAAGGAGCCGGTCGCGCCGGTGAAGACGACGGAGCTCGACGCCGACGACGCGGCCCTGGAATAGGCGCGCAGGGACTCCATAGCGATGGAGAAGGAGCGGCTGGAGAAGGCGAAGGAGCGCCAGTGCGTCGCCCTGCGCCGCTTCGGAGCGCCGACGCAGCCGTGACGAAGGCGGAGTCGTCGTCATCTACGACAGCGACGACCACGACGACGCGCCGCCACCAGTCCGCCATGGCGACGCCGGGCAGGGGTCCAGCATGTGTGCCCGCGTCAAGGAGGAGAAGGCCGACGACGAAGATGGCGGCGACGGCGGCGACTTCAGCCAGTTTTTTTAAGATTAGTTTAATGAAAATCCGTGAACTTCGCCGAACTGTGCCGAAATTTATCGTGTTTGGCCGAAATTTATCGTGTTTTTAGCCGAACTTCGCCGAACTATGCTATACTTCTCTTATTTTAAACACGCCTTGGGCCGGCCCTGGGGCCGGCGGCTGGGGACCAACTCGCCCCCAGGCCCAATTTTTGCACCGGCTCAACCCCAGGCGGCGATTTTAGGCGCCCCTGGGGGGCCAACAGCCGGAGATGCTCTAACATCCACACCACATTAATGCCCGACATGGGGGTGCAAACTCTCCTGAGTGAGTGAGCTCGTCGATGATAGTGCTCCAGACGAATATTTAAGCTGGTGTGTTTATATTTGTAAACATAAACAAGCGAGGAGGGACTAAAGGGAGAGAAGTGGAGTGACTCGTCAGTGCGCGCAGCAAAAGCAGAAAGGGTAAAAGAGAAACCTGGCACAACCCAAAGGTGGGAGAGGCCTCGAATGCTACTGGACTGCGTCAGCCTATTTCCAGCAGGAGGCCGCCGCAGGCCCGTAGCGCATCACTCACTCATGGACACATTTCTAAAAAAAGAGTCAGTCACAGACACAACATGTTAGATTTTTCTCAGCTACTCAAAAAGAAAAAAGAAAAAGAACTCAAGACTCAGCGCTACTCCTACCGTGAATGAAGCACGCAGCACCTGCATTTGCTGGCTCAATGGAAGTTTTATTGAATCATTCCCTCAAAATCCGATATTGAGAGCGGCTATTCTGCACCCGGGTGCATCTGCACCCGCGTTCAGAAAAAAATTCAAAAAAAATACTAAAAAGATTCAAAAAATTCCAAAAAAAAGTATGTGGTAGATCATTTGATGCGTGAGGTTCGCTCCAAAATTCAACCCATTTGGACATCTGAGCAATCCTGGGCAAAAAAGACAAACCACATACTTTTTTTTGGAATTTTTAGAATCTTTTTAGTATTTTTTTTGAATTTTTTTCTGAGCGGGTGCAGATGCACCCGTGCTCAGATGTGGATTTCGGATATTGAAGCATACTTGACTTTACAAACAGACTCTGTTTTGCAAAGTGCTGACCAGTGGCCTGATCTGGGCGTTGACCGAACTTCAGATTTCATGGCAAGCGTGACATGGACTGGCAAACGTACATCTCCACAAAATTGAGTGTCTCTTTGGTCAAAAGGAACAGTAGAGTCCCTCGGAAAAAGAAAGTAATAGTAGAATGTAAACATATAAATAGAAAAGTTATCATAATAGTCTCCCTCCGTAAACAAATATAAGAGCGTTTAGATCACTATTTTAGTGATCTAAACGCCCTTATATTTCCTTACAGAGGGAGTATTATTCATACATTTGGTTCAAAGGGATGGGATGAAAAAAAGTGAAGAAAATTTACTATGACGCCAACGTCAAAGGAAAACACATGAATTCTTATATCCACTCGGACCTTTTCTCAAATTAATATCACGAAGAACCAGACTAAGGTTCTTAGTGGCATAATAACATTGTAACTATACATTTTTATTTGTCCAAAATGTTTTCCTCCACAATAAATTCCCCTTACGACTAGGGTTTCTATGTCTCCCGCTAGCCCTGCTGTCTGCTTGGTCTCCTCTGCCCATAGGACCATGGAGGTGCTGTGGATCCCGACAATTAGGGGTGGGCACTTTCAAACCGAAAACCGAAATTTGAAACCGAACCAAACCGTTTTAACTGAAATATAGGCTATATCGGTTTTTGGTTATTCGGTTTGGTTTGAAAAATAGAAATTATTTGGTGTTTAATTTTAAATCGGGTTTCGATTGAAAAAAATCCTATACACCGAACTAACCGAATTATGAGTCCACTACCCTTGTTTCTCTTCGCGCAAACACAATAAGATAGGCAATTAGTCTAAGTCGCTAGCTAGTTTTGTATCGCTTTGGAAATTATACACAGATTCATGCAATCACAACACCATGGATCTAGTGCATAGATTATAGGATCTCATGCATGCAAATACTAATTGGTAGCTATTTTTAAGATGATTGACGGCTATGTCAGTTCAAAGTATAACAAATAGTTACATGATACGCTGCTTCAACTGATGGTGGTGCACATGTATTTTGGTTTTTCGGTTAACCGAACAAACCGAACCGATATATTTTGGTTAATAAGGTTCGGTGGCAATTTTTATTATGATTATTTCGGTTGTCATTTTTCAGAAACCGAAATTCTAGAAACCCGAATAAACCGAACCGAATTAACCATATAAACCGAATGCCCACCCCTACCGACAATTGCCGATCGGAGAGCTCCTACGCCATTTTTAGGTATGTTTTTTCATTTTTCTTTAGGGTATGTGTCATACTCAGCAAGGCGAGGCCGCGACGACTCATCAAAGATGGAATGATGTTCTCCCCACCTAGCCCCGTCTCGGCGGTGCGTCTAACATCATCAAAAGAGGACGTGTGGATGTGTGTCTTTGGCAGAGCTTGCAGGATTCGATCAGTGTTTGTCTTTGGTGGATCTACTTGGATTCGGTCTTCGTTCGTCTGCATTTTTTGTCTACCTGTTAAATCCATCCGATCTACACTTCCCTTCATCCACGACGGTTGTTTTTCTGGTGTGTTGGTGTTTTGGGGCCTTTGCACGGTGACCTACAACAAGGTTTGGGACAGTCATGGATGTTACACTGTCCACGACAACAAGGTTTGTCTGGTTCCGATGAAGGAGGGGCGATGATGATGGCGTGACTTTGGCTCGCTCCAGTGCTTATAGTCGTCGCTAGATGGTCTATGGACAAGTATGTAATTTCTATTGCTTCTTGTGTTCTTTGTATTGTCATGATGTTTAATGAATAGATTGGAATTTTTTTCCGCTAAAAAAACATTTTCACGTGGTTTGATTTTAATTTGACCATATTTAGACCTGCTTTGATTTACAGGAAATTTGTAGGAATCGTATAGGCTAGGATTCCTAAAGAAACTTTTGATCCCTTTGGTTTGCAAGTATGGTATTCCAAGGTAGGATTGGTTCATATCCTTCATATTTTAAAGGAAGAAAAAGAAGCATTACCTCAAATCTAATTTTGCAGTGTAACCTTGAATGATCAAGAGGACAAGTGTAGTTGGTTGTTTACTAGATCAGGAAAATTCTCTGTTAGATCATTATATTTAGATCTTAAAAACTAATCAGGTGGCTTGGTGTCGGTGCCAAAACCGTCAGACCTCGGGGTAGGGGGTCCTGAACTATGGATCTGGGATCGATGGATAACAACGGACGGTGAACACGTTGTTTACCCAAGTTCGGGCCCTCTCGAAGAGGTAATACCCTACGTGTAATGCCCAGGATGGGACTATACCTCCTACGTGTCGAGGCACGACTTAAAGGTATAAGCCCATTCTGGAATGATCTCAAGTTTGGTATCTTTGCACAACTCATGTAAAAGAGGGATTAAATTGCAAAAGGAGATAGTTGGCTTACACTCGCCACTTCACAATACATTACATAAGCAAAACATCAATCAAAACATCACAACCCGACTACGGGCGAAGGTCCAAAAGAAAGATACCAAAAACATAAAGCCACAGGTCCGAATCGCCCCTAGTAGAAACCACTACTGATCGTCGAAAACGTCACAAGCATACGGCCACTCTCTTCATCGAGCTCCCTGGGAAGTACTTGAACCAGCTCCTGCATCATTCTCGGCTGAACCTGCATCTGGTGTTGTAGCATCTGTGAGCCACGAGGACTCAGCAATCCCATAACCATGGGTATCAAGACTAGCAAAGCTTTATGGGTAGGAAGAGGTAAAGTGGTGAGGTTGCAGCAGCGGCTAAGCATAATATGGTGGCTAACTTACGAGTACAAGAATAATATGAGCATCTACGCAAACGATCGCAACTAGTAGTGATCGCTAAAGATCCTGAACTACCTACGAGTCAAACATAACCCCACCGTGTTCTCTTCTCAAAGTGAAAAGAGACAGTCACGGTTACTCACACAGTTGTGTGTTTTACTTCGGATCTTCTGTCAAGTTTTCTACAACCGGACATTAACAAATTCCAATCTGCCACATAACCGCGGGCACGGCTTTTGAAAGATCATAACCCTGCAGGGGTGTCCCAACTTAGCCCATCACAAGCTCTCACGATTAGCTGAAGTGATAAATATAATATCATCACCCCTTATCTTAGGGAAATCCGATCAGGCTCGGCTTCCCGGTGCACAAGACATTTCGACAATGGTAAAACAAGTCCAGCAAGACCTCCCGGTGTGTCGACACCCTGATAGTAGCCACGCGTATCTCGTCTCAGGCCACGACCGGATGGGTGATCCTACGAGTAAAACCAAACCTCGAGTTTCCCCGTGGTGGCCCCGCATAACCCCCGTTTGGGACCAACACCATCAGCACTGGCCCCCCCTGCTATGTAGAAAAAATCCCCGGGGACGCGACCCCCTATGCAATTTTAATTAATTAATTAAGTTGTTATTATGAGGCAAATTAAAACCAATGTTGGGCCTTGCTGGAGGAGTTTTATTCAAAGTCGAACTGTCAAGGGGTCCCCATCCACCCATCGTGTAAGGAACGCAAAATCAAGGAACATAATGCCGGTTTATCGGCACCTAAGGTGGCATGAGTGGAACAAAACACCGAGCAAAAGGCCAAGCCTTCCACCCATGCCCAGTATATAGGTGTGTTAATAATAATCATAGATATTGTGATATAACAACAACAAGTTCCCTCCTGGAACGAACTTCATCTTCACCTGCAACTAACAACGCTATAAGAGGGGCTGAGCAAGCGGGTAACATAGCCAAACAGTGGTTTTGCTAGGAAGGTGTCAAAAGGTTAGAGGTTTCATGGCAACAAGGAGAGGCTGACACAAAAGATGGGTAGCGCGACATGTAACGATAGCATCGAGACAACTAAGCATGGCAATGGTAGTAAAGGTATCCAAGGGTATGATCATCTTGCCTGGGATTCCGCAAGGAAGAAGAACGGGTCCATGAAGTAGACGGAGCAACATAGTCGAGCGATTCCTCACAACTCCGGAACGAAACCGAAGCTAACAAGAGAAGCAACCGGAAAGAAGCAAACAACACGGTAAACACACAAGCATAAACATGGCATACGATGCACATCCAAGTATGATGCATGTCCGGTTTAATTATGCATGGCATGGCAATGAACACAAACAAAACTACAAGTTAAGTGGAGCTCAATATGCAACGAGTTGCATCTTGACGAAACACCACATGTTATTTATTTAGTTGACTCTCGTTTATTTACAAGACAAGATTAAATGTTTTTAACATAGCAAGAGGTGAAACAAAAGTAAACAACCTATCTAGGCAAGTTTAAATGAGGCCGGAAAATAACAACAACAATTCCGGAAAAATCCCCATATGCATGTTTAGTAATTTTAAGCAAACAACAATCACACATTTTAATGTTGTTAAAATGATGCGGATGACATGATCAAGTTTATGCAATTTTATTAAAAGTGAACATGAAGAGATATGAATTATTGTCACCGAGGTGGAAGGAAAGGGTGCCACGGCAACGATCCGAAAATGGTGCAACGGCAACATCTCGGTTCTGGTAACTCGTTGAGAGACCGGTGCAAAAGAAAGGTGGCGTGAACGATTCGAACAAGGAGAAAGGTGGGGTGATCCCGTCACCGGGTTCCCACGGGTCGGCGACGAGGCAACCGAGGAGCATGACAAAAGATACGGGCACGAAGCACACAAGGGAAACATTTCATACAACACACATTCACAAGTGTTCATCCACGGGGTCGTCTCGGTATACCTTCGGAACATTCGTTTCGGGGCGGTTCGAGGTCCTAGGTGAAGTAGTGGTACTCGTGGTCGAAGTAGTTGTACATGTGGGTCGTAGAGGAAGTAGCCGTTCTCGTGAGTCGTGGTACACGTTCGTCGAGGAAGTAGTGGTACACATTGATGTAGTGGTTCACGGACATCGGTAGGGGTACTTGGGGTCTTCGGACTTGCCGGACTCGGTTCTCGCGACGGTAGTGGTACTCGGCGACGGTAGTCGTACATGGGTCTTCCGTGATGGTAGTTGTACACGTTTTCGTAGAGGAACTTGGCGTATCGTCATGTAGTCGTACACGTTCTGTAGATGTACATGTCGTCGACGTCGTGGCCGGCGGCTGCGGCTTCGAGGTCGTAGGG
>LR738715.1:69434482-69489402 GCA_902687465.1 Secale cereale | reverse complement strand
ATGGTAGTTGTACACGTTTTCGTAGAGGAACTTGGCGTATCGTCATGTAGTCGTACACGTTCCGTAGATGTACATCTCTTCGATGTCGTGGCCGGCGGCTGCGGCTTCGAGGTCGTAGGGGAAGTAGTGGTACTCGTGGTCGAATTAGTTGTACATGAGGGTCGTAGAGGAAGTAGCCGTTCTCGCGAGTCGTGGTACACGTTCGTAGAGGAAGTAGTGGTACACATTGATGTAGTGGTTCACGGACATCGGTAGGGGTACTTGGGGTCTTCGGACTTGCCGGACTCGGTTCTCGCGACGGTAGTGGTACTCGGCGACGGTAGTCGTACATGGGTCTTCGGTGATGGTAGTTGTACACGTTTTCGTAGAGGAACTTGGCGTATCGTCATGTAGTCATACACGTTCCGTAGATGTACATGTCGTCGATGTCGTGGTACTTGCCGTAGGGGTACTTGGCGAATCCACGTAGTTGAACTTGAAGATCCGAAGACGTTCGCGGTTGTAGTGGTACTTGGCAAAAACCTCGGCGGTCTTGCGATTCCAACAGCAACACAACACAAGGAGGCCTGAATACGTGGGGATGAACTCCTCCGCTCGACGCAGAGTCAACAGAGACCAACTCCAACAACAGAGACCAACGAGGAAACTTGGCACGGGGGCTGCTCGAGGGCTCGGTCGCCGGTGCTGTCGGGAAGAGGACGAGGGCGAGCACGGACGAAGCAGGGCGCTGGACAGGGCTGGTACGGCGCCGTCGGCTCGAGGATGGGACGCGGGCGCGCGCGCTGGAGAGGAGCTGCTCGAGGCCGCGGTGGCTCCTGGTCGGCCGACTTCGGCTGGAGGCGAGGCGCAACTCTGGATCGGGGCCTTGCCCGATCGATCCTGGCGGCCGGCGCTTCGAGCGCCTCGAGCGGCGGTGGCGGCCTCGACGTGGGGCGGCGGGCAGCCTGGCCGGTGATACGTCCAAAACGTATCTATAATTTCTGCTTGCTCCATGCCACTTTTGGGTGATATTGCTATGATATTCATACACTTCCATACACTTTTGATCATATTTGGACTAACCTACTGATGGGCCTCGAACCCCTCGTTGGTTACCCCAAGTGGAAGGTGTAAGATGCAGTAAGTAGAAGTGTTTTCCCCTAGCAAAGATGCCAAGGATCGAATCCCCAGAGACTCCTAGGTTCAACAGGTAGGTGTCAACTGCTAACGGCACAATTAGCAATCAACGTGGACCTGCACACAGATACACATAACTTTGCTCCCAACGAGTACAGAGAGGTTGTCAATCTCTCCGGCCTTGTAGTTCACAAAGGGTTAAAAGCAATATGATAGTAGTGATAGATAGTGTTTTGCAATAGTAAATAAAATAGTGAAAAGTAAATAGTGAATGTGATCAATGATGGTAATATGGACCGGAGTCTCATGATGTTCACTAGTGATGTCTCTCTCCCAAAAGACGATAAAACAGCTATGTGAGGTAAACAAATTACAGCTGGGCAATTGACAGGACCACGAACGCAAACCAATGCTGACTACATTGCAAGAAAGGTTGAGGTTCAAAGCATGGGCGGTACGCCAAAGTAAGTAGACCGAAATCCATCAATATCTACTACTAATCATCCACCTTGAGATATCTATCTAGAACATCTCGCTGGTATTAAGTTGCGAGTCCCACCCATAGTGTAAACTCAATGCAACAGACAATTGCGTTAAAAGAACTTTGCGTAAAGTAAACAATCCTTGCACCCGCGGGCACAAGCACCGTTGTTTTCCCCCTTGTGGCAACAGCACATCCCCTAGACTCATGTTTCTGTCACTCAAGCTAGTCATCGAGGGGCATGAACCCACAATCGAGCATAACGTCCCCTCTTGGAGTCACTACCTATTACTCGGCCAAAGCAATAAATAACAACGGAGAACATGCAAGAATTACTTATGAACTAAAATATAAAAGAGGTGAATCAAATATATTACTCAATCACAATCTGAACATAATCTCATAATCCATCGGATCCCAGCAAACTCATCATAGCAACAGCATAAGGATTACATACGTGCCTCGATCATGTAGGGCAGCTCACGAGGACTAATTAGTGAAGCACAAGAACGGGAGGAGAACACCACATAGCTACTGGTCACGGACTCAAGGTCCAAGGGAGACTACTCACGAGTCATCCGGGAGGCGTCCATGGTGGTGGAGAAGCTCCCGGTGGTGATCCTCCCCTCCGGCAGGGTGCCGGGAAGAGTTCTCCTGGTGCTCCCGATCTTGGAAGCGGCGGCGGCGGCGGAACAGAGATGGGATCGCGAAAAGAAGTCCTGTTCTGAGGGTTACGGGGAACCCTTTAAATATATGCCAAAGTAGGGCACCGGGGGAGCCTCGGTGGGCCCAGGCGCCCCCCCGGCGCGGCCCAGGGGGGCGCGCCCACAGGGCGCCTGGAGCCCCTGTGGCCCCCCCAGGCTGCCCTTCGGACGCAGTGTTGTTTTACGGTTCGCTGATTTTTTATATAATTTTTCTGGATTATTCTGGGCAGTTCTCGAAACGTGAAAACCTGAAATACAAAAACAGCCGAAAACAGAAACTGGCACTGGGGTGCACTGGATTAGTAAGTTAGTCCAAATATGATCAAAAGTGTATGGAATTGTATGAATATCATAGCAATATCACCCAAAAGTGGCATGGAGCAAGCAGAAATTATAGATACGTTTTGGACGTATCACCTACTAATCCAGTGCACCCCGGTGCCAGTTTCTGTTTTCGGCTGATTTTGTATTTCAGGTTTTCACGTTACGAGAACTGTCAGGAAAAATCCAGAAAAATTATATAAAAAATCAGCGTTCCAGAACCTACCTTGCGCCCGAAGTATAGCCGGGGGGGGCCCACCAGGGCCCCAAGCGCCCTGGCGGCGCCCCCCCCCTGGGTCGCGCCGGGGGGCGCCTGGGCCCCCCGAGCCCCGTCTGGTGCCCCCCTTTGGCATATATATAGAGCGTCCTTCGAAACCCTCGGGACGGGAACTCTTTTTCGCGATCTCATCTCTGTTCCGCCGCCGCCGCCGCTTCCAAGATCGGGAGCACCAGGAGAACTCTTCCCGGCACCCTGCTGGAGGGGAGGATCACCATCGGGAGCTTCTCCACCACCATGGACGCCTCCCGGATGAGTTGTGAGTAGTCTCCCTTGGACCATGAGTCCATGACCAGTAGCTATGTGATGTTCTCCTCCCGTTCTTGTGCTTCACTAATTAGTCCTCGTGAGCTGCCCTACATGATCGAGGCACATATGTAATCCTCATGCTGTTGCTATGATGAGTTTGCTGGGATCCGATGGATTATGAGATTATGTTCAGATTGTGATTGAATAATATATTTGATCTACCTATTTTATATTTATGTTCGTAAGTAATTCTTGCATGTTCTCCGTTGTTATTTATTGCTTTGGCCAAGTAATACGTAGTGACTCCAAGAGGGAACGTTATGCTCGATTATGGGTTCATGCCCCTCGATGACTAGCTTGAGTGACAGAAACATGAGTCTAGGGGATGTGCTATTGCCACAAGGGGGAAAACAACGGTGCTTGTGCCCGCGGGTGCAAGGATTGTTTACTTTACGCAAAGTTCTTTTAATGCAGTTGTCTGTTGCTTTGAGTTTACACTATGGGTGGGGCTCGCAACTTAATACCGGCGAGATGTTCTGGATAGATATCTCAAGGTGGATGATTAGTAGTAGATATTGATGGATTTCGGTCTACTTACTTTGGCATACCGCCCATGCTTTGAACCTCAACCTTTCTTGCAATGTAGTCAGCATTGGTTTGCGTTCGTGGTCCTGTCAATTGCCCAGCTGTAATTCGTTTACCTCACATAGCTGTTTTATCGTCTTTTGGGAGAGAGACATCACTAGTGAACATCATGAGACTCCGGTCCATATTACCATCATTGATCACATCCGCTATTTACTTTTCGCTTTTACTTACTATTGCAAAACATTATCTATCACTACTATCATTTGCGTTTAATCCTTTGTGAACTACAAGGTCGGAGGGATTGACAACCTCTCTGTACTCGTTGGGAGCAAAGTTATTTGTATCTGTGTGCAGGTCCACGTTGATTGCTAATATCTGGCGCCGTTAGCAGTTGACACCTACTTGTTGAACCTAGGAGTCTCTGGGGATTCGATCCTTGGCATCTTTGCTAAGGGAAAAACTTCCACAACACTGCATCTTACACCTTCCACTTGGGGTAACCAACGAGGGGTTAGAGGCCCATCAAGGAGTATTTTCTGGCGCCGTTGCCGGGGACTCCACTCTTCAGGATAGGGGAGTTGCATGCTATCTTTTACCTTTGCTTTTTAGTCTTGTTAGTTTACCTTTCAGTTTTTGCTTTAGTACCTTTTATCGAAAATCACAAAAATAGTTATCTTGCTTGCTTGCTACTATGGGTTCCACCGAGAACACCAAGTTGTGTGACTTCACTAGTCACAACAACGATGACTTTATCAGCGCACCTATCACTACACCTGCCACTTCAGCACCTTCATATGAAATTAAACCTGCTTTACTGAACTTAGTCATGAAAGATCAATTCTCCGGTGCTGGAGATGATGCTGCTTTACACTTAAACAACTTTGTTGAACTTTGTGATATGCAAAAGTACCAAGAAATAGATGGTAATATTGTTAAGCTTAAGCTTTTTCCTTTCTCCTTGAGAGGAGGAGCTAAAATTTGGTTTCAGTCTTTGCCTAGAAATAGCATAGATTCATGGGACAAGTGCAAAGATGCTTTTATCGGAAAATACTATCCACCTGCTAAAATTATCCAACTGAGAAGTAACATAATGAATTTTAAACAATTGGATAATGAACACGTTGCCCAAGCTTGGGAACGTATGAAATCTCTTATCAAGAACTGCCCTACTCATGGTTTGACTACTTCGATGGTTATCCAAACTTTTTATGCAGGCTTGAGCTTTACCTCGCGGAACTTGTTAGATTCGGCCGCGGGAGGAACTTTTATGTCAACTTCACTTGGTGCTGCCACAAAGCTTCTCGATGAGATGATGACCAACTATTCCCAATGGCACACCGAACGCGCTCCAACAGGTAGGAAGGTAAACTCTGTCGAGGAGATTTCCTCCTTAAATGAAAAAGTTGACTTGATCATGTCTCTACTTTCGAAGCAATCTTCTGTTGATCCTCGCGATGTTCCTTTAAATTCTTTGATTGCTCAAGAACAAGTAGATGTGAACTTTATCTCTAGAAACAATTTTAACAACAATGCTTATAGGAGTAACTTTGGTAACAATCCTAGACCGTTCCCCTCTAATTCTTATGGGAACGACAATGCTTATCCTATCACCAAGAACTCCACTACTGAACTAGAGACTATGCTTAAAGATTTCATCACTATCCAAAAAGCCTTTAATAAGAGTGTAGAAGAAAAACTACATAAACTAGATGATCTTTCTTTTAAGGTAGACCATTTAGCCAATGAGGTAAAATTGCTAAAAATTAAAACTCCTCCTCTTGAGGAAAGGGAAGTCACTCCTATAAATGCTATTCAAGTGCGAATTAATGAAAACATTAGGATGATGGCTAAACTTAAAGAGAGATGGGGTAGAGAAAGGGAGGAAGAACATAGAATTAAGAGCCTTCCTACCCACCACACTGTTGCTACTATCCAAGTTGTTGAGGATATCCAAACTCTTAGCACCCAATGTACTCCTGGTCCCAATGGACCTATTAATGGTGATGCTATGATTATAGAAACTACCAAACAAGTGAACCTAAAGGACACCACTACCACTTTACTTGATGCTCGTGACCTTGATTTTGATAATTGCACTCTTACCGAAGTTATTGATTTCCTTCACAAGATGTCTAGAGACCCCCGCACTAGCACGCTTAACCTTGCCTTCACAGAGCATATCACTAATGCTCTCATCAAAGCTAGGGAGGAGAAACTTAGAGTAGAAGCCTCCATACCTAGAAACCTAGAAGATGGTTGGGATCCTATGATAAAAATTAAATTGAATGACTTCTCTTGCTATGCATTATGTGATGTTGGAGCGAGTACCTCTGTTATGCCCAAAAGAATATATGATATGCTTAAATTGAAACCTTATGATTCTTGTTCTTTTGGTGTTCGTCTCGTTGATTCTTCCATAAAGAAACCTTTGGGGAGGATCGACGATGTTCTTATCGTTGTCAATGACAATTATGTTCCCGTTGATTTCACTATTATGGATATTGAATGTGATCCTTCATGTCCAATTATTTTGGGACGTCCCTTTTTACGCACCGTTGGTGCTATCATTGACATGAAAGAGGGTAATATAAAATTTCAGTTTCCTCTCAAGAAAGGGATGGAACACTTCCCTCGAAAGAAGATCAAGTTACCTTTTGAGTCCGTTGTACGGGCTAGCTATTCTTTTACTCTTGATAAAACTTGATCTATATGCATTATGCCTAGCTTAAAGGCATAAAAGAAAGCGCTTTTGGGAGGCAGCCCAATGAATAAATTTATTTTGCTTTTGTTGTGTCTTGATGTTGTTTACTACTGTAGCATCATCATTGTATCTTTGCTTTTCATATTTGTGCCAAGTATAACCTCTGATTGCTAGAAAGTTCAAAAGTTGTGAGGTGCTGTCCAGGAAACAGATTCTGTCCTTGGATAAAAAAATTCGTATAAAATCACCAGATCATCTTTTTGGTCTGTATTTTTTTCGACAGCGTTCTCTATATAATTGTCTTTCGTGCGTCTGTTCTGAGTTTTTTGATTTGAGTTGCAGAAGTACCCCGAACAAATCATTTACTACCTGATGTTCTGTTTTTCACAGATTCTGTCCTGTTTTGCCTTTCCTTCATTTTGCAAACCAAGAGCTTGCTTTTTCTTTGCAAAGACCTTTTGGCAATCTTGAGAAACAGTAGAACTTCAAGAATATCTTTATTTCCAGCAAGGAACAATTATTTTATTAAGGGTACTAACCTCGCTAATCAGATTATGATGAGTTATGTATGAAGGGAGTTTTCAAGTGTGCGAGGGAAGATGATAAAAAGATTCAGGAGTGTCAAGCGCTCAAGCTTGGGGATGCCCCCGTGCACCCCCAAGAAATATTCAAGGAGACTCAAGCGTCTAAGCTTGGGGATGCCCCCGTGCATCTCCTTCTCCATCAACATTATCAGTTCGTCTTTCGTTCCGCTATATTTTTATCACTTCATGTGTTAAGTGCTATGCTTGGAGCGTCTTGCTTTTAGTTTTCTTTTAGTTTTTCATAACGAGTCGGAACTCAGCTTTCTTTATGTGGGAGAGAAACACGCTCCACTTCTACCTAGAACATAACATAGAATTTTCATGTCTATCTTTGCTGTGCGTGTTCTTTGTCTTTTAATAGCTACTACCATGCTCTCCTCTTAGTATTCATGCTTATCTTTTCAAAGAGCTTTTGTTTAGTTGGTTGCTTGAACTCTCTTTAATTACCATGCTCACCTTATTAAGAGAGTTTGCTTCCGTTGCATTGGTTGATATGTCTATGATAAAGATGCTACGTGCATGATGGCGCTTAGTAGTTCAGGTTTTCTTATGGTTAGTCTCAAATAGCTGAGGGATTCCCAATGTGTTATTGGAGTACCAACATGATTTGTTTGCCTATGATGTGGTATGGTTTAGTAATATCTTCCTTCAAGAATTTATTTTGATTGACTTGGCGTATGCTCACGCATATTTAACACTGTAAAGAAAGTCTCTCAAGCCTTGATGATCTTTTATTTCTGAGTAGCGATATAACTACCATGCCTGATTCAATGTTGCTTTGTCGCTCTGCATGATTATGACCATCATTGCTCTCTTAGTTGGTCGCTCCCAGTCTTTTGCTAACCTACACCTGTACTAAGCAGACTAACTTTGCAATACATAGCTCATGGGAAAGTAGCTTAAAAACTATTGTGGTAAAGAATATGTTGCTTATGTATCTTATTTCTTATAAGTTGCTTGCTGAGCGGTAACCATGTTTCTGGGGACGCCATCAACTGTCACACTTTTGTTGAATATCATGTGAGTTGCTATGCATGTTCGTCTTGTCTGAAGTAAGGGTGATTTGCCATGGGTTGAATGAGTATGCATATTGTTAGAGAAGAACATTGGGCCGCCAACCAAAGCCATGTATCATGGTGGAAGTTTTAGCTTGGACATTAATCCTCAATCTCTTATGAGAATATGCTTATGCATTAAAGAGGAGTCCATCATCTATTTTCTATGTTGTCCCGGTATGGATGTCCTCAAGTTGAGATCTATCAAAAACGAGAAATCAAATGCGATTTATCTCCTTGGACCTTTGTACAGGTGGCATAGAGGTACCCCTTTGTGACACTTGGTTGAAACATATGTAGTGCAATGATAACCCATGGAAATTCGAGCTAATTAGGACAAGGTGCGAGCACTATTGGTATTCGATGCATGAGGCTTGCAACTTATAGGATGTCTTATGCATGACACATATGAAGTACTACTACCGTTGACAAAATTGCTTCTATGTTTTCAAAATAAAAAGCTCTAGCACATAACCATTCTTTTACTTTTTGAGTCTCCACCTTCTTTCTTCAAGCACCAACTACTGAGAGCATGATTGTCATTCTGAGTGTAATGTGCATTGTCCCAAAGTAGCATTGTCTTTTGCATGATTGTGATATCGTTTATTTTGAAATCATTGTATCTAGTCATCACTTAAACCTTGAAGGTGCCCCTGCATTTATGTTTTGCTTCACTAAAGGGGGCAAGCTAGATATCACTTTATCATATTTGCACACCATGTTCATTGCAAATCTTTTTGATGTTTCAGTTTCATATTGTAAAACTTTCAGTCATTTGTGATTTTCTCATGAGGCAATTTAGTTACTACAGATTCATTGTCTCAGTAAGCTTTTGTCATATGACTATAAAAAGTCCTATATGGTTAATAGCATGTCACCACAGAAATTATTCTTGTTATCATTTACCTACTCGAGGACGAGCAGGAATTAAGCTTGGGGATGTTGATACGTCCAAAACGTATCTATAATTTCTGCTTGCTCCATGCCACTTTTGGGTGATATTGCTATGATATTCATACACTTCCATACACTTTTGATCATACTTGGACCAACCTACTAATCCAGTGCACCCCGGTGCCAGTTTCTGTTTTCGGCTGATTTTGTATTTCAGGTTTTCACGTTACGAGAACTGTCAGGAAAAATCCAGAAAAATTATATAAAAATCAGCGTTCCAGAACCTACCTTGCGCCCGAAGTACAGCCGGGGGGGGGGCACCAGGGCCCCAGGCGCCCTGGCGGTGCGCCCCCCTGGGCCGCGCCGGGGGGGCGCCTGGGCCCCCCGAGCCCCGTCTGGTGCCCCCCTTTGGCATATATTTAGAGCGTCCTTCGAAACCCTCGGGACGGGAACTCTTTTTCGCGATCTCATCTCTGTTCCGCCGCCGCCGCCGCTTCCAAGATCGGGAGCACCAGGAGTACTCTTCCCGGCACCCTGCCGGAGGGAAGGATCACCATCGGGAGCTTCTCCACCACCATGGACGCCTCCCGGATGAGTTGTGAGTAGTCTCCTGATACGTCTCAAACGTATCTACTTTTCCAAACACTATTGATATTGTTTTGACCTCATTCTTGCATGATTTGGACTAAACTAACCCGGACTGACGCTGTTTTCAGCAGAGCTGCCTGTATGGTTTATTTGTGTGCAGGAAAACGGATTTTTAAGCATCTCCGAAAAATCCACGAAAAATCCACGCACCCGAGGAAACCAAATGCCAGAAGTGGGACCAGAGGGGGGCCAGGGGGTGCCCAGGCGCCCTGTGGGCGCGCCCCCCTGGGCCGCGCCGGGGGGGGGGGGCGCCTGGGTGGGGCCCACACCCCCTGGTGCCCTACTTTAGCCCGTATTTTTCCTCCCGACGCAAAAAAAAATCCCAGATCGGAAGTCCTTTCGCTGTTTTTCGTCGCGGAGCCGCCGCCACCCTCTGTTCTTCTTCGGGAGGGCTAATCTGGAGGCTGATTTGGCCTCCGGAGAGGGGAGATCGTCGCCATCGTCATCATCATCACCACTTCATCATCTCTCCATGACTTCCCCCTTCATGTGTGAGTAATTCCCTTGCTGTAGGCGAAGGGGATGGTAGGGATTGGATGAGTTAGATCATGTAATAGTTCGTCAGATTGTTGGGGGCATGTTGCCTATCATCTAGTATGGTGTTTATCATCTTTGCTACAACTTGTTATTCTTAATGCTTGACACTTAGGGCCTGAGTGCCATGATTTCAGATCTGAACCATATGTGTTTGCATGAATATATTTGTGTTCTTGATCCTATCTATGAGTTGTATGCACCTGTTACGGTTCGGAACCGGCGATCCCAAAAGTGACAGCTTGGGACACCAAAGGGGATGGTCCGTAGTTTGAGGATTACATGTATCCATTGAGTTCATTGCTTTGTTCCGGTGCCTTTTCAGGATGAGACCGCCACCGAGTTTGGTGAAGGGTCTTCCTCTGTTTGGCGCTCGGAACCTTCCTCGTGGGAGACTTCGAGGAGTTCGGTGTACGCGCCATCATCCTTCTACGACCCTTGGTCTCACCACCATACCCCTGGAGCAGGAGGCTCCTGGGGGCAGTAGCTGCTACCAACTTAGGCCAAAAGCCTAAGCTTGGGGGAGTACGTGCCCTTCTCACTTTTTCATTGTATTATCCGTTTTATTCGCTTTGATCTTTTTGAAGTTTTTGCCCGTTCTTCTTTGTTTCTCTCTTTGCAAAAACAACAAAAAGATTTTCTCTTTCTTTTGCTTTTATTCAACCTTTAAAAAAGAAACCCAAAAAGATTTCCTTTCTCTCTTTAGTTTGCTTTGTTTTCAGAGATCAGCTCGAGTCTGTGATAGCATTTGATTATATTTCCTACGTTCCATCGTGCAAGTGACAAGCAGTAATGACGAAGATCGACTGAAAGGAAGCAACAAGGAAGACCGGTACGAACTCTTATTGTTTCTACTTTTGTACATATGCCTGTACTTATGATCTAGAGACCAGCTTGTAGCGACATAGTGCTATGTTTGCAATGCTTTTTCAGTGGTTCATGCTTTCCTTGTGGCTAGTCCCGAATAACTAGAGTACATAATGTGTTATTGAAATGATCTACATGCATCGCGCTGTTCATAGTCTGGCATACTAAGGTGGTATTTCCCTTTAGAGGATTTTTGGATTGACTTGGCACATGCTTACACATGTTTAAGACTAAAAAGTCTACTTTGCCTTGACGATCTTTGAGTTTTAGAATAGTTATATCACTTTCTTGACCGATTCAATGTTGCTTTGTCGCTCTGCATGATTATGACCGTTATTGCTCTCTTGTTGGTCACTTCCCAGTCTTTTGCTAAACCTTCACCCGTACTAAGCGGAATGACTGCTTGTGCATCCAAAACCTTTAAACCTGTTATGCCATATGAGTCCACTATTCCTTCCTATACATGGTATTTACCTGTCATTCCTAACGAAGACTTTCATGTACCATCTCGAAATTAATCTAAAGCATTTCTCTTTTCGTGCCTATGTTTTAGCTCATGAGGAAGTAGTAGTTAATTCATGATCCCTTTAAGTTGGACAAGTTTCACCCCTGGATTGCATGTATAATGTGCGAACCACTAATATGAAAAGGAACTGGCATTGAGTGCGCCCGGCTCAAAAAGATAATATAACAAACGAACCCTCCTTCACGCTTTGTTCATGAGAATTCAGAAAACTTTGGCAGTGATAAACAAAGGAGATTAAGAGGATGTGATCGTCCTCATGCGGGAGCCGTTCCTCGAAACTTGTCTGGATTAAAAAGTGATTGAGTTATCTACTAGCATTCGTTGACGAATTATGCACCTCTCAAAAACATATTTACTTCTGTTTTTTAAAACCAAGAGCTCTCGTACATGTTTAGTTTTTGTTTCCGATCACGGGTTTTCAACTTTGCCAATAAAAGCCACGGTTCGAGAGTCTCATCTTCTTTCTTCAAAGCACTGACTAGGAGAGCATAATTGTCATTCTGAGTGTAATGTGCATTGTCCCAAAGTATTACATTGTCTTCTGCATACTTGTGATATGATTTATTCTGAAATCCTTAGCTCTAGTCTCCTTTAAAACTCTGGAGGAGTCTCTGCATTTATGTTTTGCTTCACTCATGGAGGCTAGCGAGATACCACCTTAATATGCTCAAGCTATGTGCAATGTGATCTTGTCTTGATTTTCGGTAATATATTGTTTACCCTTAATTATTTGTGACTGGTCACTCGGAAGGAGGATTGCTCCTTGCATTGTTCTCATAAGTACTGTTTTAATACTTGCTGAACTCTTTTCGTAGTACATGCTTATATACATCTAATGAAGCAAAAGAGTTTGTCAAAGTTTTCTTTGTCGCGTCCAGTTCGTTGAACTGAATTGCTTGAGGACAAGCAATATGCTAAGCTTGGGGGAGTTGATACGTCTCAAACGTATCTACTTTTCCAAACACTTTTGATATTGTTTTGACCTCATTCTTGCATGATTTGGACTAAACTAACCCGGACTGATGCTGTTTTCAGCAGAGCTGCTTGTATGGTTTATTTGTGTGCAGGAAAACGGATTTTTAAGCATCTCAGAAAAATCCACGAAAAATCACGAAAAATCCACGCACCCGAGGAAACCAAATGCCAGAAGTGGGGCCAGAGGGGGGCCAGGGGGTGCCCAGGCGTCCTGTGGGCGCCCCCCTGGGCCGCGCCGGGGGGGCGCCTGGGTGGGGCCCACACCCCCTGGTGCCCTACTTTAGCCCGTATTTTTCCTCCCGACGCAAAAAAATCCCAGATCGGAAGTCCTTTCGCTGTTTTTCGTCGCGGAGCCGCCGCCACCCTTTGTTCTTCTTCGGGAGGGCTAATCTGGAGGCTGATTTGGCCTCCGGAGAGGGGAGATCGTCGCCATCGTCATCATCATCACCACTTCATCATCTCTCTATGACTTCCCCCTTCATGTGTGAGTAATTCCCTTGCTGTAGGCGAAGGGGATGGTAGGGATTGGATGAGTTAGATCATGTAATAGTTCGTCAGATTGTTGGGGGCATGTTGCCTATCATCTAGTATGGTGTTTATCATCTTTGCTACAACTTGTTATTCTTAATGCTTGACACTTAGGGCCCGAGTGCCATGATTTCATATCTGAACCATATGTGTTTGCATGAATATATTTGTGTTCTTGATCCTATCTATGAGTTGTATGCACCTGTTACGGTTCGGAACCGGCGATCCCAAAAGTGACAGCTTGGGACACCAAAGGGGATGGTCCGTAGTTTGAGGATTACATGTATCCATTGAGTTCATTGCTTTGTTCCGGTGCTCTTTGACAGGAGCACCTTAATATCCATTAGTTCCTTTTGGCCCCGTTCGTAGCGGGATGGTAGGACAAAAGATGTTGTGCAAGTTCTTATTGCAAGCACGTACAACTAGCTACGGGATACATGCCTAATGTTTGATATTTGCCTAGATGATCATTACTTTTCCGTGTGCCGTGCCCCGAGTTAGAAACTATCTCATCCATGCAACGCCCAACCATCCATCTCCCTAGCCTACAATATTTTAAACCTTGCTTGTCACTAGTTGCTACTTTTGCCATTTACTACTACTATTTACTTTTGCTGTTTACTTTTACTATTACTATCATCACTATCATATCACTGTTACCACTTATCTTTTGTTGCAAGTTAGTATATTTCAGGTGCGGTTGAATTGACAACTCAACTGTTAAAGCTTATAAATACTCTTTGGCTCCCCGTGTGTCGAATCAATAAATTGGGTTATTCTTACCCGCGAAGACTATCTCGATCCCTTACGGTTGAGGGTTATCAAGTACCGTTTTCTGGCGCCGTTGCCGGGGAGCATAGCAATATTTACAAGTCTACTTGAGGTATCCTACCTGCTGCACTTTATTCACTATGGGTAAGAAAGGAGACCCCAAGGTTCCGATCTTACGATCCACTACAAGAAGAGGTACTGCTCTGAGCACTAGTGCTACACTTGATTCACCTTCTGTCATGAGTAAGTTCGCCTCACCACCACTACATGATGCTCCTACTGAATCTGTCACTATGTGTGATACACTTGATGATGCTTCTACTACTTTTGATGATGATATTAGTTCACTTGGTTATGCTCTTGAGAAACAAATTACTGCTGCTGCTGAAAAATATGGAATTGAACTTCCTGTTACTCGCTACCCTATTGGTGAAACTTATGATTATCCTGATTTGAGTAAACTCCAGGAGAGGCTCCTTGATGATGATTACTATATACTTGATGAAGATTTATGCAGGGAACTGACAGAGTTTGCCGGCTCTGACCCTGAAACTATTAAGAAAATATTTGAAAAACACTCTTTGAAAAACAAAACCGTTCCTAATCCTGAGTTTGCTACATCTCCTATATGCATTAATGATCCTGATTTTGATTTCTCTGTTGATCTTTCACTTATACCTATGGTTGAAGCTGACCCCTTTTATGGCAGAGAAAATGATGATGCTATTGCACACCTAACTAAACTTGGTGAGCTAGGTAGCCTGTTTACCACAGATGAGAAGATACGCTACTTTTATGTGACCAAGCTTCTTCCTTTCTCCTTGAAGGAAGGTGCTAAAGCATGGTATGATTCACTCCCATGCGGTTCTATTAAGAGTCCTCAGGACTTAGCTCACTCTTTTGTTGATAAGTACTTTCCTGCTCATATGCAACATGCTGCTTTACAAAGAATTTATAACTTTAAACAGTCGCAGGATGAGTCCCTCCCTAAAGCTTGGGGGAGGTACTGCGGTTTGATTCAGGCTAGACCAGGACATGGAGTTCCTAAGAATGAATTAATTGATATATTCTATGCTGGTCTAACTGATGAATCTAGGTCCTATCTGGACAGTTGTGCTGGTTGTGTTTTCAGGAAAAGAACACCAGACGACGCGAAAGATTTAATGGGCATAATTGCCAAGAACCATGAAGATTGGTCCGTCCCTGAACCACCTCCACCAACAAAGAAGAGGGGCATGTTTGTTCTAAGCCCCGAGGATATGCGAGAAGTAAATAAGTCTATTAAAGAGAAAGGTATTAAAGCTGAAGATGTGAAGAATCTACCCCCTATTGAGAAGCTGTGTGAGCCTACCACTCACCCTCCTATGGTAGAGGTACACTCTCTTTTATATTTCAACGCAAGTGACATCCCTCATGGTAAACCTCCTGATCAATGTTTAGATGAGTTTGATAATTTTATTATGAAACAGAATCATTTTAATGAGAGGATAGAAAGTCAGTTGCATGATAATTCCCTTGCTATCAAAAAGTTGCTTGGTGTTTTAGATAGAACAGTTAATGATGTTCAATGTCTTGTGAAGCATTTTCATATGGTTGAAACTCAGCTTGATCAAATTTCTAATGTGCAAAGAGATTTGCTTGCTAACAATGCCAAACAAGATAAATTGCAGGCTTTTGGGATTAAGACCCGAGGAGGAACTAGTACTCAAGATCCTCTTTATCCAGAGGGACATCCGAAGAGAATCGAGCAAGATTCTCAAATGCAGGAAGAAGAAATTGTTGTCTCTCCAAATAAGAAAAAGAAACATAAAGAGACTGACAATTCTAGTGATCCTATTGCAGATAAAGAGCCAGCTATTGATCCCAACAGTGTATCTATTTCCAATGCTGAGACTGAAGATGGTGCTGAACCTGAAGGTAATGATAATGAGAAGAATGATCCGCCTGAAGTTCGAGAAGAAGAAGCACCTGACAAACGTAAGAGGTACACTAAAGAAGACTTCATCGCAAGAAAACATGGGAAGGAGAAAGAACCATGGGTACAGAAACCCATGCCCTTTCCAGGTAAGTCCATCAAATCTAAAGAAGAAGAGCATTACAATAAGTTTTGTGAATGGATTAAACCTCTTTTTCTTCAAATTCCTTTGACTGATGCTATTAAGTTACTTCCTTATTCAAAATATATGAAAGATATTGTGACTAACAAAAGAAAAGTTCCTAATGATGCAATATCTACTATGCTTGCTAACTATTCTTTCAGCGGAAAGATTCCTGAGAAGCTCGGTGATCCAGGTATACCCACCATTCCTTGCTCCATAAAGAATAATTATGTCAAAACTGCTTTATGTGATCTTGGAGCGGGAGTGAGTGTTATGCCTCTCTCTCTTTACGAGAGGCTTTGTTTAGAGAAACTAATTCCTACAGATATCTCCCTTCAGATGGCTGACAAGTCAACCGCTGTTCCGATAGGTATTTGTGAGGATGTTCCAGTTGAAGTTGCTAATTGTTTAATTCTTACTGATTTTGTTGTGCTTGACATGCCCGAGGATGGGAGCATGTCCATTATTCTTGGTAGACCTTTCCTTAACACCGCAGGTGGTATTATTGATTGCAACAAAGGGAAGGTTACCTTTCATGTGAATGATAAAGAACACACGGTATATTTTCCGAAGAAGACCGACAGGAGGCATGCCCTCAACTCTATAGAGAATATCGAGACCGTGAAAATTGGAGAATGGGACTGTCCACTACATGTGCCTCACAAATACAAAACTATCATGGTAGGGACAATGTCCATCAAGGTAAAAGTTCTGTGATTACTTCGTAGGAGGTGAGACTTTTTGTTCTATATACCGCTTGTTTGTTGGTAAGACTTGATCAACCTTACTAGTGAACGTGTTTTATATGAATAAAAAGTTGAGCTTTCTATGTTTTTATTTGTTTTTAGTGTTGTCATATTTGCTGTACCAAGTATCTGTGTTTTTGAAGCTTCACAATACTACTAACTGCTTCAAGTTTTCAGAGAGTTTCGCAGCTTTTTGAACTTCGAAAAAATTTCAACAGTGAAGTTTTCAGAAAAAATTCCAGAAAAATTATATTAAAAATTTCCACAACGGGAGAGACCCGGAAAGTCCTGGGGCCCACGGGACCCCCCTCCAGGTACTTCTTCTTCCCCTCTCTCTCTCTCTTTCCAGAAACCCGAGTTCTGGTCTTGTTCTTGCTGTTCTTGCTGTTCTTGGGGGCGATTCTTCGATCTCTCTCTACAGCCCATCATTTGAGCTGAAATTTTGAGCAAATACTCCCTGGTATGTGACTCCTCCACCCCTCCAATTAGATTTTTGATTGGTGGCCTCATTTGTGAGTATTTAGTAGTTCTTGGTGCTGTAGAGATGAGCTTGCATGCATGTGTAGAAAGTTGTTTTCCAAGTTTTGATGCAAGTTTATGCCTTGGGCAAGTGAGTTGAGTAGTTTGCCTTAGCTCACTTTGTTTTAATCCTCGTTTTTGTAAATCATAATTTGTTTTCAGAAATGAGTTTGTTAGGAAGGGCAAAAGGATGGCTTGAGAAGAGGAGGCCCGCACACTCCGATCGAGTCACTAGAGCCACAGCTTCACCATCGACTGCCAGGGTGAGCTATAATGAAGATCATGTGCCCCTGGAGTTGTTGGAAGACACAAGTCCAGCACGTGCGATGACATATCCATGTGACGAATTCATGGAAGCTGCAGGAATCATGGATGAGTTTTATAATCTTTGTGCTAATGCAGGTTTGACACGGCTCGTCACCAGCCGTGTTACTCAGTATCAAAGACTCACCTCCATTTTCATCAACAGTTTTAGATATAATCCTGAATCAGGTGCTATTGATTTTAAAATTTATAATGATCTTATCACCATGACTTCGGGAATTTTTTGTGAAGTAATAGGTGTGCCGAACGCTGGGAGGACGGCAAGGATGGCCACTCAGCCCTCCGAGCTGAAAACCGTCATCAACTCTCTCTGCAGCATGGGTACGAGGGATATTCATCGGTCGAAGATCTCCAGTATCTTGTTTCCTCACCTCAGGTATTTTGCATATTGTATTGCTAGAGGGGTGTTAGCTCGTGACAACACGAGCAGCATTTCTGCTCCGGATATTGCTATCCTGGCAGCAGCCCTCTCAGGAAGGTCTGATTATAACATTGGTACCTTAATTGCTCGACGCCTTGCTATGAACGGTAACAAGGGGGACTTATATGGTGGCATTTATGCCACGCTCATCTTAGAGCATCTTGGAGGCACCCCACACCCTGATGATACTCCTTTTACTTATTTAAGCTTTGATCTTGCTGCTATGAAAATGCATAAGTTTGTTACCATGGGTTCTGAGCTTGATAACCTTGTTTATATCTTGCGTTTCGGAACTACCACGGAACGCGAGATCCGTCTACCTGCACCTCTTTTGTTTGATTTTTCTTGCAGGAACGGATGGTCCTTTGATGTTGTCCAGTTCGATGAGTTCATGGTCCAGCATCAATTCCATAACCCCATGGAGGGGGTTGTGCCCGACGAGGAGAGGCACGGTGAGATACCACATTTTCAGGATGAGACCGCCACCGAGTTTGGTGAAGGGTCTTCCTCTGTTTGGCGCTCGGAACCTTCCTCGTGGGAGACTTCGAGGAGTTCGGTGTACGCGCCATCATCCTTCTACGACCCTTGGTCTCACCACCATACCCCTGGAGTAGGAGGCTCCTGGGGGCAGTAGCTGCTACCAACTTAGGCCAAAAGCCTAAGCTTGGGGGAGTACGTGCCCTTCTCACTTTTTCATTGTATTATCCGTTTTATTCGCTTTGATCTTTTTGAAGTTTTTGCCCGTTCTTCTTTGTTTCTCTCTTTGCAAAAACAACAAAAAGATTTTCTCTTTCTTTTGCTTTTATTCAACCTTTAAAAAAGAAACCCAAAAAGATTTCCTTTCTCTCTTTAGTTTGCTTTGTTTTCAGAGATCAGCTCGAGTCTGTGATGGCATTTGATTATATTTCCTACGTTCGATCGTGCAAGTGACAAGCAGTAATGACGAAGATCGACTGAAAGGAAGCAACAAGGAAGACCGGTACGAACTCTTATTGTTTCTACTTTTGTACATATGCCTGTACTTATGATCTAGAGACCAGCTTGTAGCGACATAGTGCTATGTTTGCAATGCTTTTTCAGTGGTTCATGCTTTCCTTGTGGCTAGTCCCGAATAACTAGAGTACATAATGTGTTATTGAAATGATCTACATGCATCGCGCTGTTCATAGTCTGGCATACTAAGGTGGTATTTCCCTTAAGAGGATTTTTGGATTGACTTGGCACATGCTTACACATGTTTAAGACTAAAAAGTCTACTTTGCCTTGACGATCTTTGAGTTTTAGAATAGTTATATCACTTTCATGCCCGATTCAATGTTGCTTTGTCGCTCTGCATGATTATGACCGTTATTGCTCTCTTGTTGGTCACTTCCCAGTCTTTTGCTAAACCTTCACCCGTACTAAGCGGAATGACTGCTTGTGCATCCAAAACCTTTAAACCTGTTATGCCATATGAGTCCACTATTCCTTCCTATACATGGTATTTACCTGCCATTCCTAACGAAGACTTTCATGTACCATCTCGAAATTAATCTAAAGCATTTCTCTTTTCGTGCCTATGTTTTAGCTCATGAGGAAGTAGTAGTTAATTCATGATCCCTTTAAGTTGGACAAGTTTCACCCCTGGATTGCATGTATAATGTGCGAACCACTAATATGAAAAGGAACTGGCATTGAGTGCGCCCGGCTCAAAAAGAAAATATAACAAACGAACCCTCCTTCACGCTTTGTTCATGAGAATTCAGAAAACTTTGGCAGTGATAAACAAAGGAGATTAAGAGGATGTGATCGTCCTCATGCGGGAGCTGTTCCTCGAAACTTGTCTGGCTTAAAAAGTGATTGAGTTATCTACTAGCATTCGTTGACGAATTATGCACCTCTCAAAAACATATTTACTTCTGTTTTTTAAAACCAAGAGCTCTGGTACATGTTTAGTTTTTGTTTCCGATCACGGGTTTTCAACTTTGCCAATAAAAGCCACGGTTCGAGAGTCTCATCTTCTTTCTTCAAAGCACTGACTAGGAGAGCATAATTGTCATTCTGAGTGTAATGTGCATTGTCCCAAAGTATGACATTGTCTTCTGCATACTTGTGATATGATTTATTCTGAAATCCTTAGCTCTAGTCTCCTTTAAAACTCTGGAGGAGTCTCTGCATTTATGTTTTGCTTCACTCATGGAGGCTAGCGAGATACCACCTTAATATGCTCAAGCTATGTGCAATGTGATCTTGTCTTGATTTTCGGTAATATATTGTTTACCCTTAATTATTTGTGACTGGTCACTCGGAAGGAGGATTGCTCCTTGCATTGTTCTCATAAGTACTGTTTTAATACTTGCTGAACTCTTTTCGTAGTACATGCTTATATACATCTAACGAAGCAAAAGAGTTTGTCAAAGTTTTCTTTGTCGCGTCCAGTTCGTTGAACTGAATTGCTTGAGGACAAGCAATATGCTAAGCTTGGGGGAGTTGATACGTCTCAAACGTATCTACTTTTCCAAACACTTTTGATATTGTTTTGACCTCATTCTTGCATGATTTGGACTAAACTAACCCGGACTGATGCTGTTTTCAGCAGAGCTGCTTGTATGGTTTATTTGTGTGCAGGAAAACGGATTTTTAAGCATCTCAGAAAAATCCACGAAAAATCCACGCACCCGAGGAAACCAAATGCCAGAAGTGGGGCCAGAGGGGGGCCAGGGGGTGCCCAGGCGTCCTGTGGGCGCCCCCCCTGGGCCGCGCCGGGGGGGGGCGCCTGGGTGGGGCCCACACCCCCTGGTGCCCTACTTTAGCCCGTATTTTTCCTCCCGACGCAAAAAAATCCCAGATCGGAAGTCCTTTCGCTGTTTTTCGTCGCGGAGCCGCCGCCACCCTTTGTTCTTCTTCGGGAGGGCTAATCTGGAGGCTGATTTGGCCTCCGGAGAGGGGAGATCGTCGCCATCGTCATCATCATCACCACTTCATCATCTCTCCATGACTTCCCCCTTCATGTGTGAGTAATTCCCTTGCTGTAGGCGAAGGGGATGGTAGGGATTGGATGAGTTAGATCATGTAATAGTTCGTCAGATTGTTGGGGGCATGTTGCCTATCATCTAGTATGGTGTTTATCATCTTTGCTACAACTTGTTATTCTTAATGCTTGACACTTAGGGCCCGAGTGCCATGATTTCATATCTGAACCATATGTGTTTGCATGAATATATTTGTGTTCTTGATCCTATCTATGAGTTGTATGCACCTGTTACGGTTCGGAACCGGCGATCCCAAAAGTGACAGCTTGGGACACCAAAGGGGATGGTCCGTAGTTTGAGGATTACATGTATCCATTGAGTTCATTGCTTTGTTCCGGTGCTCTTTGACAGGAGCACCTTAATATCCATTAGTTCCTTTTGGCCCCGTTCGTAGCGGGATGGTAGGACAAAAGATGTTGTGCAAGTTCTTATTGCAAGCACGTACAACTACCTACGGGATACATGCCTAATGTTTGATATTTGCCTAGATGATCATTACTTTTCCGTGTGCCGTGCCCCGAGTTAGAAACTATCTCATCCATGCAATGCCCAACCATCCATCTCCCTAGCCTACAATATTTTAAACCTTGCTTGTCACTAGTTGCTACTTTTGCCATTTACTACTACTATTTACTTTTGCTGTTTACTTTTACTATTACTATCATCACTATCATATCACTGTTACCACTTATCTTTTGTTGCAAGTTAGTATATTTCAGGTGCGGTTGAATTGACAACTCAACTGTTAAAGCTTATAAATACTCTTTGGCTCCCCGTGTGTCGAATCAATAAATTGGGTTATTCTTACCCGCGAAGACTATCTCGATCCCTTACGGTTGAGGGTTATCAAGTACCGTTTTCTGGCGCCGTTGCCGGGGAGCATAGCAATATTTACAAGTCTACTTGAGGTATCCTACCTGCTGCACTTTATTCACTATGGGTAAGAAAGGAGACCCCAAGGTTCCGATCTTACGATCCACTACAAGAAGAGGTACTGCTCTGAGCACTAGTGCTACACTTGATTCACCTTCTGTCATGAGTAAGTTCGCCTCACCACCACTACATGATGCTCCTACTGAATCTGTCACTATGTGTGATACACTTGATGATGCTTCTACTACTTTTGATGATGATATTAGTTCACTTGGTTATGCTCTTGAGAAACAAATTACTGCTGCTGCTGAAAAATATGGAATTGAACTTCCTGTTACTCGCTACCCTATTGGTGAAACTTATGATTATCCTGATTTGAGTAAACTCCAGGAGAGGCTCCTTGATGATGATTACTATATACTTGATGAAGATTTATGCAGGGAACTGACAGAGTTTGCCGGCTCTGACCCTGAAACTATTAAGAAAATATTTGAAAAACACTCTTTGAAAAACAAAACCGTTCCTAATCCTGAGTTTGCTGCATCTCCTATATGCATTGATGATCCTGATTTTGATTTCTCTGTTGATCTTTCACTTATACCTATGGTTGAAGCTGACCCCTTTTATGGCAGAGAAAATGATGATGCTATTGCACACCTAACTAAACTTGGTGAGCTAGGTAGCCTGTTTACCACAGATGAGAAGATACGCTACTTTTATGTGACCAAGCTTCTTCCTTTCTCCTTGAAGGAAGGTGCTAAAGCATGGTATGATTCACTCCCATGCGGTTCTATTAAGAGTCCTCAGGACTTAGCTCACTCTTTTGTTGATAAGTACTTTCCTGCTCATATGCAACATGCTGCTTTACAAAGAATTTATAACTTTAAACAGTCGCAGGATGAGTCCCTCCCTAAAGCTTGGGGGAGGTACTGCGGTTTGATTCAGGCTAGACCAGGACATGGAGTTCCTAAGAATGAATTAATTGATATATTCTATGCTGGTCTAACTGATGAATCTAGGTCCTATCTGGACAGTTGTGCTGGTTGTGTTTTCAGGAAAAGAACACCAGACGACGCGAAAGATTTAATGGGCATAATTGCCAAGAACCATGAAGATTGGTCCGTCCCTGAACCACCTCCACCAACAAAGAAGAGGGGCATGTTTGTTCTAAGCCCCGAGGATATGCGAGAAGTAAAGAAGTCTATTAAAGAGAAAGGTATTAAAGCTGAAGATGTGAAGAATCTACCCCCTATTGAGAAGCTGTGTGAGCCTACCACTCACCCTCCTATGGTAGAGGTACACTCTCTTTTATATTTCAACGCAAGTGACATCCCTCATGGTAAACCTCCTGATCAATGTTTAGATGAGTTTGATAATTTTATTATGAAACAGAATCATTTTAATGAGAGGATAGAAAGTCAGTTGCATGATAATTCCCTTGCTATCAAAAATTTGCTTGGTGTTTTAGATAGAACAGTTAATGATGTTCAATGTCTTGTGAAGCATTTTCATATGGTTGAAACTCAGCTTGATCAAATTTCTAATGTGCAAAGAGATTTGCTTGCTAACAATGCCAAACAAGATAAATTGCAGGCTTTTGGGATTAAGACCCAAGGAGGAACTAGTACTCAAGATCCTCTTTATCCAGAGGGACATCCGAAGAGAATCGAGCAAGATTCTCAAATGCAGGAAGAAGAAATTGTTGTCTCTCCAAATAAGAAAAAGAAACATAAAGAGACTGACAATTCTAGTGATCCTATTGCAGATAAAGAGCCAGCTATTGATCCCAACAGTGTATCTATTTCCAATGCTGAGACTGAAGATGGTGCTAAACCTGAAGGTAATGATAATGAGAAGAATGATCCGCCTGAAGTTCGAGAAGAAGAAGCACCTGACAAACGTAAGAGGTACACTAAAGAAGACTTCATCGCAAGAAAACATGGGAAGGAGAAAGAACCATGGGTACAGAAACCCATGCCCTTTCCAGGTAAGTCCATCAAATCTAAAGAAGAAGAGCATTACAATAAGTTTTGTGAATGGATTAAACCTCTTTTTCTTCAAATTCCTTTGACTGATGCTATTAAGTTACTTCCTTATTCAAAATATATGAAAGATATTGTGACTAACAAAAGAAAAGTTCCTAATGATGCAATATCTACTATGCTTGCTAACTATTCTTTCAGCAGAAAGATTCCTGAGAAGCTCGGTGATCCAGGTATACCCACCATTCCTTGCTCCATAAAGAATAATTATGTCAAAACTGCTTTATGTGATCTTGGAGCGGGAGTGAGTGTTATGCCTCTCTCTCTTTACGAGAGGCTTTGTTTAGAGAAACTAATTCCTACAGATATCTCCCTTCAGATGGCTGACAAGTCAACCGCTGTTCCGATAGGTATTTGTGAGGATGTTCCAGTTGAAGTTGCTAATTGTTTAATTCTTACTGATTTTGTTGTGCTTGACATGCCCGAGGATGGGAGCATGTCCATTATTCTTGGTAGACCTTTCCTTAACACCGCAGGTGCTATTATTGATTGCAACAAAGGGAAGGTTACCTTTCATGTGAATGATAAAGAACACACGGTATATTTTCCGAAGAAGACCGACAGGAGGCATGCCCTCAACTCTATAGAGAATATCGAGACCGTGAAAATTGGAGAATGGGACTGTCCACTACATGTGCCTCACAAATACAAAACTATCATGGTAGGGACAATGTCCATCAAGGTAAAAGTTCTGTGATTACTTCGTAGGAGGTGAGACTTTTTGTTCTATATACCGCTTGTTTGTTGGTAAGACTTGATCAACCTTACTAGTGAACGTGTTTTATATGAATAAAAAGTTGAGCTTTCTATGTTTTTATTTGTTTTTAGTGTTGTCATATTTGCTGTACCAAGTATCTGTGTTTTTGAAGCTTCACAATACTACTAACTGCTTCAAGTTTTCAGAGAGTTTCACAGCTTTTTGAACTTCGAAAAAATTTCAACAGTGAAGTTTTCAGAAAAAATTCCAGAAAAATTATATTAAAAATTTCCACAACGGGAGAGACCCGGAAAGTCCTGGGGCCCACGGGACCCCCCTCCAGGTACTTCTTCTTCCCCTCTCTCTCTCTCTTTCCAGAAACCCGAGTTCTGGTCTTGTTCTTGCTGTTCTTGCTGTTCTTGGGGGCGATTCTTCGATCTCTCTCTACAGCCCATCATTTGAGCTGAAATTTTGAGCAAATACTCCCTGGTATGTGACTCCTCCACCCCTCCAATTAGAGTTTTGATTGGTGGCCTCATTTGTGAGTATTTAGTAGTTCTTGGTGCTGTAGAGATGAGCTTGCATGCATGTGTAGAAAGTTGTTTTCCAAGTTTTGATGCAAGTTTATGCCTTGGGCAAGTGAGTTGAGTAGTTTGCCTTAGCTCACTTTGTTTTAATCCTCGTTTTTGTAAATCGTAATTTGTTTTCAGAAATGAGTTTGTTAGGAAGGGCAAAAGGATGGCTTGAGAAGAGGAGGCCCGCACACTCCGATCGAGTCACTAGAGCCACAGCTTCACCATCGACTGCCAGGGTGAGCTATAATGAAGATCATGTGCCCCTGGAGTTGTTGGAAGACACAAGTCCAGCACGTGCGATGACATATCCATGTGACGAATTCATGGAAGCTGCGGGAATCAAGGATGAGTTTTATAATCTTTGTGCTAATGCAGGTTTGACACGGCTCGTCACCAGCCGTGTTACTCAGTATCAAAGACTCACCTCCATTTTCATCAACAGTTTTAGATATAATCCTGAATCAGGTGTTATTGAGTTTAAAATTTATAATGATCTTATCACCATGACTTCGGGAATTTTTTGTGAAGTAATAGGTGTGCCGAACGCTGGGAGGACGGCAAGGATGGCCACTCAGCCCTCCGAGCTGAAAACCGTCATCAACTCTCTCTGCAGCATGGGTACGAGGGATATTCATCGGACGAAGATCTCCAGTATCTTGTTTCCTCACCTCAGGTATTTTGCATATTATATTGCTAGAGGGGTGTTAGCTCGTGACAACACGAGCAGCATTTCTGCTCCGGATATTGCTATCCTGGCAGCAGCCCTCTCAGGGAGGTCTGATTATAACATTGGTACCTTAATTGCTCGACGCCTTGCTATGAACGGTTACAAGGGGGACTTATATGGTGGCATTTATGCCACGCTCATCTTAGAGCATCTTGGAGGCACCCCACACCCTGATGATACTCCTTTTACTTATTTAAGCTTTGATCTTGCTGCTATGAAAAGGCATAAGTTTGTTACCATGGGTTCTGAGCTTGATAACCTTGTTTATATCTTGCGTTTCGGAACTACCGCGGAACGCGAGATCCGTCTACCTGCACCTCTTTTGTTTGATTTTTCTCGCAGGAACGGATGGTCCTTTGATGTTGTCCAGTTCGATGAGTTCATGGTCCAGCATCAGTTCCATAACCCCATGGAGGGGGTTGTGCCCGACGAGGAGAGGCACGGTGAGATACCACATTTTCAGGATGAGACCGCCACCGAGTTTGGTGAAGGGTCTTCCTCTGTTTGGCGCTCGGAACCTTCCTCGTGGGAGACTTCGAGGAGTTCGGTGTACGCGCCATCATCCTTCTACGACCCTTGGTCTCACCACCATACCCCTGGAGCAGGAGGCTCCTGGGGGCAGTAGCTGCTACCAACTTAGGCCAAAAGCCTAAGCTTGGGGGAGTACGTGCCCTTCTCACTTTTTCATTGTATTATCCGTTTTATTCGCTTTGATCTTTTTGAAGTTTTTGCCCGTTCTTCTTTGTTTCTCTCTTTGCAAAAACAACAAAAAGATTTTCTCTTTTTTTTGCTTTTATTCAACCTTTAAAAAAGAAACCCAAAAATATTTCATTTCTCTCTTTAGTTTGCTTTGTTTTCAGAGATCAGCTCGAGTCTGTGATGGCATTTGATTATATTTCCTACGTTCGATCGTGCAAGTGACAAGCAGTAATGACGAAGATCGACTGAAAGGAAGCAACAAGGAAGACCGGTACGAACTCTTATTGTTTCTACTTTTGTACATATGCCTGTACTTATGATCTAGAGACCAGCTTGTAGCGACATAGTGCTATGTTTGCAATGCTTTTTCAGTGGTTCATGCTTTCCTTGTGGCTAGTCCCGAATAACTAGAGTACATAATGTGTTATTGAAATGATCTACATGCATCGCGCTGTTCATAGTCTGGCATACTAAGGTGGTATTTCCCTTTAGAGGATTTTTGGATTGACTTGGCACATGCTTACACATGTTTAAGACTAAAAAGTCTACTTTGCCTTGACGATCTTTGAGTTTTAGAATAGTTATATCACTTTCATGCCCGATTCAATGTTGCTTTGTCGCTCTGCATGATTATGACCGTTATTGCTCTCTTGTTGGTCACTTCCCAGTCTTTTGCTAAACCTTCACCCGTACTAAGCGGAATGACTGCTTGTGCATCCAAAACCTTTAAACCTGTTATGCCATATGAGTCCACTATTCCTTCCTATACATGGTATTTACCTGCCATTCCTAACGAAGACTTTCATGTACCATCTCGAAATTAATCTAAAGCATTTCTCTTTTCGTGCCTATGTTTTAGCTCATGAGGAAGTAGTAGTTAATTCATGATCCCTTTAAGTTGGACAAGTTTCACCCCTGGATTGCATGTATAATGTGCGAACCACTAATATGAAAAGGAACTGGCATTGAGTGCGCCCGGCTCAAAAAGATAATATAACAAACGAACCCTCCTTCACACTTTGTTCATGAGAATTCAGAAAACTTTGGCAGTGATAAACAAAGGAGATTAAGAGGATGTGATCGTCCTCATGCGGGAGCCGTTCCTCGAAACTTGTCTGGCTTAAAAAGTGATTGATTTATCTACTAGCATTCGTTGACGAATTATGCACCTCTCAAAAACATATTTACTTCTGTTTTTTAAAACCAAGAGCTCTGGTACATGTTTAGTTTTTGTTTCCGATCACGGGTTTTCAACTTTGCCAATAAAAGCCACGGTTCGAGAGTCTCATCTTCTTTCTTCAAAGCACTGACTAGGAGAGCATAATTGTCATTCTGAGTGTAATGTGCATTGTCCCAAAGTATTACATTGTCTTCTGCATACTTGTGATATGATTTATTCTGAAATCCTTAGCTCTAGTCTCCTTTAAAACTCTGGAGGAGTCTCTGCATTTATGTTTTGCTTCGCTCATGGAGGCTAGCGAGATACCACCTTAATATGCTCAAGCTATGTGCAATGTGATCTTGTCTTGATTTTCGGTAATATATTGTTTACCCTTAATTATTTGTGACTGGTCACTCGGAAGGAGGATTGCTCCTTGCATTGTTCTCATAAGTACTGTTTTAATACTTGCTGAACTCTTTTCGTAGTACATGCTTATATACATCTAATGAAGCAAAAGAGTTTGTCAAAGTTTTCTGTGTCGTGTCCAGTTCGTTGAACTGAATTGCTTGAGGACAAGCAATATGCTAAGCTTGGGGGAGTTGATACGTCTCAAACGTATCTACTTTTCCAAACACTTTTGATATTGTTTTGACCTCATTCTTGCATGATTTGGACTAAACTAACCCGGACTGATGCTGTTTTCAGCAGAGCTGCTTGTATGGTTTATTTGTGTGCAGGAAAACGGATTTTTAAGCATCTCAGAAAAATCCACGAAAAATCACGAAAAATCCACGCACCCGAGGAAACCAAATGCCAGAAGTGGGGCCAGAGGGGGGCCAGGGGGTGCCCAGGCGTCCTGTGGGCGCCCCCCCTGGGCCGCGCCGGGGGGGCGCTTGGGTGGGGCCCACACCCCCTGGTGCCCTACTTTAGCCCGTATTTTTCCTCCCGACGCAAAAAAATCCCAGATCGGAAGTCCTTTCGCTGTTTTTCGTCGCGGAGCCGCCGCCACCCTTTGTTCTTCTTCGGGAGGGCTAATCTGGAGGTTGATTTGGCCTCCGGAGAGGGGAGATCGTCGCCATCGTCATCATCATCACCACTTCATCATCTCTCCATGACTTCCCCCTTCATGTGTGAGTAATTCCCTTGCTGTAGGCGAAGGGGATGGTAGGGATTGGATGAGTTAGATCATGTAATAGTTCGTCAGATTGTTGGGGGCATGTTGCCTATCATCTAGTATGGTGTTTATCATCTTTGCTACAACTTGTTATTCTTAATGCTTGACACTTAGGGCCCGAGTGCCATGATTTCAGATCTGAACCATATGTGTTTGCATGAATATATTTGTGTTCTTGATCCTATCTATGAGTTGTATGCACCTGTTACGGTTCGGAACCGGCGATCCCAAAAGTGACATCTTGGGACACCAAAGGGGATGGTCCGTAGTTTGAGGATTACATGTATCCATTGAGTTTATTGCTTTGTTCCGGTGCTCTTTGACAGGAGCACCTTAATATCCATTAGTTCCTTTTGGCCCCGTTCGTAGCGGGATGGTAGGACAAAAGATGTTGTGCAAGTTCTTATTGCAAGCACGTACAACTACCTACGGGATACATGCCTAATGTTTGATATTTGTCTAGATGATCATTACTTTTCCGTGCGCCGTGCCCCGAGTTAGAAACTATCTCATCCATGCAACGCCCAACCATCCATCTCCCTAGCCTACAGTATTTTAAACCTTGCTTGTCACTAGTTGCTACTTTTGCCATTTACTACTACTATTTACTTTTGCTGTTTACTTTTACTATTACTATCATCACTATCATATCACTGTTACCACTTATCTTTTTTTTTTGCAAGTTAGTATATTTCAGATGCGGTTGAATTGACAACTCAACTGTTAAAGCTTATAAATACTCTTTGGCTCCCCGTGTGTCGAATCAATAAATTGGGTTATTCTTACCCGCGAAGACTATCTCGATCCCTTACGATTGAGGGTTATCATCTCCCTTGGACCATGAGTCCATGACCAGTAGCTATGTGATGTTCTCCTTACGTTCTTGTGCTTCACTAATTAGTCCTCGTGAGCTGCCCTACATGATCGAGGCACATATGTAATCCTCATGCTGTTGCTATGATGAGTTTGCTGGGATCCGATGGATTATGAGATTATGTTCAGATTGTGATTGAGTAATATATTTGATCTACCTCTTTTATATTTATGTTCATAAGTAATTCTTGCATGTTCTCCGTTATTATTTATTGCTTTGGCCAAGTAATACGTAGTGACTCCAAGAGGGAACGTTATGCTCGATTGTGGGTTCATGCCCCTCGATGACTAGCTTGAGTGACAGAAACATGAGTCTAGGGGATGTGCTGTTGCCACAAGGGGGGAAACAACGGTGCTTGTGCCCGCGGGTGCAACGATTGTTTACTTTACGCAAAGTTCTTTTAATGCAGTTGTCTGTTGCTTTGAGTTTACACTATGGGTGGGGCTCGCAACTTAATACCGGCGAGATGTTCTGGATAGATATCTCAAGGTGGATGATTAGTAGTAGATATTGATGGATTTCGGTCTACTTACTTTGGCGTACCGCCCATGCTTTGAACCTCAACCTTTCTTGCAATGTAGTCAGCATTGGTTTGCGTTCGTGGTCCTGTCAATTGCCCAGCTGTAATTCGTTTACCTCACATAGCTGTTTTATCGTCTTTTGGGAGAGAGACATCACTAGTGAACATCATGAGACTCCGGTCCATATTACCGTCATTGATCACATCCGCTATTTACTTTTCGCTTTTACTTACTATTGCAAAACATTATCTATCACTACTATCATTTGCGTTTAATCCTTTGTGAACTACAAGGCCGGAGGGATTGACAACCTCTCTGTACTCGTTGGGAGCAAAGTTATTTGTATCTGTGTGCAGGTCCACGTTGATTGCTAATATCTGGCGCCGTTAGCAGTTGACACCTACTTGTTGAACCTAGGAGTCTCTGGGGATTCGATCCTTGGCATCTTTGCTAAGGGAAAAACTTCCACAACACTGCATCTTACACCTTCCACTTGGGGTAACCAACGAGGGGTTAGAGGCCCATCAGCCGGCGGCTGCGGCTTCGATGGCCGGCTGGCGAGGCGAAGCCGGGGCGGCGGCGGGGGAGAGCCCCGGCTCGGCTCGGCGCGGAGGAAGGCCGAGGGGAGGCCGGCGGCCAGAGGGCGCGGGGAGGCGGGGCGCGGCAGCTCCCGCGGCGGAGGATAGGTGCGGGGCCGGCGAGGGGGGACGCCGGAGCGGCGAGGCCCTGGCCCGACGGCGGCGGGGCGAGGTGGCGCGGGCGGCGGAGGAGTCCCTGGCCAACGAGGTGAGGAGGAAGAGCATCGAGCGACGGGGTGCACGGGGAGAAAGAAAGATCGAGGGATCGGGCTCGGGATCGGGTGAGATGGGGCGCTGCGTCGAGAGGGATGAGGAGAGCGATGGCTGCGGCGCTGAGAGGGAGAGCGAGGGGATGCTACGAGAGGTGAGGTTGGGCTAGAGTTACGGGAGCGGTCGGGCTGCCTAGGGAGGCCTGGGCCTAGGAGGGATGGAGGCTGGGCCGGCTCGGTTGGACAGGCCCAAGAGGCCGGCTGGGCTGGCTGCTCTTCTTCTTCTTCTAAATAAATAAAAAAACAAAACCTAAAAGAGATGGAAAAGAAGGAGATGGTAGAGGTGGAATCTGGGCATGGGGATAATTCCCTGGACTCACAAAAATGTGAGGAATATAAATAAAATTGTTTGAAGATTTTTGGAAGATGAAAATTCAAAACGCATTTGAATAAAAGCCAAATTGTTTGACTTTAGAAAACCCTTTAGATGGAATCCAAAAGGGCTCGAATTTGAGGATGGGGCTCGACAAACGGGAAAAGAATTATAGACAAGGTTTTGACGGTGAAACTTGAATTAAAGAGGCATGAGGAATATATGCAAGTGTGTTGGGTTAATTCCAAACAAATGGAATATTTTATAATATAGTTCCCTAAATATTGGGAGGATATGTTATAAAGAGAAGTCATTCTTCCCTCGATTTAAATGGACCGAAGGTCCACACGGTTTATTTAAGTTGAGATGCAAAAGATATATGACATGATGGCATGATGACAAGATGCAATGCAAAAAAAAAAATAACACAAGCACAACTGAAACACACGGGAGAACCCGGAACATCTGGAATCTTCTGGAATCTTCTGGGACGTCGGTCTTCGGGCGTCACAACTCTCCCACACTAACAGAGGATCTCGACCTGAGATCCTAGAGATATCACCGGTTAAAAACGGAAGAGGAAGAGGTAAAACTGTTGGGGAACGTAGTATTTTAAAATTTTCCTACGATCACGCAAGATCTATCTACTAGATGCATAGCAACGAGAGGGAAGAGTGTGTCTACGTACCCTCGTAGACCGGAAGAGGAAGCGTCAAGTGACGCGGTTGATGTAGTCGAACTTCTTTGCGATCCAACCGATCAGGCACCGAACGTACGACACCTCCGCGTTCAGCACACGTTCAGCTTGATGACGTCTCACGAGCTCTTGATCCAGTTGAGCTTCATGGGAGAGTTTCGTCAGCACGACGGCGTGGTGACGGATATGATGTATCTACCGGCGCAGGGCTTCGCCTAAGCACTGCGACGGTATGACCGAGGTGTGTTTCTGTGGAGGGGGGCACCGCACACGGCTAGAACAATTCAACTTGTGTGTCTTTGGGTGCCCCCCTGCCCCCGTATATAAAGGAGCAAGGGGGAGGCCGGCCGGCCCTCCTATGGTGCGGCTAGGGTGCAATCCTACTAGGAATAGGATTGCAATCCTATTCCTAGTAGGAACTACCAAAGAAGGAAGAAGGGGGAAGGAAAGAAAGGGAGAGGGAGAGGGAAAGAGGGGCCGCGCCCCCCTTCCCTTGTCCTATTCGGACTCCTCCTAGGGAGGGGGCGCGCCACCTCCTGGCTGTTGCCCTCTCTCTCCCCTATGGCCCACCAGGGCCCACCATTCCCCCGGGGGGTTCCGGTAACCCCTCCGGCACTCCGGTAAATTCCGAAACTTTCCAGAACACTTCGGGTGTCCGAATATAGTCGTCCAATATATCAATCTTTATGTCTCGGACATTCCGAGACTCCTCGTCATGTCCGTGATCTCATCCGGGACTCCGAACTACCTTCGGTACATCAAAACTCATAAACTCATAATATCGATCGTCATCAAACGTTAAGCGTGCGGACCCTACGGGTTCGAGAACTATGTAGACATGACCGAGACTTATCTCCGGTCAATAACCAATAGCGGAACCTGGATGCTCATATTGGCTCCTACATATTCTACGAAGATCTTTATCGGTCAAACCGCATAACAACATACGTTGTTCCTTTTGTCATCGGTATGTTACTTGCCCGAGATTCGATCGTCGGTATCTCTATACCTAGTTCAATCTCGTTACCGGCAAGTCTCTTTACTCATTCCGTAACACATCATCTCATGACTAACTCATTAGTCTTTTGCTTGCAAGGCTTATTGTGATGTGTGTTACCGAGAGGGCCCAGAGATACCTCTCCGACATTCGGAGTGACAAATCCTAATCTTGATCTATGCCAACACCAGGAATACTTTCAGAGACACCTGTAGAGCATCTTTATGATCACCCAGTTACGTTGTGACGTTTGATAGCACACAAGGTGTTCCTACAGTATTCGGGAGTTGCAAAATCTCATAGTCATAGGAACATGTATAAGTCATGAAGAAAGCAATAGCAGTAAAACTAAACGATCATAGTGCTATGCTAACGGATGGGTCTAGTCCATCACATCATTCTCCTAATGATGTGATCCCGTGATCAAATGACAACTCATGTCTATGGCTAGGAAACATAGCTATCTTTGATCAATGAGCTAGTCTAGTAGAGGCATACTAGGGACATACTGTTTTGTCTATGTATCCACACATGTACTAAGTTTCCGGTTAATACAATTCTAGCATGAATAATAAACATTTATCATGATATAAGGAAATATAAATAACAACTTTATTATTGCCTCTAGGGCATATTTCCTTCAGTCTCCCACTTGCACTAGAGTCAATAATCTAGCTCACATCGCCATGTGATTTAATACTGATAGTTCACATCGCTATATGAATAATACCCATAGTTCACATCACCATGTAACCAACACCCAAAGGGTTTACTAGAGTCAATAATCTAGTTCACATCACTATGTGATTAATACCCAAGAGTAATAAGGTGTGATCATGTTTTGCTTGTGAGAGAAGTTTAGTCAACGGGTCTGTCACATTCAGATCCGTATGTATTTCGCAAATTTCTATGTCTACAATGCTCTGCATGGAGCTACTCTAGCTAATTGCTCCCACTTTCAATACGCATCCAGATTGATACTTAGAGTCATCTGGATTTAGTGTCAAAGCTTGCATCGGAGTAACCCTTTACGACGAACTCTTTAACACCTCCATAATCGAGAAACATTGCCTTAGTCATCCAGTTACTAAGGATAATTTTGACCGCTGTACAGTTATCTACTCCTGGATCACTATTGTACCTCCCTGTCAAACTCATGGCAAGGTACACAACATGTTTGGTACACAGCGTGGCATACTTTATAGAACCTATGGCTGAGGCATAGGGAATGACTTTCATTCTCTCTATATTTTTCTGCCGTGGTCTGGCTTTGAGTCTTACTCAACTTCACACCTTACAAGTCAGGCAAGAACTCCTTCTTTGACTGATCCATTTTGATCTACTTCAAAATCTTATCAAGGTATGTACTCATCGAAAGTCTTATCAAGCGTCTTGATCTATCTCTATAGATCTTGATGCCCAATATGTAAGCAGCTTCACCAAGGTCTTTCTTTGAAAAACTCCTTTCAAACACTCCTTTATGCTTTCCAGAAAATTCTATATCATTTCCGATCGACAATATGTCATTCACATATACTTATTAGAAAGGTTGTAGTGCTCCCACTCACTTTCTTGTAAATACAGGCTTCACCGCAAGTCTGTATAAATCTATATGCTTTGATCAACTTATCAAAGCGTATATTCCAACTCCGAGATGCTTGCACCAGTCCATAGATGGATTGCTGGAGCTTGCACATTTTGTTAGCACCTTTAGGATTTGACAAAACCTTTTGGTTGCATCATATACAATTGTCTTTAATAAATCCATTAAAGAATGCAGTTTTGTTATCCATTTGCCAGATTTCATAGAATGCGGCAATTGCTAACATGATTCGGACAGACTTAAGCATCGCTGCGGTTGAGAAAGTCTCATTGTAGTCAACTCCTTGAACTTGTTGAAACCCTTTCGCAACAAGTCGAGCTTTGTAAACAGTAACATTACCGTCTGCGTTGGTCTTCCTCTTCAAGATCCATTTATTTTCGATGGCTTGCCGATCATCGGGCAAGTCAACCAAAGTCTACACTTTGTTCTCATACATGGATCCCATCTCAGATTTCATGGCCTCAAGCCATTTCGTGGAATCTGGGCTCATCATCGCTTCCTCATAGTTCGTAGGTTCATCATGGTCTAGTAACATGACTTCCAGAACTGGGTTGCCGTACCACTCTGGTGCGGAACGAACTCTGGTTGATCTACGAAGTTCAGCAGAAACTTGATCTGAAGTTTCATGATCATCATCATTAGCTTCCTTACTAATTGGTGTAGGAATCACTGGAACTAGTTTCTGTGATGTAATACCTTCCAATTCGGGAGAAGGTACAATTACCTCATCAAGTTCTACTTTCCTCCCACTCACTTCTTTCGAGAGAAACTCCTTCTCTAGAAAGGATCCATTCTTAGCAACGAATATATTTCCTTCGGATCTGTGATAGAAGGTGTACCCAATAGTCTCCTTTGGGTATCCTATGAAGACACATTTCTCCGACTTGGGTTTGAGCTTATCAGATTGAAGCTCTTTCACATAAGCATCGCAGCCCCAAACTTTAAGAAACAACAACTCTGGTTTCTTTCCAAACCACAGTTCATAAGGCGTCGTCTCAACGGATTTAGATGGTGCCCTTATTTAACGTGAATGCAGCTGTCTCTAATGCATAACCCAAAAGGATAGTGGTAAATCGGCAAGAGACATCATAGATCGCACCATATCTAATAAAGTACGATTACGACGTTCGGACACACCATTACGCTGTGGTGTTCCGGGTGGCGTGAGTTGTGAAACTATTCCACATTGTTTTAAATGAAGGCCAAACTCGTAACCTCAAATATTCGCCTCCGTGATCAGATCGTGGAAACTTTTATTTTCTTGTTACGATGATTCTCTACTTCACTCTGAAATTTCTTTGAACTTTTCAAATGTTTCAGACTTGTGATTCATCAGGTAGATATACCCATATCTACTCAAATCATATGTGAAGGTCAGAAAATAATGATACCCGCCATGCGCCTCAACACTCATTGGTCTGCATACATCAGTATGTATGATTTCCAACAAGTCAATTGCTCGCCCTATTGTTCCAGAGAACGGAGTTTTAGTCATCTTGCCCATGAGACATGGTTCGCAAGCACCAAGTGATTCATAATCAAGTGATTCATAATCAAGTGATTCCAAAAGTCCATCACTATGGAGTTTCTTCATGCGCTTTACACCATTGTGACCTAAACGGCAGTGCCACAAATAAGTTGCACTAACATTATTAACCTTGCATCTTTTGGCTTCAATATTATGAATATGTGTATCACTACGATCGAGATCCAACAAACTATTTTCATTGGGTGTATGACCATCGAAGGTTTTATTCATGTAAACAGAATAACAATTATTCTATGAATTTTAATGAATAACCGTATTGCAACAAATATGATCAAATCATATTCATGCTCAACGCAAATGCCAAATAACATTTATTTAGGTTTTACACTAATCCCGAAAGTATAGGGAGTGTGCGATGATGATCATATCAATCTTGGAACCACTTCCAACACACATCGTCACTTCACCTTTAACTAGTCTCTGTTCATTCTGCAATTCTCGTTTCGAGTTACTAATTTTAGCAACTGAACCGATATCAAATACCCAGGGGTTGCTATGAACACTAGTAAAGTACACATCAATAATCTGTATATCAAAATATACCTTTGTTCACTTCGCCATCCTTCTTATCCGCCAAGTATCTAGGGCAGTTCCAGTTCCGGTGACCATTTCCTTTGCAGTAGAAGCACTTAGTTTCAGGCTTGAGTTTAGCTTTGGGCTTCTTCACTGGAGTGACAACTTGCTTGTCATTCTTCTTGAACTTCCCTTTCTATCCCTTTTGCCCTTTACTTGAAACAAGTGGTCTTGTTAACCATCAACACTTGATGCTCTTTCTTGATTTCTACATTCGCCGATTTCAGCATCGCGAAGAGCTTGGGAATTACTTTCGTCATCCCTTGCATATTATAGTTTATCACGAAGTTCTACTAACTTGGTGATAGTGACTAGAGAACTTTGTAAATTACTATCTTATCTGGAAGATTAACTCCCACTTGATTCAAGCAATTGTAGTACCCAGACAATCTGAGCACATGCTCACTGGTTGAGCTATTCTCCTCCATCTTGTAGGCAAAGTACTGTCAGAGGTCTTATACCTCTCGACACGGGCATGAGTATGAAATACTAATTTCAACTCTTGGAACATCTCATATGCTCCGTGGCGTTCAAAACGTTTTTGAAGTCCCGGTTCTAAGCCGTAAAGCATGGTGCACTAAACTATCAAGTAGTCATCATACCGAGCTTTTGTCAAAACGTTCATAACGTCTACATCTGCTCCTGCAATAGGTCTGTCACCTAGCGGTGCATCAAGGACATAATACTTCTGTGCAGCAATGAGGATAATCCTCAGATCACGGAACAATTCCGCATCATTGCTACTTACATCTTTCAACTTAGTTTTCTCTAGGAACATATAAAAATAAATAAACGGGGAGCAACATCGCGAGCTATTGATATACAACATAGATATGCTAATACTACCAAGACTAAGTTCATGATAAATTAAAGTTCAGTTAATCATATTACTAAAGAACTCCCACTTAGATAGACATCCCTCCGGTCATCTAAATGATCACGTGATCCAAATCAACTAAACCATGTCCGATCATCACGTGAGATGGAGTAGTTTCAATGGTGAACATCTTATGTTGATCATATCTACTATATGATTCACGCTCGACCTTTCGGTCTCCAGTGTTCCGAGGCCATATCTGCATATGCTAGGCTCGTCAAGTTTAACCCGAGTATTCCGCATGTGCAAAACTGTCTTGCACCCGTTGTATTTGAACGTAGAGCTTATCACACCCGATCATCACGTGGTGTCTCAGCACAAAGAAATTTCGCAACGGTGCATACTCAGGGAGAACACTTGTACCTTGAAATTTTGTAATGGATCATCTTATAATGCTACCGTCGTACTAAGCAAAATAAGAAGCATAATAAGATAAACATCACATGCAATCAAAATATGTGACATGATATGGCCATCATCATCTTGTGCTTTTGATCTCCATCTCCAAAGCATCGTCATGATCACCTTCGTCACCGGCGCGACACCTTGATCTCCATCGTAGCATCGTTGTCGTCTCGCCAACTATTGCTTCTACGACTATCGCTACCGCTGAGTGATAAAGTAAAGCAATTACATGGCGATTGCATTTCATACAATAAAGCGACAACCATATGGCTCCTGCCAGTTGCCGATAACATTACAAAACATGATCATCTCATACAACACCGTATAACTCATCATGTCTTGACCATATCACATCACAACATGCCCTGCAAAAACAAGTTAGACGTCCTCTACTTTGTTGTTGCAAGTTTTACGTGGCTGCTACGGGCTTAGCAAGAACCGTTCTTACCTACGCATACAAAATCACAACGATGTTTCGTCAAGTATGTGCTGTTTAACCTTCACAAGGACCGGGCGTAGCCACACTTGATTCAGCTAAAGTGAGAGAGACAGACACCCGCCAGTCACCTTTAAGCAACGAGTGCTCGTAACGGTGAAACCAGTCTCGCGTAAGCGTATGCCTAATGTCGGTCTGGGCCGCTTCATCTCACAATACCGCCGAAGCAAAGTATGACATGCTGGTAAGCAGTATGACTAGTATCGCCCACAACTCATTGTGTTCTACTCGTGCATATCATCTACGCATAGACCTGGCTCATGATGCCACTATTGGGGAACGTAGTATTTTAAAATTTTCCTACGATCACGCAAGATCTATCTACTAGATGCATAGCAACGAGAGGGAAGAGTGTGTCTACGTACCCTCGTAGACCGGAAGCGGAAGCGTCAAGTGACGCGGTTGATGTAGTCGAACTTCTTTGCGATCCAACCGATCAAGCACCGAACGTACGGCACCTCCGCGTTCAGCACACGTTCAGCTTGATGACGTCCCACGAGCTCTTGATCCAGTTGAGCTTCACGGGAGAGTTTCGTCAGCACGACAGCGTGGTGACGGATATGATGTATCTACCGACGCAGGGCTTCGCCTAAGCACTGCGACGGTATGACCGAGGTGTGTTTCTGTGGAGGGGGGCACCGCACACGGCTAGAACAATTCAACTTGTGTGTCTTTGGGTGCCCCCCTGCCCCCGTATATAAAGGAGCAAGGGGGAGGCCGACCGGTGCGGCTAGGGTGCAATCCTACTAGGAATAGGATTGCAATCCTATTCCTAGTAGGAACTACCAAAGAAGGAAGAAGGGGGAAGGAAAGAAAGGGAGAGGGAGAGGGAAAGAGGGGCCGCGCCCCCCTTCCCTTGTCCTATTCGGACTCCTCCTAGGGAGGGGGCGCGCCACCTCCTGGCTGCTGCCCTCTCTCTCCCCTATGGCCCACCAGGGCCCACCATTCCCCCGGGGGGTTCCGGTAACCCCTCCGGCACTCCGGTAAATTCCGAAACTTTCCAGAACACTTCCGGTGTCCGAATATAGTCGTCCAATATATCAATCTTTATGTCTCGGACATTCCGAGACTCCTCGTCATGTCCGTGATCTCATCCGGGACTCCGAACTACCTTCGGTACATCAAAACTCATAAACTCATAATACCGATCGTCATCAAACGTTAAGCGTGCGGACCCTACGGGTTCGAGAACTATGTAGACATGACCGAGACTTATCTCCGGTCAATAACCAATAGCGGAACCTAGATGCTCATATTTGCTCCTACATATTCTACGAAGATCTTTATCGGTCAAACCGCATAACAACATACATTGTTCCTTTTGTCATCGGTATGTTACTTGCCCGAGATTTGATCGTCGGTATCTCTATACCTAGTTCAATCTCGTTACCGGCAAGTATCTTTACTTGTTCCGTAACACATCATCTCATGACTAACTCATTAGTCTTTTGCTTGCAAGGCTTATTGTGATGTGTGTTACCGAAAGGGCCCAGAGATACCTCTCCGACATTCGGAGTGACAAATCCTAATCTTGATCTATGCCAACACCACGAATACTTTCGGAGACACCTGTAGAGCATCTTTATGATCACCCAGTTACGTTGTGATGTTTGATAGCACACAAGGTGTTCCTACGGTATTCGGGAGTTGCAAAATCTCATAGTCATAGGAACATGTATAAGTCATGAAGAAAGCAATAGCAGTAAAACTAAACGATCATAGTGCTATGCTAACGGATGGGTCTAGTCCATCACATCATTCTCCTAATGATGTGATCCCATTGATCAAATGACAACTCATGTCTATGGCTAGGAAACATATTCATCTTTGATCAATGAGCTAGTCTAGTAGAGGCATACTAGGGACATACTGTTTTGTCTATGTATCCACACATGTACTAAGTTTCCGGTTAATACAATTCTAGCATGAATAATAAACATTTATCATGATATAAGGAAATATAAATAACAACTTTATTATTGCCTCTAGGGCATATTTCCTTCAAAAACAAAGTTGCTTCTTTGACACACGAGTGAAACCAAAGAATCTTGAGAGGTTGAACAATCTGAAAGAAGAATACAACGGAGATGAACGAATATGAAAACTCCGTTAGAAAAGAGGAACAAGGAACATTATGAGAACCTTGTAGGTTTAAAGACATGAAACAAGAGCTTACGAACCAAAAGAATATGAAACTGCAATGGTATAGCCAAGGAATAAGAATGACAGAATGTGGACAGCACTCCGTCTGAAAATGGAAGGAATTAACATGAGCTTGAGGAGATGGAATGATACTTGATGAAATCAACAACACACTGCCTCTGAAACAATTAAAAGAATGACACAAGGGGTAAGAAGGATTCAGACAGCACTCCGGTTGAAAAGAGAGGCAAAACATGAAAAGGTGAGATAATTAGAATGGAGGACACAACACTCCGGTTAAATGATAAGCAAGGGAAAGAACATGATCTCGATAAAACGATATGAGGGTTTGGAGAGAGCAACATCACAATGCCTCCGGAATGAAAGAATAGAATATAAATCAACGAAAGAAATGAATGGAGAAGAAAATGACAACTTCTCCCAGAAATGAATTAGGAAATCCTCCTTACAAGAAGGGTTGAATGGGGTTGATGGAAAAAACAACAACGAAACGAATAAGCTTGATGTGGGCTTATGGAAAACATCTCAAAATTATGAGGTGACAACCAGCCATTACGAAAACATTTGATTGGATTGAGATCAACAAGGAGACGATAAACTTATCTCACCGGGAGGATAAATGAAGAACTTGGGTCATTTATAAGCACTATAATAGCAACAATCCTTAGGGAAAACTTTTAGGTGAATTATAACCCAAGATAACTCCAACGAATAATTGAAGAGCTGAAAAGATCTCCTGAACAAGGAAAAATGATGGTTTTAAATATCTCATTCCTGACAACTCGTGAATCATGAAACATGAAGGAATTGTCAAAAATGACATAACACCATCTGAAAAGATAAGGTAGAGCGAATTGCAATTCAAAATGCAAGAAGAAGAAATATTTGAGCTCCTCCAACAAGAATCTTGATGAAGACTTCGAGGATGAATTAAATCTTGATGAACCACCATGAAAACTCCGGTAATGAAAGCATGAGAAGTGAAAGATGAAAAGAATAAGATTCAAGGCCTGCGATGAATTAGATGGAGCTTTGAAATGATATAATTGAAATAACTTGGAGCTCCGGAAAACAAGATGAACAACTAGGACCAAGAATATGATATGATGAACAAGCTCCGAAAAAGAGATTAATCGCTTGGAAGAAACTAGAATAAGGTTTATGTTATGCATATCCTTCATCAAATTAAATTGATGACAAGCAACGGATTTGACATACTACTTATTCTCGTTGCAAAGAATTAAAAGAGATCTAGCACAACCTTGGGTAAATCTTCAACGAAGCACCGGTAGGATTGTGAAAAGAACAAATGAATTAAAATGATAACAACGGAAGGGTAATCTTGAAAGAACCACCGTAAAAATATGGAGACGAACGAAGAGACATCAATGAAGAATATTTGGAGGTTGAAGTTGAAAACTGAGAACGAAGAACTCTTCTGAAATGATGGCCTTCAGAGGATCACAAAGAAAAGAATTCATGAAATGCTTCGGATGGGTATGAGAATAATTCCTCACAATCGAAACAATAATGAGGATGGCATGAAGCTAGAACCACGAATCTTTAAGAAGACAGGCCAAGATTTAAGAGAAACTCTTCTCCGGTCTCCAAATGTTGAGACTGAAGACGAGAAATGCCATGAAGAATTTCAAGATACTCCGGACGAATGACAAGAGGAAGGTAGAGCTAAAGATGGAAATAATTGAAAACAAGCTTGGAGAAGGCATGTGACTGACGGAAATCATACTTACGTCACAATTTGAAAGAATTTAAGTATAACTCCAGAAAATTAGAAGAGTCAGGTAAGATCCTGGGAAAAGACCTGTGGGTTAGGGCCCACTAAAGAAATCACCGTTGAAAAAAATTAATTAAGAGATATTGCACCGGTTGAATTAAATGGCTTGAGTAAGATGACAATCCTCAAAATAGTTTGAACGGATTAAGAATGGAATTATGAATCTTCAGCACTCCGGATATGAATAGCAAGAGGAGAATGATTACTTGGTGCACCGGAATAAGAAAGCATTGTGAAATGAGGAAAAGGATAAGATCAACACCGAAATCTTGAATTACATCCACCGGCAGAATTTGAGAACAAAAGATGATGAACTTGAAGCTCTTGAGCATCTTCACAATAAATCACCGGATAAGAACATTGAAGGAAATGAATGAAGAAATATCACATGAATAAAATGGATACTTCATTAAGAATTCTGGCTCCGACAAGAAGAAGGGTGGGAGGGTGGGTAAAACAAGGACAACTTGGGATGAAAGAAACAGACAAATCGTCAGATTTCTCAACGGCGTCCATATGGAATAACTCGAAGAGAAGGCACACCGGTTGAAAGAATTAACATGAAAATCTTGACGATCAAGAAGGATTAGCACTCCCATAGAAATATGAGAATACCGATTAGGAAGGTATGGAATCAACATTTGACATCGAAGCAACTCGAATACCAGAATCAAAACAAAAACAAAGGATAGATATGTTGCAGCATAATCTTCACAATATCATTCGAACAGAGAATTGAACGAATGAATTCCGCATGTACATCAGCTTGTCGAGAAGCCACTTGGAGAACAAAAGGTAAATAAAAGCAACAAGGAGCAGATGGAACAAATACAAGATAGAAGTTTCGTTCGACATATTCGTGGTGAAAGCTCATGGAACGTGTTACAAAAGGGTTTTGCAATCCCCGGATCAGCATAGCCAAGGACCCTTTAAGATGCAACTCCCGATCGGAACAAGCCCATAAAACCACTTCACTCAATGTAGAACCCCAAACTTCATATCATGCATTCGATGGAAGAATGCCTAGAACTACTAGATGAACCCACCTATTAATTTCCGAAAGTTTCCAGTTATGCAATCAGGTATTGGGGATACAGGGGAAGCACCGCGCACTCAACTCTAATCCTACATCCAGCTGTATCCATCCTTCAACACATAACCAGTTATCTCCGGAAACCGTTTACCTCGGACCTTCGAAACGCATCTACTATACAAGCTATGGCAATACTCCCAAACTACCTCCCCAGTACTGGGTGATGTCGGGGTTATCTTGCCACTAACCGCATAGGAGAGTTTTCGATGTCGGCCGTCTTAAGTATTCTAGAACTGATGCGATATATTTGTGACGACAACACCTCGGAGCTCAACTCCCCGGGACACTGCCACAACCCCTAATGACAGGAGGCATCGAGAACAATGTTCTCATCACAAAGACATCGAAACAATCCAAACAATACTCACGAGATCCTAAAAAAAATTGGTGAATTTTTGAAAGTAGAAGAGGCAAGAGTAATCGTCAGGAGTCCTCACCAGAATGAAAAGAGATGAGAAGCAAAATAAATCCTACTCTCCGATATATATATAGGACTCAAAATATTTTCAGTGTGTGCCTAGACTCAACCGTCAACAATTCGATCAATCAGTGGGGGCTTCTAGGTCGGAGAAGGATCTGAATATAATGCCCAGGATGGGACTATACCTCCTACGTGTCGAGGCACGACTTAAAGGTATAAGCTCATTCTGGAATGATGTCAAGTTTGGTATCTTTGCACAACTCATGTAAAAGAGGGATTAAATTGCAAAAGGAGATAGTTGTCTTACACTCGCCACTTCACACAATACATTACATAAGCAAAACATCAATAAAAACATCACAACCCGACTACGGGCGAAGGTCCAAAAGAAAGATACAAAAAACATAAAGCACGGGTCCGAATCGCCCCTAGTAGAAACCACTACTGATCATCGAAAACGTCACAAGCATACGGCCACTCTCTTCATCGAGCTCCCAGGGAAGTACTTGAACCAGCTCCTGCATCATTCTCGGCTGAACCTGCATCTGGTGTTGTAGCATCTGTGAGCCACAAGGACTCAGCAATCCCATAACCATGGGTATCAAGACTAGCAAAGCTTTATGGGTAGGAAGAGGTAAAGTGGTGAGGTTGCAGCAGCGGCTAAGCATAATATGGTGGCTAACTTACGAGTACAAGAATAAGATGAGCATCTACGCAAACGGTCGCAACTAGTAGTGATCGCTAAAGATCCTGAACTACCTACGAGTCAAACATAACCCCACCGTGTTCTCTTCTCAAAGTGAAAAGAGACAGTCACGGTTACTCACACAGTTGTGTGTTTTACTTCGGATCCTCTGTCAAGTTTTCTACAACCGGACATTAACAAATTCCAATCTGCCACATAACCGCGGGCACGGCTTTCGAAAGATCATAACCCTGCAGGGGTGTCCCAACTTAGCCCATCACAAGCTCTCACGATTAGCTGAAGTGATAAATATAATATCATCACCCCTTATCTTAGGGAAATCCGATCAGGCTCGGCTTCCCGGTGCACAAGACATTTCGACAATGGTAAAACAAGTCCAGCAAGACCTCCCGGTGTGTCGACACCCTGATAGTAGCCGCGCATATCTCGTCTCAGGCCACGACCGGATGGGTGATCCTACGAGTAAAACCAAACCTCGAGTTTCCCCGTGGTGGCCCCGCATAACCCCCGTTTGGGACCAACACCATCAGCACTGGCCCCCCTGCTATGTAGAAAGAATCCTCGGGGACGCGACCCCCTATGCAATTTTAATTAATTAATTAAGTTGTTATTATGAGGCAAATTAAAACCAATGTTGGGCCTTGCTGGAGAAGTTTTATTCAAAGTCGAACTGTCAAGGGGTCCCCATCCACCCATCGTGTAAGGAACGCAAAATCAAGGAACATAATGCCGGTTTATCGGCGCCTAAGGTGGCATGAGTGTTACAAAACACCGAGCAAAAGGCCAAGCCTTCCACCCATGCCCAGTATATAGGTGTGTTAATAATAATTATAGATATTGTGATATAACAACAACAAGTTCCCTCCTGGAACGAACTTCATCTTCACCTGCAACTAACAACGCTATAAGAGGGGCTGAGCAAGCGGGTAACATAGCCAAACAGTGGTTTTGCTAGGAAGGTGTCAAAAGGTTAGAGGTTTCATGGCAACAAGGAGAGGCTGACACAAAAGATGGGTAGCGCGACATGTAACGATAGCATCGAGACAACTAAGCATGGCAATGGTAGTAAAGGTATCCAAGGGTATGATCATCTTGCCTGGGATTCCGCAAGGAAGAAGAACAGGTCCATGAAGTAGACGGAGCAACATAGTCGAGCGAATCCTCACAACTCCGGAACGAAACCGAAGCTAACAAGAGAAGCAACCGGAAAGAAGCAAACAACATGGTAAACACACAAGCATAAACATGGCATACGATGCACATCCAAGTATGATGCATGTCCGGTTTAATTATGCATGGCATGGCAATGAGCACAAACAAAACTACAAGTTAAGTGGAGCTCAATATGCAACGAGTTGCATCTTGACGAAACACCACATGTTATTTATTTAGTTGACTCTCGTTTATTTACAAGACAAGATTAAATGTTTTTAACATAGCAAGAGGTGAAACAAAAGTAAACAACCTATCTAGGCAAGTTTAAATGAGGCCGGAAAATAACAACAACAATTCCGAAAAAATCCCCATATGCATGTTTAGTAATTTTAAGCAAACAACAATCACACATTTTAATGTTGTTAAAATGATGCGATGACATGATCAAGTTTATGCAATTTTATTAAAAGTGAACATGAAGAGATATGAATTATTGTCACCGAGGTGGAAGGAAAGGGTGCCACGACAACGATCCGAAAATGGTGCAACGGCAACATCTCGGTTCCGGTAACTCGTTGAGAGACCGGTGCAAAAGAAAGGTGGCGTGAACGATTCGAACAAGGAGAAAGGTGGGGTGATCCCGTCACCGGGTTCCCACGGGTCGGCGACGAGGCAACCGAGGAGCATGAGAAAAGATCATACGTGCACGAAGCACACAAGGGAAACATTTCATACAACACACATTCACAAGCGTTCATCCACGGGGTCGTCTCGGTATACCTTCGGAACATTCGTTTCGGGGCGGTTCGAGGTCGTAGGGGAAGTAGTGGTACCCGTGGTCGAAGTAGTTGTGCATGAGGGTCGTAGAGGAAGTAGCCGTTCTCGCGAGTCGTGGTACACGTTCGTCGAGGAAGTAGTGGTACACATTGATGTAGTGGTTCACAGACATTGGTAGGGGTACTTGGGGTCTTCGGACTTGCCGGACTCGGTTCTCGCGACGGTAGTGGTACTCGGCGACGGTAGTCGTACATGGGTCTTCGGTGATGGTAGTTGTACACGTTTTCGTAGAGGAACTTGGCGTATCGTCATGTAGTCGTACACATTCCGTAGATGTACATGTCGTCGATGTCGTGGTACTTGCCGTAGGGGTACTTGGCGAATCCACGTAGTTGAACTTGAAGATCCGAAGACGTTCGCGGTTGTAGTGGTGCTTGGCAAAAACCTCGGCGGTCTTGCGATTCCAACAGCAACACAACACAAGAAGGCCTGAATACGTGGGGATGAACTCCTTCGCTCGACGCAGAGTCAACAGAGACCAACTCCAACAACAGAGACCAACGAGGAAACTTGGCACGGGGGCTGCTCGAGGGCTCGGTCGCCGGTGCTGTCGGGAAGAGGACGGGGGCGAGGACGGACGAAGCAGGGCGCTGGACAAGGCTGGTACGGCACCGTCGGCTCGAGGACGGGATGCGGGCGCGCGCGCTGGAGAGGAGCTGCTCGAGGCCGCGGTGGCTCCTGGCCGTCCGGCTTCGGCTGGAGGCGAGGCGCAGCTCTGGATCGGGGCCTTGCCCGATCGATCCTGGCGGCCGGCGCTTCGAGCACCTCAAGCGGCGGTGGCGGCCTCGACGAGGGGCGGCGGGAAGCCTGGCCGGCGGCTGCGGCTTTGATGGCCGGCCGGCGAGGCGAAGCCGGGGCGGCGGCGGGGGAGAGCCCTGGCTCGGCTCGGCGCGGAGGAAGGCCGAGGGGAGGCCGGCGGCCAGAGGGCGCGGGGAGGCCGGGCGCGGCGGCTCCCGCGGCGGAGGAGAGGTGCGGGGCCGGCGAGGCCCTGGCCCGGCGGCGGCGGGGCGAGGTAGCGCGGGCGGCGGAGGAGTCCCTGGCCGACGAGGTGAGGAGGAAGAGCATCGAGCGACGGGGCGCACGGGGAGAAAGAGAGATCGAGGGATTGGGCTCGGGATCGGGTGAGATGGGGCGCTGTGTTGAGAGGGATGAGGAGAGCGATGGCTGTGGCGCTGAGAGGGAGAGCGAGGGGATGCTGCGAGAGGTGAGGTTGGGCTAGGGTTACGGGAGCGGTCGGGCTGCCTAGGGAGGCCTGGGCCTAGGAGGGATGGAGGCTGGGCCGGCTCGGTTGGACAGGCCCATGAGGCCGGCTGGGCTGGCTGCTCTTCTTCTTCTTCTAAATAAATAAAAAAACAAAACCTAAAAGAGAAGGAAAAGAAGGAGATGGTAGAGGTGGAATCTGGGCATGGGGATAATTCCCTGGACTCACAAAAATGTGAGGAATATAAATAAAATTGTTTGAAGATTTTTGGAAGATGAAAATTCAAAACGCATTTGAATAAAAGCCAAATTGTTTGACTTTAGAAAACCCTTTAGATGGAATCCAAAAGGGCTCGAACTTGAGAATGGGGCTCGACAAACGGGAAAAGAATTATAGACAAGGTTTTGACGATGAAACTTGAATTAAAGAGGCATGAGGAATATATGCAAGTGTGTTTGGTTAATTCCAAACAAATGGAATATTTTATAATATAGTTCCCTAAATATTGGGAGGATATGTTATAAAGAGAAGTCATTCTTCCCTCGATTTAAATGGACCGAAGGTCCACACGGTTTATTTAAGTTGAGATGCAAAAGATATATGACATGATGGCATGATGACAAGATGCAATGCAAAAAAAAAACACAAGCACAACTGAAACACACAGGAGAACCCGGAACATCTGGAATCTTCTGGAATCTTCTGGGACGTCGGTCTTCGGGCGTCACACTACGTCCTGCTCGAATATATTGGATATGTATACGATTACAGAGTAGATCTACCTCGATATCAGTATGAGCTAAACCCTGAGGCGATGAGGTGATGAATGTAGCTCTAACCCTAATGACTACAACCCTCCGTTTATATAGACGCCGATAGGGTTAGGGGTTTTCGGAGATAGATTACAACAAGGAATAAAGAGATCCTGCTGGTCCTTGACTTGGAGGACACAACACGGCTTCGTAGGTCTCATGTTATTATACAACTTCATTAGTCCGGCTCATACTCAGTGGGCCGACGCCTCGAGGACCCCTTAGTCCATGACTCTCTCAGTAGCCCCCGAACTTGCCTTCAACGCCAAAGCTTGTGTCCGGGATCCGCTCAGCTGACTGTATTCGGCTTGCAAGGTGAGTTCTCCTATTCAATCTGGGGTCGGACCAATCTCGCCGGTCTCTATCCGGAACCCGAACCAATGTGCTCGGAGCCAAGGGGCGTCCGGGATCCGAAACTACAGTTTCCCTTAGCAATAAAGGCAAAAACCGCTCAAGCGTAAACAGTGCCTCCACCTGATAACTTTTTTCTCTTTCAATGAAGAGTCGCGTCTGGCCACAACGCTGAGTGGTTAATGTTTCTCGAAGCGCGGCTCGAGGCTGACGCCACATCTGCCATGTCTCATCAAACTGGAGATCGTGCCCCGCCTTGGGGGGGGGGGGGGCGTGCCATACTTAGCAGAGCTATATCTCACCTTGGTATATACATTTGCTTACATTGCATGTTATATTCTCTAGCGGAGCACGTGTGAGAACGGGAGGCATATACACATGAATCATTCTTAACAACTTCTACGTGGTTTATACATGTCTTTGGAAATTTTGCTGGAAATAAACAAGTGTGTCGTATATTCATTTGGAAAAACTAAAATATAATTTAATATTGATAATAGAAATCGCAAATTTGTTTCTAAGTGAAAAATATTTATTTATATTTACTTATTTATTTCTTGGTGAAAAATATATATTCGAGCGAAAATAAGCGAGAGACTTGTGGATAAACATGAAGCCGGAAATCAGCTGTGTGCCAAACGCGCGCGGCGACTCTGACAACACCATCCGAGGAAACACTGATGAGCCCGTGCTGGCCGCGGCCACGACGGCGCTGATGGGCACGTGATGGCCAAGCTTCAACCTAGGTACATTAGGGCCTCCCTCGTTGCCGCGGCGACTTGAGCATTGGTTTTCACTACTGTGCGGCGGCGAAGAGGACGGCGACGGCCGCCGCTTCGTCCCTTGCATCATGCGCGTGCCTCCGGTCCTTCCTGTTTGCTGACTACATGGCCCGCTCCTCGGGCGTCAGCTTTTTCTTCTTGGGCGGCCACAGTCTTGTGGGGCACGTGGGGCTTGCCTTTCGCAGAGGCGACGGACGTGATGAGGTCGGACGAGGCAATGGAGGCGAGGCCGGCGGCGGCATCGAGGGTTGGTGCGTCGTCGTCATCCATGGCTAGGAGCGCGAGCGGGCGTGAGGTTTTTGGGAAAGTGGGGGGAAATGGTGGTCGCTATGCCACCAACTGGCGGGCCAGGGGGGGAGGAGTAGGCGCGCATCGCACGCGGCCGTTTCCTGTCCGCACCGACGCAAATGAGACTCAAATTTCGGCCGAAAATGGGTCGGCAAGCGGATGAAAAGCGGACGTGCGTCGGTTTGGGTCGGCGCGCTGTGCCGATTTTTCTGTCTACGACGAGCCATATGGACACGCACCGACAAAATGGGTCGGTGCATTAGAGTTGCTCTTAGCAATTGTGATTGTACCATGCATGTTTATGGAAAATCATTAGCGTCTGCTGCAATTCACAGAGTTAATTACACGATAGTACCACATTTGGGGCGGTGGTGGCGGATTGGTACCACTTTTGGTAATTTTCACGTGTCAGTACCAAGTTTGGGGCGAGCCGTTGCGAATCGATCTAATCTACGTATTTGTACGTATTGACGCAGAAACTGACCGCCCGGGCCCGCACGTCAACTGCCACGGTGGCTTGTCGGAACCCGCCCGCTCGCTGGATAGGACCGGTCCGCTCGAACCGGTCCGCTCGAACTGCTCTGTCTCCACCCTCTTCCTCCCCTCTTCCTCTGTTCGTGGACGAACCCTAGCTCCCCCACGCGTCTGTACGGCGATGGCGGCGGCGACCCCGGGCGGTGGTTCCGGCAGCGGCGGCGGCGGCGACGCCGACGGCTATGAAGAGGACGCAATCGAGGACACTCCCTTCTTCCAAAGCGGCATGTCAGGAGCAATCGAGGGCGGCGACGGCGACTCGATCTCTTTCTATTCGAGCGACGATGAGGAGGTCATGGAGCCAGCAATTTCAATGGAGCAGCGGGTACGGCTGGCACATCAATGGGTAGCGAACCCTAGCAATAGCCACGAGCTTACCCACGGGGTCGGCGGTGTTCTGTAAGTTTCTTTCTTTTTTTCTTCTTTTGTATAGTTTTCTAGTTATGGTTATGGTGTGCTGATTAGGTAAATTGCATGTGAATTTGTAGTTTAAATGATGACATATGGAATGTTAGGATCCATTTTGACAATAAAGATCTATTAGAGAGGAAGCTCAGTGGTTCAGATGTGACATATCTGAATATGGTTGCCTTGATGGAAACACAAGGATTTAGGATTGATGAATCACTGTTGTTTTACATGGAGACCCCAGGAGAGCAGGGCTTGGAATTTGTAGACAGTAATGTGAAACTACAGTTGATCAAGAGGCAGAATGAGGAGAATTTGGTCCTTAATTTGCTGTTTAGGGCTTGTCCACCAGCTGTCAGTTTAGAACAGAAGGATTGTGTAGAGAAACAAAATTTAGATACAATTGTTTATTCAGAGCCAGTTGTTTATGATCTGGCTGATCCTCCAGTTTATGCTGTTGATGAGCATGGTGTTGCTTATGAAGGTCATAGTAGCTGCTCTATTTCAGCTGTAGGCCCTGCTTTTTTAACACAAGAGAGCATGAATGTTTTAAATCCCAAGTTAAAAGAAGTTGTGGAAGAAGAACAAGATGGCTATGATGGCAGTTATGCATCTTCATCTGAAGGGCAATATGATAGTGATAATAACCCTTATTATATAGGGGATTTAAGGCCTAATTGCAATGAGGAAATGAGTGATGCTGAAGACATGGAGATGGCAGATGGAAACAGACATAGAGAGGAAGAAGAAACAGAGTATGAAGAATCAGAAGAAGAAACAGAGGAGGAAGAAGAAGAAGTGCATTATGAGGGTGACACAGAGGTAGAGGAATTATTTGATTTGGAGGATGATGAGGCCATTGTTCCAGAAGAAGAGGAAATAATATATGTGCCAGCAAAGAAGAAGCAGAAGCTGCAAGTAAGGAGGGGACCAACATTGAGGTCACATTCTAGTGTTTTAGAAGAAGTGCAACCTGATTGGAAACCATCATCAGAAGAAGAAGCTTGTTGTTTACTTAAGGACAGTGAAGATGAAGATGATGGGTTTCAGCCACTAGCATATGTGCTACCTCAAAGAAGGAAGAGCAGGGCAAAGAAGAGGCCACCTAGAGTATGGTACAATGAGGATTTGGAGCAACCACACCAACAACTACAACTGCATATGTGTTTCAGAGATCAACACAAATTCAGAGATGCCTTGTTGAGCTTGCACATCACTCAGTGCAGAAACTTCAAGTATCATAGGAACTCAGATCAGAGGATCATTGTGCATTGCAAGGATGCACAATGCAAGTTCTGCATTGTGGCAGCTGTTATAAAAGGGGAAAAAACTTTTGCAATTAAGAAGATGAGAATACAACACACTTGCCCTAGTTCTACTGAAACAACCAGGGTAAGTGCCAAGTGGCTTGCAAAGCAATATGAGCCATTATTCAGATCTGATGTCACAACTAGCATACATACACTTATTGATGCCTGCATGGAAAAGTATGGTGTGGATGTGCCCAAGGCTATGGCATATAGGGCAAAAAACATAGCTGTTGAGGCTGTGTTGGGAGATCATAAGAAGCAATATCCAAGGCTGAGAGACTATGCTCAAACTGTCATGGATACAAACCCTGGGAGTAGAGTTATAGTAACTACTGTAACTCCAATAGCCACTGAAAAAATACCACATCCTGGACCTAGATTCCATGCCATGTTTTACTGCATCAATGGAGCAAGGGAGGGATTTCTACAGGGATGTAGACCATTCATTGGTAAGTTTATTTGAGCTTGTACACTACTTTGATGTTGTTACTTTCAACAGCTTGCACATATAAATGCATTTAACATGTTATGTTTACCTATTGTTTTAGGTGTTGATGGATGTTTTATCAAGCTCACCACTGGTGCACAAATGCTTGCTGCCACTGGTAGGGATGGCAATAACAACATATACCCACTGGCATTTGGCATTGTTGGACAAGAGGACAAAGCTAATTGGTGCTGGTTTTTACACCAACTCAAAATTTGTCTTGGAGGAGAAGTTGGAAAGTATGGGACATATACTATAATGTCAGACAGACAGAAGGTATGTGCATCCACCTTCCATTGCATGCTAAATATGTATTTGCATGTTTATTAGATTGTAGCTTAGCACTTTACATTGTGTGCACCAGGGGCTACTATATGCAGTGGATAGAGTATTTCCTAACAGTAATCAAAGATTTTGCTTAAGACACATTTATGCAAACTTCCAAAATGCTGGCTTTAGGGGGGAAGATCTTAAGAAGTGCATGGATAATGCCAGTTATGCCTATAATGAACACAAATTTAATAAAGCAATGGATGATCTCAAAGCTGAGAGTGAGGAAGCTTGGAAGTGGCTTAGTGCAATACCAAAGAAAACATGGGCTAGGCATGCATTTGACACAAATTGCAAGACTGACCTAGTTGTTAACAATTTGTCTGAGGTGTTCAACAAGTACATCCTAGATTATAGGAAAAAACCAATAAGAACTATGTGTGATGGCATAAAGGATAAGCAGATGGTTAGGTGGCACAGGAATAGAGAGAGTGGAAAGGCAGCTAGATGGGAGATAACACCACATTACAGTGAGAAGTTGGAGATTGAAAAAGAAAGGGCCAGGTACTGCAAACCCATTCAAGCAGGTGTTAACTTGTGGCAAGTAACTAGTGGGGAACAAACACATGCTGTCAATTTGGAACTTCATACATGTGGTTGCAGAAAGTGGGACATCAGTGGCATCCCATGTAACCATGCCATCTCTGCAATTAACAAGGCAAAAAGATTTCCAGAGGACTTTGTAAGCATGTTCTTCAAGAAACCACATTACTTGGCAGCATATGAACCAATGATATATCCTGTCCCTGGTGAGCATGATTGGACAAAGACCACAGGTCCAGACATAGAACCACCTGCATTTAAAGTGAAGAAAGGAAGAAGGAAAGAGAAGAGGATAAAGGGAAAATTTGAAGTTCCAAAGCCTAAGTCCACCTCAAGAATGGGCACTATAACTTGTAGCAATTGTGGATTACAAGGGCATAAATACACAAGCTGCCTTAAACAGTTGAAACCTGAGTTGGCCTTGAGAAAGAACAAACATCTGGTAAGGCCATTTGAACTAGTTATTCAGTTTTATGTTTCTGTAAATTACCTTTCTCACTTGTACATTTCATACATGTAGTATCACTAATTTTGTTTCCTTTGAATTATTTTCTAAGCCTGCTGCAAGGAATTCACAAGCAAGAGGTGTTGCTCCTACAGCTCCTGCAGCAACACCTAGGGCTGCTGCAGCAACACCTAGAGTTCCAACACCAACACCTACAGCTACTTCATCAACACCTAGAGCTGCTCCAGCTGGAGGAAGAACTGCAAGTGCTGCTGGTAGAAGAACTGGAAGTGGTGGTGGAAGAGGTGGTGGAAGAAGTGCTGGTGGTGGAAGAGGTGGTGGAAGAAGTGCTGGAAGAAGTGCTGGTGGTGGAAGAGCATCTTCTAGTGCTCAATCTTCTGCTGGGAGAGGTGCCAATTCTTCAAGACCATTCTCTGCCCCAAGGCAGTATGGTGCCTCAACTTCTAGTGCTGCTCCACCAACTGATGGCACACACACTGGATGGATGGCCTGGTTCTCAGCTAGTAGAGGTGGCAGAATGTCATGATTTGCCATGCTAGAATGTGCTTTATTTTGGTTTGATGCAACTCCAGCAACTTGTGCTCATGCTTTAATGTGC
>LR738715.1:69324111-69434382 GCA_902687465.1 Secale cereale | reverse complement strand
GGTGTGCTGATTAGGTAAATTGCATGTGAATTTGTAGTTTAAATGATGACATATGGAATGTTAGGATCCATTTTGACAATAAAGATCTATTAGAGAGGAAGCTCAGTGGTTCAGATGTGACATATCTGAATATGGTTGCCTTGATGAAAACACAAGGATTTAGGATTGATGAATCACTGTTGTTTTACATGGAGACCCCAGGAGAGCAGGGCTTGGAATTTGTAGACAGTAATGTGAAACTACAGTTGATCAAGAGGCAGAATGAGGAGAATTTGGTCCTTAATTTGCTGTTTAGGGCTTGTCCACCAGCTGTCAGTTTAGAACAGAAGGATTGTGTAGAGAAACAAAATTTAGATACAATTGTTTATTCAGAGCCAGTTGTTTATGATCTGGCTGATCCTCCAGTTTATGATGTTGATGAGCATGGTGTTGCTTATGAAGGTCATAGTAGCTGCTCTATTTCAGCTGTAGGCCCTGCTTTTTTAACACAAGAGAGCATGAATGTTTTAAATCCCAAGTTAAAAGAAGTTGTGGAAGAAGAACAAGATGGCTATGATGGCAGTTATGCATCTTCATCTGAAGGGCAATATGATAGTGATAATAACCCTTATTATATAGGGGATTTAAGGCCTAATTGCAATGAGGAAATGAGTGATGCTGAAGACATGGAGATGGCAGATGGAAACAGACATAGAGAGGAAGAAGAAACAGAGTATGAAGAATCAGAAGAAGAAACAGAGGAGGAAGAAGAAGAAGTGCATTATGAGGGTGACACAGAGGTAGAGGAATTATTTGATTTGGAGGATGATGAGGCCATTGTTCCAGAAGAAGAGGAAATAATATATGTGCCAGCAAAGAAGAAGCAGAAGCTGCAAGTAAGGAGGGGACCAACATTGAGGTCACATTCTAGTGTTTTAGAAGAAGTGCAACCTGATTGGAAACCATCATTAGAAGAAGAAGCTTGTTGTTTACTTAAGGACAGTGAAGATGAAGATGATGGGTTTCAGCCACTAGCATATGTGCTACCTCAAAGAAGGAAGAGCAGGGCAAAGAAGAGGCCACCTAGAGTATGGTACAATGAGGATTTGGAGCAACCACACCAACAACTACAACTGCATATGTGTTTCAGAGATCAACACCAATTCAGAGATGCCTTGTTGAGCTTGCACATCACTCAGTGCAGAAACTTCAAGTATCATAGGAACTCAGATCAGAGGATCATTGTGCATTGCAAGGATGCACAATGCAAGTTCTGCATTGTGGCAGCTGTTATAAAAGGGGAAAAAACTTTTGCAATTAAGAAGATGAGAATACAACACACTTGCCCTAGTTCTACTGAAACAACCAGGGTAAGTGCCAAGTGGCTTGCAAAGCAATATGAGCCATTATTCAGATCTGATGTCACAACTAGCATACATACACTTATTGATGCCTGCATGGAAAAGTATGGTGTGGATGTGCCCAAGGCTATGGCATATAGGGCAAAAAACATAGCTGTTGAGGCTGTGTTGGGAGATCATAAGAAGCAATATCCAAGGCTGAGAGACTATGCTCAAACTGTCATGGATACAAACCCTGGGAGTAGAGTTATAATAACTACTGTAACTCCAATAGCCACTGAAAAAATACCACATCCTGGACCTAGATTCCATGCCATGTTTTACTGCATCAATGGAGCAAGGGAGGGATTTCTACAGGGATGTAGACCATTCATTGGTAAGTTTATTTGAGCTTGTACACTACTTTGATGTTGTTACTTTCAACAGCTTGCACATATAAATGCATTTAACATGTTATGTTTACCTATTGTTTTAGGTGTTGATGGATGTTTTATCAAGCTCACCACTGGTGCACAAATGCTTGCTGCCACTGGTAGGGATGGCAATAACAACATATACCCACTGGCATTTGGCATTGTTGGACAAGAGGACAAAGCTAATTGGTGCTGGTTTTTACACCAACTCAAAATTTGTCTTGGAGGAGAAGTTGGAAAGTATGGGACATATACTATAATGTCAGACAGACAGAAGGTATGTGCATCCACCTTCCATTGCATGCTAAATATGTATTTGCATGTTTATTAGATTGTAGCTTAGCACTTTACATTGTGTGCACCAGGGGCTACTATATGCAGTGGATAGAGTATTTCCTAACAGTAATCAAAGATTTTGCTTAAGACACATTTATGCAAACTTCCAAAATGCTGGCTTTAGGGGGGGAAGATCTTAAGAAGTGCATGGATAATGCCAGTTATGCCTATAATGAACACAAATTTAATAAAGCAATGGATGATCTCAAAGCTGAGAGTGAGGAAGCTTGGAAGTGGCTTAGTGCAATACCAAAGAAAACATGGGCTAGGCATGCATTTGACACAAATTGCAAGACTGACCTAGTTGTTAACAATTTGTCTGAGGTGTTCAACAAGTACATCCTAGATTATAGGAAAAAACCAATAAGAACTATGTGTGATGGCATAAAGGATAAGCAGATGGTTAGGTGGCACAGGAATAGAGAGAGTGGAAAGGCAGCTAGATGGGAGATAACACCACATTACAGTGAGAAGTTGGAGATTGAAAAAGAAAGGGCCAGGTACTGCAAACCCATTCAAGCAGGTGTTAACTTGTGGCAAGTAACTAGTGGGGAACAAACACATGCAGTCAATTTGGAACTTCATACATGTGGTTGCAGAAAGTGGGACATCAGTGGCATCCCATGTAACCATGCCATCTCTGCAATTAACAAGGCAAAAAGATTTCCAGAGGACTTTGTAAGCATGTTCTTCAAGAAACCACATTACTTGGCAGCATATGAACCAATGATATATCCTGTCCCTGGTGAGCATGATTGGACAAAGACCACAGGTCCAGACATAGAACCACCTGCATTTAAAGTGAAGAAAGGAAGAAGGAAAGAGAAGAGGATAAAGGGAAAATTTGAAGTTCCAAAGCCTAAGTCCACCTCAAGAATGGGCACTATAACTTGTAGCAATTGTGGATTACAAGGGCATAAATACACAAGCTGCCTTAAACAGTTAAAACCTGAGTTGGCCTTGAGAAAGAACAAACATCTGGTAAGGCCATTTGAACTAGTTATTCAGTTTTATGTTTCTGTAAATTACCTTTCTCACTTGTACATTTCATACATGTAGTATCACTAATTCTGTTTCCTTTGAATTATTTTCTAAGCCTGCTGCAAGGAATTCACAAGCAAGAGGTGTTGCTCCTACAGCTCCTGCAGCAACACCTAGGGCTGCTACAGCAACACCTAGAGTTCCAACACCAACACCTACAGCTACTTCATCAACACCTAGAGCTGCTCCAGCTGGAGGAAGAACTGCAAGTGCTGCTGGTAGAAGAACTGGAAGTGGTGGTGGAAGAGGTGGTGGAAGAAGTGCTGGTGGTGGAAGAGGTGGTGGAAGAAGTGCTGGAAGAAGTGCTGGTGGTGGAAGAGCATCTTCTAGTGCTCAATCTTCTGCTGGGAGAGGTGCCAATTCTTCAAGACCATTCTCTGCCCCAAGGCAGTATGGTGCCTCAACTTCTAGTGCTGCTCCACCAACTGATGGCACACACACTGGATGGATGGCCTGGTTCTCAGCTAGTAGAGGTGGCAGAATGTCATGATTTGCCATGCTAGAATGTGCTTTATTTTGGTTTGATGCAACTCCAGCAACTTGTGCTCATGCTTTAATGTGCTTTAATTTGGTTTGATGCAACTCCAGCAGCTTGTGCTACAATGTGTATTATTTAGAGTTTGATGGCACTTCAGCAACTTGTTTTCATGCTACTACAATGTGTTTTCTTTAGGGTTTGGTGTCACTACAATGTGTTGGGATTCTGTTAATGGTGGCTACGGGTCGACGGAACCACCTAAACCAAATTTTTAGGGTTTACGGTGGCTACGGGTCGACGGAACCACCTAAACCAAATTGTTAGGGTTTACGGTGGCTACGGGTCGACGGAACCACCTAAACCAAATTTTTAGGGTTTACGGTGGCTACGAGTCGACGGAACCACCTAAACCAAAGTTTTTGGGTTTACGGTGGCTACGGGTCGACGGAACCACCTAAACCAAATTTTTAGGGTTTACGGTGGCTACGGGTCGACGGAACCACCTAAACCAAAGTTTTAGGGTTTACGGTGGCTACGGGTCGACGGAACCACCTAAACCAAATTTTTAGGGTTTACGGTGGCTACGGGTCGACGGAACCACCTAAACCATCTACTAAGTACATACATCTACTATATCAAATCCATCTTTCAAAGCATGATATATCATCATTTTTAGTCTAGCAAACATAACACACAATACTTACTGGAGTTCAACATATTTTAGGTTACACAACAATTGTTCACAAATACATAGTGGAGTTCATATGCATAGTTCATCCTTTTCTCACAAAAGGATGAAAAGCATATCTACTAAGTACATACACAACCATAGTACACAATTAGTACAGCCATACAGTACACAACCATCATTCCCAAAAGGTCAGCATTGCCCACAAATTTGATGTGCATCTTCTTCAGTTCTGTAAGATGGCCTGGATCCCCTTGATCTTCACCTTCAGCTTCTCCTCTGCCTTGATCAGCTCAACAATCTGATTCTCTAGCTGCCCCTTCTCTTCAACATGCTTTGCCTTTCCCTTAAGCAAATCAGAAACCCGAAGCTTCAACTCTAGCTTATCTTGGTTGAGCTTCTCCTCTCCCTTCATGAGCTCTGCATTCTTCAACTCCAAGTTCATTTTAGCTTCACTAAGCAATTGCTTCTCTGTCATATTCTTCAACTTCAAGTTCTGGATAACTGTTGCTTGAGCTCTTGTCAGGTTCAGCAGCACTTCATACTTCTGATTAAGCTTCTGGTACTCTACATCTTTCTTTGCCATCTCTGCCTTCATATCAGCCACAATTTCACTTCTGCATTGCTGCTGATATGTAAGGTTAGACTGCAGATATCTGAAATCCACCACCCTATCCTCCTGGAAGTCCATAAGCTCATGCACATCTTGTACTAACTTGTCATAATTGGCCTCCAGCTTGTTCTTCTCTTCTGTCAGATGGTGAATAGTGAAAGAACTTTCAAGATTGTCAGTCACCCTAGCACTCTTGCTATCTTCAACCATTGCCCACAGCTTCAACAATGCATTCTGCATTGTTGGGGGCCATTGGTGGTCAACCCATTCAACAAACCCACAATTCTCCCCTTCCTGCAAAAAGAGAAACAAAACAAGTTAGTTCATATCACAAATTACAGCTAAACTTGTAATTGTACCAACAAACTAACAGCATGAGCATCCATAAATTACTGCACTAGATTTTTCAGCTACAAAACTGAATATGCAGTACATACTATCCATTCAACTCAATATTTGTAGCATAAATAACAGTAGCACTGTCATTCAACTACATAAAAATGCCACCACAACAACATAACCTGTAGAAGTACCAAACTGAATATTTAACATGATAGCAAAAACTATGGGACTGCATAAATACAGTAACACTATCATTCAACTACACAGGATACTGCTGTTGCAAAAGTAAATAATCAGCCCTAACAAATATGCCCTTGTACTGATGTTCAACATGCCACTGTGAAACCAACAAATATGACACTATCAATCTAAGTATAATATGACACTATCAGCATAAAATTCTTACAGGCTCTGCACATGCTAAGAACCTCCGGCCTGTGTCTGTTCCTTCAAATGCCACTAGCCTCTCAGATGGCTTGCCGTGCTTCTCACATGGGGCCATCAGATCCAGCTCAAGCCCCTGGTATTCGGGATCTTCAATGCTGACAGGGACCTGCAGAAACTCGTCCAAACAAAATGACCAAATCAAAAGCAAGCAAAATCAACAAAATCAAAAAGCCCCAAATCTGAAAGGCTAACACTACACCTAGCTCAAGGAAACTCACCTGGTTCAGCACATCAGTGGATGAGGTCGAGTGCATATAGGGCAGGCTACTAGTGTCGTCGCTGCTTTCGTCTTCAAAAACCATGGCGGGCGGCGGCAGTCCGGTCCGGCACTGTTGCTGACGGCGATGCGGGCGGCGAGGAGCGAGGAGTGAGGCAGAGGAGGGAGGCAGGAGCGAGGAGGGAGACAGAGCAGGGGCCGGTCCGGTTCGAGCGGACCGGTCTTATCCAGCGAGCGGGCGGGTTCCGACAAGCCACCGTGGCAGCTGACGTGCGGGCCCGGGCGGTCAGTTTCTGCGTCAATACGTACAAATACGTAGATTAGATCGATTCGCAACGGCTCGCCCCAAACTTGGTACTGACACGTGAAAATTACCAAAAGTGGTACCAATCCGCCACCACCGCCCCAAATGTGGTACTATCGTGTAATTAACTCCAATTCACAAGACCGTGGGTTCCATTTCTCATCAGCACTATGCTAGACATCATATTAAACTATGTAGTATGCACATGTACGTGTATTGAAGATACCACGGATGCATGCTTGCGTGCATGTACTACCAATAAACAAAGAGCAGCATGCATGTTGTATCAACCACACCGAGAGTGATTGCCAATAAACAAAGAGCAGCATGCATGCTGTCTCAACCATAACGAGAGTGACTAAACGGCGGCATGGAGGCTATCGCCACCAAGTCTGGCGGAAGGGTAGCTAAGGCTACCGCCGCCAGCTATGGCAGTAGGCCTCTGTACTTGGCAGGCGTCGTTTTAACGTTGACCAATTTCTACCGCCATTAACTATGGCGATAACTTGTTTTATCCTACCGCCATGGACTCTTGCGGTAGTAAAAGGGTTAGATCTCGGAAATTTTATAAAGTACGGTTAGATTTTAATTAACTTTTAAAAAAGGGGCCAAAACACGAGACATCGGCATCGGCATGATAGGGGTTAAGTACATCCAGTGATGATGGAGCTAAATCCAGGTCACAACTCTGATTCTTCTTCCCTTATAGAACCTTCCCGCAAGAAATCAGTGGAAGTGGGTCCGCCCGCTCGGGAAGGAGGAAACAGAAGGTCTAGAAAATGAAACGGCGTGTGGTACAACCGCGAGCGGTGGTACTGCTACTTGTACTGTTGGGGCGGGCAAGTATGGGGGAATTGGGAATGCACTGTTGGCTGCCCCTTCTGACGGGGCCCGTCAGACAAGCAAGGGGTGTCCGTGGACACGCCCAAATGTGTTGACGAACAAACGGGGGAGGGGCACATTTGGTGAATACTGTTGGAGTTGATTTAAACTTTTTGGTTTTTGCGCTCGGCGCTTCTCTGACCTTGCGTACATTCTCCCGCCCTCTCCCTATTTTTGATTTCTTTTTTCTTTTTTCATTTGCCGGTTTGTGTATAGGAATGTGGTTTGTATGCCGAATCATGTTCTTTTTATCTGGTGTGTTATTTTCACATAGACTTATACCCTAGTGTGGAACCCGCAAAAGCCGGTCGAGCGCTATGATTCGAATATTTTTTTCACTCATGGACTTGGCAAACAAAATTATGTGAGGTAACTGTTCCACTTATGGACTTGGCAAATAAAATTATGGACTTGGCAAATAAAATTCTGTTTTCTTGGGTAAAGAACAAGTGTTTACGAAATAGAATCCATGTTTAACTACACAATCGAATTAGTATTTATATTCCCATAAATCACGAGGTGAGGTAACTGTTCCATATTAGAATCACATTGCAACACACGTAGAAATGCGTACTTGAAAATGCGGAAAACACATACTCGTCGTGTTGAGTACTGATAAGGGAAGCAAGTCTGCAAATCCATTCAGCATTACAGCAAAGACAAGTCATTTCCAGTAACAGGGAGAAGTACATATTACAGCAAGACAGGGAGTTACCAGTAAGAGGGAGTTAGCTACGAGTTACAGCAATACAGACTTCCAGTGGTTAAAAGGATATGGACTCAACCTATAGCAGAAAGGGACAGTGCCAAAGCAATTGCTATCAAATTCAAGAGATTGAGAAAAGGACTTAAGAATTGGGCTAGGAACTCTTCTGACCTCAAGAAGATCATTGATAACTCCAATTACATGATTCTCACCTATGACACTATTGAAGAATTCAGAGACCTGTCCTTGGAAGAAGCAAATGGAAGAGATATCATTAAAAAGCACCTTGCAAACATTCTGGAGCATCAAAGGCTATATTGGAAGCAAAGAGCCACTATCAGGCAGATCAAGGTGGGTGAAGCTAATACTAAATACTTCCAAGCTAAAGCTACAATCAAATTCAGAAACAACAATATTGCTATGCTTAAAGATGAAGCTGGTCTGGAACATTTCAATCATCATTCTAAAGCTGCTATCCTATACAGAGCCTTCAAAGAAAGGATGGGAACTGCTGGGAGCACTAGCAACCCTCTCTTATTACATTACCTCTCCCACCATCCACATCAGTACCCTGAACTTGAAGCTCCTTTCTCAAAGAAAGAAATTGATGATGTGGTCCATAATATGCCTTCTGACAAAGCACCTGGACCTGATGGTTTTAATGCTGCTTTCTTAAAGTCCTGCTGGGATATTGTTGCACAGGATTTCTATAAGCTGATTCAGGATTTCCACAATGGAACAGTTAACCTACAAAGCATTAACTATTCCTTTATCACCCTCATTCCCAAAACAGAGGCAGCAGCCACTCCTGCAGACTTCAGACCCATTTCCCTCCTCAACTGTACCCTGAAGATCATCACAAAGCTCCTAGCTAATAGACTACAGAAGGTTATTTTGAAGATGGTACATAAAAATCAGTATGGTTTTCTTAACAATAGGAGCATACAAGATTGTCTGGCCTGGGCATATGAATACACTCATCAATGTAACCTCACAGGTAGAGAGATTATCCTTCTAAAGCTAGACTTTGAGAAGGCTTTTGATATGATTAACCATGACACCATCATTGATATCCTCAAGGAGAAGGGCTTTGGAGATAGATGGATTAAATGGATCCAAATGATCTATGGCACAGGGTATTCTTCCATTCTTCTTAATGGGGTGCCAGGTAAACAATTCCTTTGCATGAAAGGGGTGAGACAAGGAGATCCTCTCTCACCACTGATTTTTGTGATAGCAGCAGACCTTCTCCAGTCTATGTTAAATGAAGCTATGCAACAGGATCTGATTGGCTCCCCTCTGGTTCATAACTCCAGTTCAGATTTCCCCGTTATTCAATATGCTGATGATACCATCCTTGTGGCTAATGCAGACCACACTCAATTGATGCATATTAAAAATCTGCTACTCCACTTTGCTGCTTATACTGGACTGAAAGTCAACTATGCCAAATCCACTATGATCTCTATCAACACCCCAACAGACAAGATGACTTCCTTATCAGGGCTCCTGGGTTGCAAGATAGGTTCACTCCCACTATCCTATTTGGGACTGCCTCTAAGTCTCACCAAACCTAGGGTGGAAGACTTCATCCCTCTGCTCCAAAGGATTGAAAGAAGATTGTTAAGTTGTGCTACTATGCTGTCCTCAGGGGATAAACTCATACTCATCAAATCAGTCTTCTCCTGCATACCAATCTACTTCATGTGCTCCCTGGTGCTACCAAAGACTGTGGTGAAGCAGATCAACATGTATCTCAAACAATGTTTCTGGAGGAAATTTGGTTCTATGGAGACTGGACCTGCATTGATTGCCTGGGACACAGCTTGCCAGCCCAAGACCCATGGTGGACTTGGCATTTTAGATATTGCCACTCACAACCAGACTCTGCTTATGAAGCATCTTCATAAATTCCTAAACAAGGAAGATATACCCTGGGTCAATATCATTTGGGAAGCCTACTACCAAGACACATTACCAGGAACAAGATTAGTGGGCTCTTTCTGGTGGAAAGATTTGCTAAAGTTACTCCCCATTTTCAAAAACCATGCAAACTGTCGGGCTGGAAAGGGAGACACTGTTGCATTTTGGCTGGACAATTGGACAGGTCAAAGTTTAATCACCATCTTCCCAGAACTTCACTCCTTTGCTATTGATAGCTCTATTTCATTTGCTTCAATGGTGGACCAGCCAGACCTCAGCACAAAATTTCACAGGCCACTATCACAACAAGCTTTCAATCAATTTACACAACTTCAGACGATGATTAACAACAGAAGCATCAATCAAGACAGGGACTCCTGGAGATATTCATGGACATCACAGAATTATTCCTCCATGAAAATGTACAAGGAGATGCTAGGACCTAGCAAGGCACCTTCTATTTTCAAGGACATCTGGCGTACCAGCTGTAGACTTAGACACAAAATCTTCATCTGGCTCTTGCTCCACGACAGATTGAATACTAGAAACCTTCTACAGCGCAAAAACATGTTCATCCCCAACTATAACTGTGCTCTATGTGCTGACAACACTGAGGAAACCCTAGTCCACCTCTTCTGGAACTGCCCTTTCGCACTTTACTGCTGGGACCAACTAATCCCAACTAAGCATAGAGGTATATCGGTGTACGATGAGATTCTCCTCACTCTTATTCATCTTCCCCAAGACATCGCTCTGGATATAGTGATAATGGGATGCTGGAGCATTTGGGCCATCAGAAACGACAAGATCTTCAGAGCAACTCCACCTTACATAGGCACCTGGAAGTACTATCTCAAGGAAGGACTGGAGGCGGTACAACTCAGAGCTAAACAGCAGAAAGCAAGCAAGATCTTCAGTTGGATTGAACACAACCTGTAATTTATATTATGTTTCATAGAACCGGCATTGGTTGATAACTGTATGACTTTTATTTAATTTTGATATAAATTACCGTAGAACGATTGTTCTACGGTTTCAGCTCAAAAAAAAAAAATACAGACTTCCAGTAAGAGACAAGAACTCTGCGTCCACCAGTAGCAGTAGCAGAGCTCGAAATCAACCCTGCGCGGAGTCGATCTAAAAATGGCACAACCGAACAGATTGCCCACTCGGAGAAACGTAGTACAGGACAACCCTTCGGCGGGGAGGAGCATGTCGACGGGCGTGCAGATCAGAAAAACTTGTACAAAACCTGATTTCAAACACCTCTGCCGGTTGAAGAACCGAACCCGTCTGCTCCCTTACCATGAACCTGCTCGTACTGTGGGCGTAGAATGTGTTGTCCTCCTCGTCGAGGTCGACAGTGCGCGGATCAATGATCCCCGGGGCACCGTCTGCGGTGCACGGGCCGTGCCTGCTTCTGTATCCGAGCTCTAGACAGGCAGAGCACAGATGTGCCCCGCAGCATGACACCGCCCAGTGAGCAGCTGTCTCGCAATCCTCGCATTGCTTCCTCCTTCGGAGAAGAGGCTTCCGGCCACGGGCGGAGAGAACGGACTCCCCAGAGTGCCTGGTCCAGCCGGGAGACGTGGCAAGCAGGGACCTGAGGACGTGGGACTGCCCTTGCATGTCCTCCACGGGTGTGACGGCGCTGATGGTGCTGCTGCACACAATGCAGCCGCCGCCACACCTGTTGCAGGTGCATATGTGGACAAGGGGCTTGTCCATCTCCCTGCCGCGGCGCTCCCGGCACCGCCAGCAGTACCCGGGAGCCTTGTAGTTGCTCTTCCTGCCCTGTTTGCTGGCTCGAGCATTAGCTGCCCACTTGGGGTTGGGGTTGGAGTTGACACAACCGGAAGAAGGGGAAGAAGAAGAGTCTTCGGCTTCCCACTGCCGACGTCTGCTCGCGATTCTCTTGTTAATCGCCTCAACACGAAGGAACTGAACAACAAGAACAGACTCCATCAATTGCAGCTTGCAGATTCAGCAAAAAAAATCGAAAAGCCAATTGCACATTTGCCAAGAACAGAATGCAGTCAACATTAAGAAACCCGATTCTTCCAAGAAAAACCGACATCACGGCCATTCATTCGCACCGTATCCAATCGAAAAGAACAAGGGACACCGACCGACACCAAGAACACGGCCTATTCACGCTCAACACAAGTTCGGTTACCTTCTTGCCCGCCCTCGGCGGAGCTTCGCCTCTGCCTCCGCCCCTTCCCGCGACGGGCTCGCCTTCCTCTCCCCCGATCGGGCTCCTTGCGGCCGGGTTCACCGGACCAGGGCCGCCGCCGCCAGCCGTCGACTCGTCGCGCCGCCCCCACTGCACGGAGCGATTCGTCAATTTCACATTTGGGAAGAACAGCACGCAATCGCAACCAACAAGTTGATTCCTCAAACAACACCAACAACACGCACTATCCAATCAGCAAGAAGATCAAGATCAAGAAACAAACAACTTCAACTGACCTTGTTTGCCGTATCGCCCGGATCCGGATGCGGGTGGGATGCCTTCTTGGGCGCCCTCGGCTGAGCTCGGCCTCCGCCGGGGTACTCTTCCTCCTCCCCGACCGGCCTCCTCGCGCCGGGGTACGCTTCCCCTGCCCCGACCGGCCTCCTTGCGCCCGGGGACACCTCGCCGGAGTCCCTAATCGGTCCGGGAGATCCGCCATCGCCACCGCCCCCGCCCCCGCCGGGCGTGGGCTCGTCGCGCCCCCGCTGCACGGGGCAGCAGAGTTTCCCCGGCATTCTTGCTGACTCGTCCGGTTTTCTCAACTCGTGGTGGTTAACCTCCAACTCCTCTGATTTCTGAGAAATTGTGGCTCGGTGGTTGATTCGGTAGTTTGGGGGGTCGAAGCAATTTATATGGAGATGGAGGGCCGGCTCACCAGCGCCGTCACCCACAAACGAGGGCCGCCCCTATGTCTCGCTAGTGGCGAGATGTAGGGAACCCTCGCGTCAAGCAATGCGCCAGATGGGCCAGCCCTAATCGCGGGAGGCCACAGCCTCGTTGTTTCTGTTTCTGTTTCTTTCTTTCACTTCCAAATATTCTAAATAAATTTATTACAAAGAAAAAGCAATTGTAAGAAATGTTGACCAAGCATTTGAAATTTTTTGTTAAATGCGTACATGTATATAAACAAAAATACCATGTGCATGATATTTTTTTATCATGTATTTGAAAAAAAATGTTAAACATTTATTTAAAAAATGCTAATCAAGCGTTCGAAAAATGTTACATGTCTATAGAAATCTTTTTGACCATCTATATTCAAAAAGTGTTAATCTATTTAAGAAAATGCTAGTCAAGAATTTGAAAAATGTTAAATGTGTACATAGAAAATACTGACCATATTTTTAAAAAAATCTTGTATATGATTTTTTTTAATCAAACATTTGAAAAAATTATGAAAATGTGTATAGAAAAAGTGTTGACCATGTATTTTCAACATACGTTGATCTTGTATTTAAAAAATGTTAATCAAGCACTGGCGAAATGTTAAAAAGGTGATGTTGACCGTGTATTAAAAAAATGATAAATGTGTATTAGAAAAATGTTCTTGACGTATATGAAACATTTACAATAAAAAACAAAACAAAACCTGTGAAAACTGAACTAAATAAAGGAAACCAAAGAAAAAATATGAATGGAAAATAATTAATACCAATACAAAAACACCGTTGAAAACCAAGAATGAAACAAAAAAAACCAAAGAAAAAAAGAACGAAAGTGAGAAAGAAAGAAAAATGGAACAAAAAACCGAAGTATAGTGACGAAACAAAGAAACCAAAGTAATAGGAGAAGAAATAAAAAACAAAGGAACACATCAACGATTAGACAGACTACCAAACTAACGAGTAACACGCTATTGGTCGGCCCATACTAATGGAGTGAAATACCGTCCGATCCCTTGGTAGGGTTCGTGACGAGGTCGGAAGTACCGGGACAAAGTCTGCTCACACTGTTTACCCAGGTTTGGGCTTCAGAAGAGTAATACCCTACGTCCTGCTTCTTTTTGTTATTCATGGTGAGGGGATGCCTCATGCAAAGGATTACAATGGTGTACGGGATTGCTACCCAGAGTTCTTGGATCTAAGATTGGATGCCGGGGGTACCCAGAGCTCCCTTTATATAGGCAAGGAGGTCTAGGGTTTACATGCCGACCCGGTGCGATCTTGGCCGCCACTGTCGTTGTCTTGTGGAACATGCCAGGGCAAGGTCGGTTCCTTCAGCTGTCTAGGCTTAGGATGCTGGCCCATGTCTCCATTTGATCCGGCCTAATTAGGCATCCCGGGGCCATGGCCCCCGAGCATGGCGGGGGTCGCAGGCGTTCTGGCTCCGAGGCCTTGGTCGGGCTCTCCTTCTGATAAGTTTAGCCCTCCTCGTCTTTCGACGCTTACTAGTCATGGTGTGAGCTTCTCTTTTCCGTATTGTAGCGGCGTTGCCCCCCTGTCGAGGCGAGGCCGCCTTTGGGCTGATTTGGGCCCAGTTTTACTTATCGGGCGGCCTCGGGCCAACGCAAGTCGGCCCACCACTAACGCCTCGTGCACTGTTGCCATCAAGTGTAAGATTCACACATCCCTTCCATTAAATATGGGAGTAGAGGGCGGTAGTCTTGTCGACGGTTCTTCTTCTTTGATAAGCTTTGACCCGCCATTACCAGATTTCAAGGAGGCCATGCTTTGAGGGATGGACGGTCGCTCCTTCTGCCTCCTCCACACAGGGTCTTGGCCGGGATAATTTACCAGATGCGCAGTCGCAGCCCCTACCTTGTCTTCCTCACCCATCTGAGTGGATCAGCGACTGGAAGCGCTCCTCTGTTTCTCGTCTCATCTGGAGCAGCTGGTGAAGATGGCTGCCTGCCCGAATTCACCAAGATAGCATGAATGGGACCGCGGTCAAGGGACGCAGTTCTGCGACCATTGCGTTGGAACCAGGTGGTGCACGTGGCGTTCAACCACCATGGGTTGCGACTCCCTCTGAGCCCATTTGCTAGGGGCATCTTGACCGTTTACAGGTTGCTGCTTCATCACCTCACCCCAAGCGGCGTGCTACATCTATCATGTTTTGTGACCCTTTGTGAGTGCTTCCTGGGAGTCCACCCACACTTTGGTCTTTTAGGTATTTTTAGAGGTGGTCCCTCATCCCAAGGACGACAAGATTCCTTCCTATGATGAGGCCATCATCTGCCCTCATCCGAGTTCAAAATACTTTGAGTTGGCGGCTGCCCAGGAACCGGAATCATGGAAGTGGGGGTGATTTTACGCCCTGGATAATTTCTTTGATCCCGACAATCCCGAGTTGCCCAAATTTGCTGATGAGCCATGTTGGTAGATGCAGAGTGGCGATCAAAGGCCAATTTTGAGTTGGGAACCGGCCTCCTCACAGAGGCCATCGTCCGCCTGAAGGAAATAGGGCTTTCCAGCCTGCATATTCTGAAGACCTGGGTAGAGTGGAATGTCCAGCCCTTGGGGCGAAACGACCCCCCAATGTACGAGTACCATGGGCGGTGTGATCCCAATCGCTTACTTCGGAGGGAGCTTAGAGAGAGACATGTTGAAGATCACTTGCACCTGTTGATCGGCCTCCCATTTGAGGAGCTTCGAGTGAGGGCGGTCATGGACCCCTAAAGCCTTGCGAATCCGCGACCTCTGGTGAGGTTCTTGTAGCCATTGTGTAGCTATATATTTCTTATGAAGGGCGGCCTTGTTGTGCTTCGTCCTAGTTTCTTATTGCCGTTTTTCTTGATGGGGAGCGAAGCATTGAAAACAAAACAAATCCTACGAACACCCAAGATGTATATATGGAGATGCATAGCAATGATAGGGGAGAGTGTGTCTACATACCCTTGTAAACCAAAAGCGTTAACGATGTAGAGATCATGGTTGGCGTAGTCATTCTCGCGCCGAGAACCAATCCGATCCAAGTACCGCACGTGTTGCACCTCTGAGTTTAGCACACGTATGGCTTGGTGACGTCTCCTCCTCCTTGATCCAGCAAGCAAGGGAGAAAAGGTAGATGAGATCTGGTCCAACACGACGGCATGGTGGCAGTGGAACTCCGGCACGACTTCGCGAAGTGCTGACCTACAAGTGTACGGGATTAATTGTAGCCTTTCTTGAAAAGTAAGAGTTTCGAACCCAATGATACGTCTCCAACGTATCTATAATTTTTTATTGTTCCATGCTATTATTTATGAAGTCTTGGATGTTTAATGGGCTTTATCATTCACTCTTATATCATTTTTGGGACTAACCTACTAACCCAAAGGCCCAGTCTAGATTGCTATTTTTTGCCTGTTTCAGGATTTTGCAGAAAAAGAATATCAAACGGAGTCCAAACGGAATGAAACCTTCGCGAGAGATATTTTTGGAGAAAACCACGCACATGGAGCTTGAGAACCACGTTAGGGGATCAAGAGGTGGCCCACGAGGGTGGGGGGCGCGCCCCCTTCCCAGGGCGTGCCCCCTGCCTCGTGCCCCCCCCGAGCGTCCCCCAGTGCCCTCCTTCTTCCTATATAAGTCTACGTAACCGAAAACCTCCATGAACAGAGAGAAAACCCTAATTCCACCGCCGTACCTTATGTTCCCGTGAGATCCCATCTTGGAGCCTGTTCCGGAGCTCCACCAGAGGGGGATCCATCACGGAGTTCTTCATCATCATCATCATCGCCCTCACCATGAGTTGTGAGTAGTTTAACACGGACCTTCGGGTCCATAGCTAGTATCTAGATGGCTTCTTCTCTCTCTCTGGATCACAATACAAAGTTCTCCTCGGTCTTCGAGGAGATCTATTCGATGTAATCTCTTTTTGCGGTGTGTTTGTCAAGATCCGATGAATTGTGAGTTTATGATCAAGGTTATCTATGAAAGATATTTGGTTCTTCTCTGAACTTTTTATGTGTGCTCATAATATCCTTGCAAGTCTCTTCGAATTATTGGTTTGGTTTGGCCTACTAGATCTATAGTTCTTGCAATGGGAGAAATGCTTGGCTTTGGGTTCAATCTTGCGGTGTCCTTTCCCAGTGATAGTAGGGGCAGCAAGGCATGTATTGTATTGTTGCCAGCGAGGATAAAAAGATGGGGTTTATATCATATTGCTTGAGTTTATAGCTCTACATCATGTCATCTTGCTTAAGGCGTTACTCTGTTCTTATGAACTCAATACACTAGATGCATGCTGGATAGCGGTCGATGTGTGGAGTAATAGTAGTAGATGCAGGCAGGAGTCGGTCTACTTGTCTCGGACGTGATGCCTATATACAATGATCATGCCTAGATAGTCTCATAATTATTCGCTTTTTTATCAATTGCTCGACAGTAATTTGTTTACCCGCCGTAGAATATCGCTATCATGAGAGAAGCCACTAGAGAACACTATGGCCCCCGGGTCTATTTTTAACATATAAATCTACATCTACTTTACTTTTACCGCTTTTATTTGTTGTTCTTATAAACCAAAAATACCAAAAATATAAACTATCATCTATATGAGATCTCACTTTCGTAAGTGACCGTAAAGGGATTGACAACCCCTTATCGCGTTGGCTTCGAAGTTCTTATTTGTTTGTGCAGGTGCGAGGGACTCGCGCGTGGTCTCCTACTGGATTGATACCTTGGTTCTCAAAAACCGAGGGAAATACTTACGCTACTGTGCTGCATCTCCCTTTCCTCTTCGAGGGAATACAACGCAAGCTCGAGAAGTAGCAAGAAGAATTTCTGGCGCCGTTGCCGGGGAGGCTTACGCAAAATTCATATACCAAGTACCTATCACAAACCCTTATCCTTCGCATTACATTTATTTGCCTCTTGTTTTCCTCTCCCCCACTTCATCCTTGCCGTTTTATTTGCCCTTCTTCCGCCGTGTGTTTAATGTTCGCTTGCTTCTTGTTTGCTTGTGTGTGTTGGATGGCTTGCTTGTCACTATGGCTCTGAACAATACCAAATTGTGTGACTTCTCCAATACCAACAACAATGATTTTATTAGCACTCCGATTGCTCCTATTAACGATGCTGAATCTTGTGAGATCAATGCTGCTTTGTTGAATCTTGTCATGAAAGATCAATTCTCCGGCCTTCCTATTGAAGATGCCGCTACCCATCGAAACAACTTTGTTGATTTGTGTGATATGCAAAAGAAAAGGGATATGGATAATGATATTTTTAAATTGAAGTTATTTCCGTTTTCACTTAGAGATCGTGCCAAAACTTGGTTTTCCTCTTTGCCTAGAAATAGTATTGATTCGTGGAATAAGTGCAAAGATGCTTTTATCTCTAAGTATTTCCCTCCTGCTAAGATCTTCTCTCTTAGAAACGATATTATGAATTTTAAGCAACTAGATCATGAGCATGTTGCACAAGCTTGGGAGAGAATGAAATTGATGATACGTAATTGCCCTACACATGGTTTGAATCTATGGATGATTATTCAGAACTTTTATGCTGGCTTGAATTTTGCTTCTAGAAATATTTTAGATTCGGCCACAGGAGGCACTTTCATGGAAACTACCTTAGGATAAGCTACCAAACTCCTAGATAATATTATGGTTTTTTATCCTCAATGGCACACCAAAAGATCTACTAGTAAAAAAGTGCATGCTATCAAAGAAATTAGTTTTTTGAGTGGAAAGATGGATGAACTTATGAAATTGTTTGCTGCTAAGAGTGCTTCTTCTGATCCTAATGATATGCCTTTGTCCACTTTGATTGAGAATAACAATGAATCTTTGGATGTGAATTTTGTTGGTAGGAATAATTTTGGTAACAATGCTTATAGAGGTAATTTTAATCCTAAGCCTTTTCCTAGTAATTCCTCTAATAACTATGGTAATTCCTACAACAACTCTTATGGAAAGATGCCTTCTGAATTTGAAACTAGTGTTAAGGAGTTTATGATCTCGCAAAAGCATTTCAATGCTTTGCTTGAAGAGAAATTGTTTAAGGTTGATGAATTGGCTAGAAGTATGGATAGAATTACTCTTGATGTTGATTCCTTGAAACTTAGATCTATCCCACCTAAGCATGATATCAATGAGTCTCTCAAAGCCATGAGAATTTCCATTGATGAATGCAAAGAAAGAACCGATAGGATGCGTGCTAAAAGAGAATATTGTATTGAATCGTGTTCTTCTAGTTATCATGAAAATAAAGATGAAGATCTAAAAGTTAATGATGTGTCTCCTATTAGATCCTTGTTTTCTAGTATTAATCTTGATGAAGATAGGATTGGAGATAATTCTGCTTTAAGGTGTCCCAACGATTCAGAGTTTTTAGATCTTGATGCTAAAATTGCTAAAAGTGGGAGTGAAGAGATTAAAACTTTGCATAGTGATGAACCCACTACTTTGGATTTCAAGGGATTCAATTATGATAATTGCTCTTTGATTGATTGTATTTCCTTGTTGCAATCCGTGCTAAATTCTCCGCATGCTTATAGTCAAAATAAAGCTTTCACTAAACACATAGTTGATGCTTTGATGCAATCTTATGAAGAAAAACTTGAGTTGGAAGTTTCTATACCTAGAAAGCTTTATGATGAATGGGAACCTACTATAAAAATAAAAATAAAAGATCATGAATGCTATACTTTGTGTGATTTGGGTGCAAGTGTCTCCACTATCCCAAAAACTTTGTGTGATTTGCTAGGGTTCCATGAGCTTGATGATTGTTCTTTAAATTTTCATATTGCGAATTCCACTATTAAGAAACCTATGGGAAGAATTAATGATGTTCTTATTGTTGCCAATAGAAATTATGTGCCCATAGATTTCATTGTTCTTGATATAGATTGTAATCGTTCATGTCCTATTATTCTTGGTAGACCTTTCGTTAGAACGATTGATGCAATTATTGATATGAAGGAAGGAAATATTAGATTCCAATTTTCGTTAAGGAAAGGCATGGAGCACTTCCCTAGAAAGAAAATCAAATTACCATATGAATCTATCATAAGAGCCACTTATGGATTGCCTTCCAAAGATGGCAATACCTAGATTTATCTTGTATCGTGCCTAGCTAGGGGCGTAAAATGATAGCGCTTGTTGGGAGGCAACCCAACTTTATGTTTTTTGTTTTTGTTGCGGTTAGGGTATAAATATTTCATCTAGCATCTGATTAGATGTGGTTTCATGTTTCGTTTAGTGTTTGTGCCAAGTAGAACCTTTGGGAAGACTTGTGTGAAGTTTATGTGATCTTGCTGTAGAAAACAGAATCGTTAGCGCTCGCTAAAGTAGTCTTCAGATTTTACTGGAGCATGCTTTTTAGTTGATTATTTTTTAAGATGATTGGTAGACAAATTCCGCAAATTTACCAATTTAGTTTGTAGTTTTTGGAGTTCCAGAAGTAGGCGAAACCTACAGATTACTACAGACTGTCCTGTTTTTGACAGTTTCTGTTTTTCGTGTGTTGTTTGCTTATTCCGATGCATCTATGAGTAGTATTGGAGGATATGAACCATAGAGAAGTTGGAATACAGTAGGTTTAACGCTAATATAAACAAAGAATGAATTCATTGCTGCACCTTTGAGTAGTGATTTGCTTTCTTATACGAACGGAGCTCACGAGAATTTTTGTCTAAATTTTGTGTTGTGAAGTTTTCAAGTTTTGAGTATTGCTTTGATGGACTATGGAACAAGGAGTAGCAAAGGCCTAAGCTTGGGGATGCCCATGGCACCCTAAGGAATTCAAGATAATCAAAAGCCTAAGCTTGGGGATGCCTCGGGAAGGCATCCCCTCTTTCGTCTTCATCCATCGGTAACGATACTTGGAGCTATATTTTTATTCGCAACATGATATGTGTTTTGCTTGGAGCGTCTTGTATAATTTGAGTCTTTGCTTGTTAGTTTGTCACAATATCCCTTTCTGTACACACCTATTTGAGAGAGTTAAATATGGCCTAGAAATTATTAGAACACTCTATGTGCTTCACTTATATCTTTTGAGTTGAATAGTTTTTGTTCTAGTGCTTCACTTATATCTTTTAGAGCACGGTGGTGGTAATATTTTGTAGAAATTGTTGAACTCTCATGCTTCACTTATATCTATTTGAGAGTCCATTAAAACAGCATGGTAATGTGTTTAGGTTAAAGAAACTAGTCTTCACATGACAGACATCCAATGTGAATGTAGTAAAAAAATTCACACCAAGTGCATTGAATAGAATGAGATGTTGATGCTTGATAATTGTTTTGAGACATGAGGATAGTGATATTAGAGCCATGCTAGCGGAGTTATTATGAAATTGAGAAATAATTGTGTTAAGGTTAGTGCTTCCCGTAGCATGCACGTATGGTGAACCGCTATGTGTCGAAGTTAGAGCATGAGGTATTTGTAGAGTGCCAACCTTTGTGTGGAGGTCGGGGGCGCGCGATGGTTAACTCCTACCAACCTCCCCCCTAGGAGCATGCGTTTATTGCTTTGTTTTGATGACTCGTAGATTTTTGCAATAAGTATATGAGTTCTTATGACTAATGTTGAGTCCATGAATTATACGCACTCTCACCCTTTCACCATTGCTAGCTTCTCTTGTACCGCATAACTTTCGCCGGTGCCATAAACCCACTATATATCCTTCCTCAAAAAGCCACCATATTGTTGCTCAAAACTGCCACCATACCTACCTATCATGACATTTCCATAGCCATTCCGAGATATATTGCCATGCAACTTTACATCGTTCCGTTCATATGACACGCATCATATTGTCATATTGCCATTGCATGATCATGTAGTTGACATCGTATTTGTGGCAAGGCCACCATGCATAATTTTTTATACATGCCACTCTTGTTTCATTGCACATACCGGTACACCGCCGGAGGCATTCATATAGAGTCATACCTTGTTGTTGTAGTATCGAGTTGTAATATTGAGTTGTAATGAAAGTGTGATGATCATCATTATTAGAGCATTGTCCCATGGAAGGAAAGGCTAAATCTATAAAGCCCCTCAGCAAAAAAAAAGAAAAAAAAGAAAAAAAAAGAAAGGCCAAAGAAAAAAAAGGCCAAAAAAAAAGAAAAAAGAAAATGGGACAATTGCTACTATCTTCTTTTCCACACTTGTGCTTCAAAGTAGCACCATGTTCTTCATTGTAGAGAGTCCCATGCTTAGTCACTTTCATATACTAGTGGGAATTTTCTTTATAGAACTTGGCTTGTATATTCCAACGATGGGCTTCCTCAAATGCCCTAGGTATTAATGAGCAAGCAAGTTAGATGCACACCCACTAGTTTCTTTTGTTGAGCTTTCATTCATATTTAGCTCTAGTGCATCCGTTGCATGGCAATCCCTACTCACTCTCATTGATATCTATTGATGGGCATCTCCATTGACCGTTGATATGCCTAGTCGATGTGAGACTATCTCCCTTCCTTTTGTCTTCTCCACAACCACCTCTATTCCACCCATAGTGCTATGTCCATGGCTCACGCTCATGTATTGCGTGAAAGTTGAAAGGTTTGAAAAGATAGAGTATGAAAACAAATGCTTGGCTGAAATTGGGGTTGTGCATGATATGAATATTTTTTGTGATGAAGAGGGAGCATAGCCAGACTATATGATTTTGTAGGGATAACTTTCTTTAGCCATAGTATTTTGAGAAGACATGATTGCTTTGTTAGTATGCTTAAAGTATTGTTATTTCTCATGTTAATATAGACTTTTATTTTGAATCTGTCATATCTGAACATTCATGCCACAATTAAGAGAAGTACATTGAAAAACTATATTGGTTAGCATTCCACATCAAAAATTCTTTCTTTATCATTTACCTACTCAAGGACGAGCAGGAATTAAGCTTGGGGATGCTTGATACGTCTCCAACGTATCTATAATTTTTTATTGTTCAATGCTATTATTTATGAAGTCTTGGATGTTTAATGGGCTTGATCATTCACTTTTATATCATTTTTGGGACTAACCTACTAACCCAAAGGCCCAGTCCAGATTGTTGTTTTTTGCCTGTTTCAGGGTTTTGCAGAAAAAGAATATCAAACGGAGTCCAAACGGAATGAAACCTTCGCGAGAGATATTTTTGGAGAAAATCACGCACGCGGAGCTTGAGAAACACGTCAGGGGATAAAGAGGTGGCCCACGAGGGTGGGGGGCGCGCCCTCCTTCCCAGGGCGCGCCTCCCTGCCTCGTGCCCCCCTCGAGTGTCCCCCGGTGCCCTCCTTCTTCCTATATAAGTCTACGTACCCCAAAACCTCCGTGAATAGAGAGAAAACCCTAATTCCACCGCCGTACCTTCTGTTCCCGTGAGATCCCATCTTGGAGCCTGTTCCGGAGTTCCACCGGAGGGGGATCCATCACGGAGTTCTTCTTCATCATCATCATCGCCCTCACCATGAGTTGTGAGTAGTTTACCACAGACCTTCGGGTCCATAGCTAGTATCTAGATGGCTTCTTCTCTCTCTGGATCTCAATACAAAGTTCTCCTCGGTCTTCGAGGAGATCTATTCGATGTAATCTCTTTTTGCGGTGTGTTTGTCGAGATCCGATGAATTGTGAGTTTATGATCAAGGTTATCTATGAAAGATATTTGGTTCTTCTCTGAACTTTTTATGTGTGCTCATAATATACTTGCAATTCTCTTCGAATTATTGGTTTGGTTTTGCCTACTAGATCTATAGTTCTTGCAATGGGAGAAGTGCTTGGCTTTGGGTTCAATCTTGCGGTGTCCTTTCCCAATGACAGTAGGGGCAGCAAGGCACGTATTTTATTGTTGCCATCGAGGATAAAAAGATGGGGTCTATATCATATTGCTTGAGTTTATCCCTCTACATCATGTCATCTTGCTTAAGGCGTTACTCTGTTCTTATGAACTCAATACACTAGATGCATGCTGGATAGCGGTCGATGTGTGGAGTAATAGTAGTAGATGCACGCAGGAGTCGGTCTACTTGTCTCGGGCGTGATGCCTATATACAATGATCATGCCTAGATAGTCTCATAATTATTCGCTTTTCTATCAATTGCTCGACAGTAATTTGTTTACCCGCCGTAGAATATCGCTATCATGAGAGAAGCCACTAGAGAATACTATGCCCCCCGGGTCTATTCTCAACATATCAATCTACATCTACTTTACTTTTACCGCTTTTATTTGCTGTTCTTATAAACCAAAAATACCAAAAATATAGACTATCATCTCTATCAGATCTCACTTTCGTAAGTGACCGTAAAGGGATTGACAACCCCTTATCGCGTTGGCTGCGAAGTTCTTATTTGTTTGTGCAGGTGCGAGGGACTCGCATGTGGTCTCCTACTGGATTGATACCTTGGTTCTCAAAAACTAAGGGAAATACTTACGCTACTGTGCTGCATCTCCCTTTCCTCTTCGAGGGAATACAACGCAAGCTCGAGAAGTAGCACCCAACATGGAGCTAAAGGTAGAGTTTATATTCCCTTCAAGTTCTATCGACCACTGATACAACTCTACGCACGCTTAAGGTTTGCTTTACCTAGAACAAGTATGAAACTAGAAGTACTTTGTAGGTGTAAAGGGATAGGTTTGGAAGATAATAAAGAACAAGCTAGTGATTTTTAGATAAAGAAACAATTAAGTTAGTTTAGTAGAGATCTTTTTGTCACAAGAGAGTTATTTGTCCCTAGGCAACCGATAACTAGATCAGTAATCATTATTGCAATTTTATATGAGGGAGAGGCATGAGATCACATACTTTCTCTACTTGGATCATACTCACTTATCACTGGAACTCTAGCAAGCATCCATAACTACTAAAGATCATTAAGGTAAAACCCAACCATATCATTAAGTATCAAGTCCTCTTTACTCCCACACGCAACAACCCACTTACTCGGGGTTTGTGTTTCTGTCAATCACGCAACCCACTATAAGCGAATCATGAACACATTGTAACACCCTACATCGGGAATCCCACACGCTTGTGTGATACAGAGGGCACCATAGGATAGCACCAAAATAAATCATATGCAAGTCAAAAGAGGCTCAACAAGATTTCAAACATGCAAATAATGAAACTATAACAACAATCTGTGAAAATACGACAATATGTAAAGATGCAGATGGTACATATACTTTTGTAACTCAAAAAAATCTAAAACATTAGGACAAAACAAAGAATTTCCATAGAAGTACTATGTAAAAATTTCAGAAACTTTTGATGTTCCAGTAAAAAAATGTAAATTCACGTACTATAGCCAAAGTTTCTATTTTTGCACTGCACATACCAAACAAGCAATTTAATCATCCTAAAGGTAAATCTTGGCACAGTATTTTTAGAATACAATGGATTTATACAAGGGGATAATTATTTTTGTTGACAAGTTTATGTAATTCAAGAAATGCAAAGTTTCCATGGGCATGAACAAAGTTCAAGGAGCTCCCCCACTTCAATAATGCTCGTCTTTCTTACTTTCACTTCCCTTTTTGAAATTTTTTCGATTCCCCTCTATATTGGATTATTTTCAATCTTTTGAAAAGCACACATAAATAAACGACTCTATAAAACTTCCGGGTTGTCTCCCTGCCAGCGCTTTCTTTAAAGCCATTAAGCTAGACATTAAGTGCTCAAGTAATTGATCCACCCGGATCCCAAGTTATATCAAATCCAATTTTAATTAACAATGATTTGTATTTTAGTAGTGAGAACAAAGAAACATATATCATGCAACAACGAAGTCTAACTCTCTTCCTATGCATCGACATGTAATAAAAGAATAAATCATGCACACAAAGTAAAGGCCAATGCATAGTATAAACATTTTCTTGCAATTTTATCGTGTTGAAAACATAGAGAGGTGGAGATGTAGTTCCTCTCTCATAATAATTGCAAGAAGGACCAGCAATCAGATGCATATTAAATCTACCAAAATGATCATGTGTAATGGTAAAATGCAACCCATCAATATAATCCTTAATAAGCGCAAACTTCTCCGATATAATGTAGTTGGGAGAATTCAAAAAGATAATAAGACTATCATGCGTGGGGTGCATAGCGATACGTCCGCATCGTATCTTCTTTTCCAAACACTTTTGCCCTTATTTGGACTCTAATTTGCGTGATTTAAATGGAACTAACCCAGACTGACGCTGTTTTCAGCAGAATTGCCTTAGTGTTATTTTTGTGCAGAAATCAAAGTTCTCAGATTGACCTGAAAATTTATGGAGAATTTTTGTGGAATATATAAAAATACTGGTAGAAAAATATATCAGAGGGGGGCCACCCAGAGGCCACAAGCCCTGGGGCGCGCCTCCCAGGCTTGTGGCCCCCCTGGACCGTCTACAACCCTAACTCCAACTCCGTATATTCCTATCCAGGGAGAAAAAAATGAGAGACAAGGATTCATCGCGTTTTACGATACGGAGCCGCCGCCACCTTCGGTTCCTCATCGAGAGGGCTGATCTGGAGTCTGTTCGAGGCTCCGGAGAGTGGAATCCGTCGCCATCATCATCATGATCAACCTTCCTCCATCACCAATTTCATGATGCTCACCGCTTGGAGTGAGTAATTCCATCATAGGCTTGCTGGACGGTGATGTTGGATGATATTTATCATGTACTCGAGTTAGTTTTGTTAGGGTTTGATCCCTAGTATCCACTATGTTCTGAGATTGATGTTGTTATGACTTTGCTATCTTAATGCTTGTCACGAGGGCCCCAGTTTCATGAATTCAGATCTAAACCCTTTATGTTTCCATGAATATATTTGTGTTCTTGATCCGATCTTGCAAGTTGTAGACACCTAATATGAGTTATGATCCGCATACCCCAAGGTGACAATAATTTGGATTCTTTCCGATGATTACCATAGTTTGAGGAGTTCATGTATTCACTCAGTGCTAATGCTTTGTTCTGGTTCTCTATTAAAAGAGGCCTTAATATCCCTTAGTTCTCATGCATAAGGACCCCACTGCCACGGGAGGGTAGGACAAAAGATGTCATGCAAGTTCTTTTCCATAAGCATGTATGACTATATACAGAATACATGCCTACATTACATTGATGAATTGAAGCTAGTTCTGTGCACCCTAGGTTATGACTGCTACATGATGAATATTATCCAACACAATTATCCATTGCTGACCCAATGCCTACAAGCTTTTCACATATTGATCTTTGCTAAGTTGTTTTTGCTGTTGTTGTTACAATCACTACAAAACTATTACTGTTAAGTTTGCTACTATTAGCGATACTATCATACTACTTTTCTACTAAACACTTTGCTGCAGATATTAAGTCTTTTAGGTGTGGTTGAATTGACAACTCAACTGCTTATACTCGCGAATATTCTTTTGGCTCCCCCCGTGTCGAATCACTAAAATTGGGTTGAATACTCTACCCTCGAAAACTATTGCGATCCCCTATACTTGTGGGTCATCAAGACCTTTTTCTGGCGTCGTCGCCAGGGAGCATAGCTCTATTTGCTGAGTCACTTGGGATTTATATCTGTTGATCACTATGAGGAATCTTAAGGATGAAAGAACCAAGATCATTCCCTCTAAGACGGGGGGAGGTAAGGAACTGCCATCTAGCTCTGCACTTGATTCACCTTCTGTTTTGAGTAAGCTTGCGACACCACCACCTGCTATTAATACTGATATGTCGCAAGTAACCGATGATGCTACTTTTGCTATGAATGATACTTATGATGATGCTAGTACTTTGCTTAATGATGATGTGCCACTAGGTAAATTTCTTGATGAACAACTTGCTAGAGCTAAAAATATTGAGAATGCTAGAACTGATGAAATTATTGAAACAGATGAAGTCTTTGAAACTAAAAACTTTGAAACACCTATTATACCTAGGACTCATAGATATGAATTTCCTGTTATACTCGAGGGTTATATTATGGATTGAGAGGTAGCTAGAGACTTTCTTGCTTGTAAAGATAGAGATGATCTTCAGAAATTACTAACCAAGTTGAAAGAAAAATCTTTGAATGCTAGAATGAAATATGATACTAAGTTTGCCACTTCACCTATCTGTGTTACTGATAAGGATTATGAATTCTCTGTCAATCCTGAGTTAATTACTTAGGTTGAATCTGATCCTTTCCATGGTTATGAATCTGAAACTGTTGTGGCACATCTTACTAAATTAAATGATATAGCCACCCGATTTGCTCACGAGGAAAAAAAACGCTACTATTATATTCTTAAGTTGTTTCCTTTCTCGTTAAAGGGTGATGCTAAGATATGGTTTAATACTCTTGCTTTTGGTTGTGTGCGTAATCCCTAGGATATGATATACTACTTCTCTGAAAAATATTTTCCTGCTCATGAGAAACAAGCTGCCTTGCAAGAAATATTTAACTTTGTGCAAATTGAAGAAGAGAGTCTGCCACAAGCTTGGGGGAGGCTTCTCTAATTACTTAATGATTTGCTTGATCATCCTATCAAGAATAATGAAATATTTGATATCTTTTATAATGGACTAACCGATTCTTCTAGGGACCACCTAGATAGTTGTGTTGGTTGTGTTTTCAAGGAACGAACTATTGAACAAGTTGAAGAATTAATGAATAATGTTTTGAGTAATGATAATGATAATGATTGGACTCTTACTGAACCACCTCCGAAGCCAACTCCGAAGAAAATGTATTCTATTTCTCAGTCCTGAAGATATGCAAGTGGCAAAGAAATATATCACAGAAAAATGTATTAAAGCTGAAGATGTTAAGAATTTACCACCTTTTGAAGAAATACACGGTCTCAATACCCCGACACAGGTAGTAGAGGTAAATTCTCTCTATAGATTTGATGAAGGTGTGATACGTCCATTTTGCATCATGTTTTCTTACTGTTATTTATAATGTTTTTATGCACAACAATGCCTTTTGGAGTAATTCTAATGCATTTGCACTCATAATATGCAAGGTTTACATCAATAAGGAGAATACCGCCAGCTAGAATTCTGGACCTCAAAAAGCAACGTCGGGCTACCTATTCTGCACAACTCCAAATGAGCTGAAACTTCACGGGGATTTTTTATGGAATATTTAAGAATGATTGGAGAATATAAGTACCAGAGGGGACCACCAGGTGGGCACAACCAACCTGGGCGTGCCAAGGCCCCCATGCGCGCCCTAGTAGGTTGTGCCCTCCTCGGCCCACCTTCGGTGCCCGCTAGGGCCCCCAGTCGCGCCCTGGTGGGTTGTGCCCTCCTTGGCCCACCTCTGGTGCCCATCTTCTGGTATATAAGTCATTTTGACCTAAACTAGTAAAGGAGATGACTTTTGGGATGGAGCACCGCCGTCTCGAGGCGGAACTTGGGCCGGAGCACTTTTGCCCTCTAGCGGAGCGATTTCGCCGGTTGAACTTCCCTCCCGGAGGGGGAAATCATCGTCATCGTCATCACCAATAACCCTCTCATCTTCGGGAGGCCAATCTTCATCAACATCTTCAACAACACCATCTCCTCTCAAACCCTAGTTCATCTCTTGTGTTCAATCTTTGTATCGGAACCTTAGATTGGTACCTGTGGGTGACTAGTAGTGTTGCATCTTGTAGTTGATTACTATATGGTTTACTTGGTGGAAGATTATATGTTATGCTGTTCAATACCCCTCTGATCTTGATCATGTTTATCACTTGTGAGTAGTTACTTTAGTTCTTGAGGTCACGGGAGAAATCATGTTGCAAGTAATCATATGAACTTGATATGTGTTCGATATTCCGATGATATGTATGTTGTGATTCCCTTAGTGGTGTCATGCGAACGTCGATTACATGACACTTCACCGCCTAAGGGAATGCATTGTGGAGTAGTTATTATATGATGGGTTGCTAGAGTGACAGAAGCCTAAACCCTAGTTCATGCGCTACTTCGTAAGTGATCGATTTGGACCCAAATGTTTAATGCTATGGTTAGATTTTATCTTAATACTTTTCTCATAGTTGCGGATGCTTGCGAGGGGGTTAATCATAAGTAGGAGGTTTGTTCAAGTAAGAACAACACCTAAGCACCGGTCCACCCACATATCAAATTATCGAAGTAACAAACACAAATCAAGCCAATATGGTGAAAGTGACTAGATTAAATTCCCGTGTGCCCTCAAGAACACTTTGCTTATTATAAGAAACTGTTTTGGCCTGTCCTTTGCCACAAAAGGATTGGGCTACCTTGCTGCATACTATTTACCGTTACTGTTACAAATTATCTTCCTATCAAACTATCTATTACTGACAATTTCAGTGCTTGCACACTCTTACTTTCCGAAAGGACTACGATTGATCCCCTATTCTTGTCGGTCATCAAGACTCTTTTCTGGCACCATTCCCGGGGAGTGAAGCGCTCTTGTGTGTAAATTGGTAAGGAAAAGTTATCATTACGTGCTGAAATTTACTGTCACTTGTCACTATGGAGAACAATCCTTTTGTGGGGAACGTAGTATTTCAAAAAACATCCTATGATCACACAAGATCTATCTACTAGAAGCATAGCAATGAGCAGGGAGAGTGTGCCTACGTACCCTCATAGACCGAAAGCAGAAGCGTCTAGTGACGCGGTTGATGTAGTCGAACGTCTTCATGATCCAACCGATCCAAGCACCGAACGTACGGCACCTCCGCGTTCAGCACACGTTCAGCTCGATGACATCCCACGAGCTCTTGATGCAGTTGAGCTTCACAGGAGAGTTTTGTCAGCACGACGGCGTGGTGACGGAGATGATGAAGTTACCGACGCAGGGCTTCGCCTAAGCACTGCAACGATATGACCGAGGTGTGTAACTGTGGAGGAGGGCACCACACACGGCTAAAACAATGTTGCTTGTGTGTTCTAGGGTGCCCCCTGCCCTTGTATATAAAGCAGCAAAGGGGGGAGGTCGGCCGGCCCTAGGAGCTCCAAGGAGAGGGAGGAGTCCTCCTCCTAGTAGGAGTAGGAATCCTCCTTTCCTAGTACAACTAGGAGGAGGAAGGGGGTAGGAAGGAGAGGGAAGAGGAGAAGGAAAGGGGGGGGGGCGCCCCCCTCCCTAGTCCAATTCGGACTCCCTATTGGGAGGGGGCGCGGCTGCGCCTTGTGGGACGCCTCCCCTTTTCCCTATGTGTCGGTGTACAAAAGTAGGGGCTCTCCTTTGTACCCCTTACTTGTGCACGGGAAATCAGAGCCACGCCTGTGGCCACGCCTAAAAGGGCAGAGGAGGGAAACCAGATCACAAGACTACCAGAGCAGCGCCAAGGCAGTGGCCCAAGAAGACCAAGCAACAAGATAGGCTTCCCCCGACAAGACCCTTGCCGAGGCAGCCTGCATGACCCCGGCAAGAACCCTTGCCGGGGCAACTCATCCAATGCCTCTGTTGCAGCCACCCTTGAGCCTAGGAGCTCCGACACCGTCAACAATGTTGGAACCAAGGCTCGGGAAGTGCCTATGTGATGGCATGCAGATCTTTGTAAAAGACAAGAGTCTGTGAATCCTAAGATGAGAACCAGAAGATAAGATGACCGCAAGGCTCCTTGCCGAGGATGCCCACGAGGCCTCGACAAGGCTCCTTGCGGAAGACACCCCCGAAGCCCCGGCAAGCCTCTTGCCGAGGACACTCACAAAGGCCCAGTCAAGACCCTTGCCGGGAACAGACGCAAGACCGCGGCAAGCCCTTGCCGCCCCATCGTCGCCTCAGCTCGGCGGCCGACCCACTAGCTCAGGCAAGTACCCACGTGGCAGTACGTGGTTCCTGATCCAGCTAGTCAAGCACCTGTATGGTGGCATGCAGATCTTCGTGAAGACGCTACCACCACTCCATCTCAGCTCCCTGCCACATTGGCCCGGATGCGCGTCGCAACCAGACGAAGCGGCAGCGAACGGGACAGGCCTCGTTCCCGTCCCCAATAAAGCAAGTGGACACCTAAGTAGCGCATTTAATGTGTCTTGTCCCGTAATGGCATGAGATAAGCTTGTACACTGTATACGTTTCCACCTCCTATGTGCCACTGTGGCAGCCCCTTTTGACTATAAAAGGAGGCCCGAGGCATACTGGAGAAGGATTCGGATCTTTTGGACTAGGCACGCACCGTAGCTAGTTGAAGAGCTGAAGAACACTCAAATACACATAAAAGCAGGACTAGGGTTACGCATCTTTGCGGCTGCTACTTCTCGAGCTTGCGTTGTATTGCCTCGAAGAGGAAAGGATGATGCAGCACACTAGCATAAGTATTTCCCTCGGTTTTTGAGAACCAAGGTATCAATCCAGTAGGAGACCACACGCGAGTCCCCCGCACCTGCACAAACAAATAAGAACCTCGCGGCCAACGCAATAAGGGGTTGTCAATCCCTTCACGGTCACTTACGAAAGTGAGATATGATAGATATGATAAGATAATATTTTTGGTATTTTTGGTATAGAAACAGATACTAAATAATGCAAAGTAAAGTAGATGGAAGATTAATATGATGAGAATAGACCCGGGGCCATAGGTTTCACTAGTGGCTTCTCTCATGATAGCAGAATTCTACGGTGGGTGAACAAATTACTGTCGAGCAATTGATAGAAAAGCGCATAGTTATGAGAATATCTAGGCATGATGATTATATATAGGCATCACGTCCGTGACAAGTAGACCGAAATGATTCTGCATCTACTACTATTACTCCACACATCGACCGCTATCCAGCATGCATCTAGAGTATTAAGTTCACAAGGACGGAGTAACGCTTTAAGCAAGATGACATGATGTAGAGGGATAAACTCAAGCACTATGATATAAACCCCATATTTTTATCCTCGATGGCAACAATACTATACGTGCCTTGCTGCCCCTGCTGTCACTGGGAAAGGACACCGCAAGATTGAACCCAAAGCCAAGCACTTCTCCCATTGCAAGAACTATAGATCTAGTAGGCCAAACCAAAACAATAATTCAAAGAGACTTGCAAGGATATTATAATCATACATAAAAGATTTCAGAAAAGAATCAAATATTGTTCATAGATACTCTTGATCATAAACCCACAATTCATCAAATCTCGACAAACACACCGCAAAAAGATTACATCGAATAGATCTCCTCCAAGACCGAGGAGAACTTGGTATTGAGATCCAAAAAGAGAGAAGAAGCCATCTAGCTAATAACTATGGACCCGAAGGTCTGTGGTAAACTACTCACAACTCATGGTGAGGCAATGGTGTTGACGTAGAAGCACTCCATGGAAGATCCCCCCTCCGATGGAGCTCCGAAACATGCCCCAAGATGGGATCTCACGGGAACTGAAGGTTGCAGCGGTGGAATTAGGATTTTCTCTGTTGCCTCGATGTTTTCAGGGTACATGGGTATATATAGGAGGAAGGAGGGTATCGGGGGAGCCAGAGGGGGCCCACGAGGGTGGGGGTGCGCCCTGTAGGAGGGGGCGCGCCCTGGACCCTCGTGGCCGCCTCCTTCGTTCCCTCCCATGTACTCCAAGTCTTCCATGTTGATATCGTTCCAAAAATAACTCTCGCGAAGGTTTCATTCCGTTTGGACTCCGTTTGATATTCCTTTTCTGTGAAATGCTAAAATAGGCACAAAAAAAACATCAATCTGCACTGGGTCTTTGGGTTAATAGGTTAGTCTCAAAAATAATATAAAAGTGCATAATAAAGCCCATTAAACATCCAAAACATAATATATAATAGCATGGAACAATCAAAAATATAGATACGTTGGAGACGTATCACGGAGGTGCGGAACAGGCCCCAAGATGGGATCTCATGGGAACAGAAGGTTACGGCGGTGGAATTAGGGTTTCGTCTGTTGCCTCGATGTTTTCAGGGTATGAGGATGTGACACCCCGAGACCGATGCGCCAGGTGTCAGCCAGTTATTCGTTGTCGTTGCCATGTCATCTGCTTGCGTGTTGCATCTTTGCCTTGTCATCATGTGCATTGCATTATCATGGTTTCAAAACTTGCATCCGTCCGAGTCCGCCGTTCTCTCCGTTGTCCGTTCTGAGCCCAAACACACTCGCACGCTCCCGCGGCGCCTCCGAATATTTATTTTATGAGTGGCCGAAAAATATTCTCGAAATGGGTTGAAACTTGGCGTGTGGTCTTATTATAGTGTGGACAGGCCGCCTACCAAATTTCATCGCATTCGCAGTCCGTTTGATAGCCCAACGGATATATATAGCGGCACTAGTCGCCGGTTAAAAACGTCGGACGTTTTCGGACTCCGAAAACGCCCGTGGGCCTCTTCTCTTCTCTCCCCACAACCCCTCCTACACAGCCCACTACCTCCACCTAGGCCCATCCTACCCCCCTCTCGACCGCTGCCGTCCGATCGAGATCGAAGGGCTCCAAATGCCCCCAAATCCTCCCTAAACCTAATCCCTGCCTATTTAAGCAACCCCCATGCCAAAAATGGCCTCCACCTACCTCCTCCCTCAAATTCCGCGCCCCAATCCTCAGCCAGCCGCCTCCCACCTCCTCTCCTAAATTTCCAGCGCAGCCACATCGTCCCCGCCACGTGGCGCCTCCCGGTTGGCCGAGCCACCTCCTGAGCCGCCCCGCAGCCAATCAAGCGCCGCCACCTGGCCCCCTGTCTCCTCCCACCTCCGCGCCGGCCCGCCCGGGCCCGACCGCGCTCGCAGGCGCCCGACCGCGCCTGAGCGCCCGCTCCCCGCGCCTCTCGCTCGCCTCCCGAGCCCCTCACCTCGCTCCTCTGCCTTCGAGCGCCACCGATGAGTGCCGCTCGCAGGACGTTGCCGCCTCGCTCCGCCTCTTCTTCGTCAGATCCGCCGCCGTAGGACGTCGTCGCGCCTCTGCTTCGCCTTGGCCTCGATCCGGTCGGATTCGGGGTCCCCAGGCCCGGATCCACCCATTCCCGCCGGTCCTCGCAGTGCCGCCTCACCGGAGTCCCGATGAGCCGCCGTTGCAAGCCCCAGCGCCGCCGCTGCTCTGTCTTCAGAGGGAGGGAGGACGACGTGCCTCCCTGCCTCGCGCGCCTGGGCCTCTACCAGCGCTGGGAAGGCCCAACAGCGCCGAGCTATGCCTCCGTCCGTCGCATGGGCCAGGCCCATCCGCGCCCAAGCCGCCGGCCTGCTCCCACCGGTCCAGCCGGACCCCCCTCGGCCCACTACACCGTGGCCCATCCTCCTCCAAGACCCAGCTGGACAACCACCTCTTCCGTCCTGGGCCGAAGCCCATGGGTGAGCACCCTAATAACCCGCCCTAGTCACACTTTAGCTATCTTGCGCTCACCCTTGCCTGTGTTTTTTTACGAAGTCCCTAAAAACTGTCAGCATATATGCATGTTTGAGTGGCTGTAACTTTTTGTGTGATTATCCAAACTGAGCATGTGATATGTCAAAATGATCGTTGTGATATGCTCTTCATTTTGTTCCATTGTGGCATGCTTGTTTGAGATCATCTTGATGCCCTAATATCTGTTGCAAGAGTGCTATATGTTTAAAACTGCTGTTATCTATAATTTTGTTAGCATGTTTGAGATATGATAACTTTGTGCATGTTTATCCAAATGGAGCATATGATATGTCAAAATGTTCATTGTGAAGTGCTCTACATGATGGTTGCTGTAGCATTCATGTTAGGTGCCATATTGCCATGTTAATCTCTGTTGCAAAAGTGCATGTGGCTATCAAGTGCTGAAACTTGTTATGAGATGCTGATTTGACTTGCTCATTGCTATTGATGTGTTTGTCTTCATGCCACATTCAATATGTTTTAGAAGCACAATCATATGGTCTTTGCTGTGGTGCAAACCACTTTCCATGATATGCCTTGAGGTGACTTAAACAAGCTTGTAAACATGCCATGTCAATGTTGTTGTTTTCTAGGACTTATTGAAAAACTGCTAAGTCTGGAATCTGTTAAACCTGATGCTATGTTTGCTTGATGCCTCACTCAGATCCTTGCATGTTTTAGTATGTCCGATGATCATGTCTTGTTGTCCATGTTATGCTCCATCCATTCATGCCCTTGTTTGCATATATGGCCTGCTGTAGCTTATTTATTTCTTGCTCTCAAGTTGCTATAAATTTTAGCTGTCAGATTGTTATCAGCATGATCAATTTGGTGAAGCTTGTTGTTATTGATCCATGCCTCTTATGGAGTTGCTCCAATCGAGTTGTTTGATGTATGTGATGTCTATTACATGTCCATTATCTTTATATACTTAGTAGTGTTGACATGCTTGTTGTTTCGTGCCTCCAAAGGTAGCATCGTGATGATGCTTTCGCCTTCCCAGATGTTGACTAAGTCTGGATAAATTTATTGCAACTTGCCATGCTTGGTTAATTGTGTCCCAGCAAGATTTTGGGTGTGTTCTAAGTTCATGCTTGATAAGTATCATGTCTAGTTCACATCCATGCTTCTTGTTACCTTGTTTGGGTGATGTAGCATATATTTACCTTGCTCCAAAGTTGATATGTTGCTGTTTTTGACAGCTTGTTGTTCTATCTTGTTTCATGTGTATGTGTTGAACCGTTGCTCCATTTTGAGCGTGCTATATATGAAACTTGTGTGATTTTGCATGTAGAAGCATAATATCTTGTTGTTTACATGTTTGGAGTGTGTTTGCTTGATGTTTGGGTGCATCTTGCACCGTTGACATGCTTGACTTGTTTTGCTCATATCTTCTAGGCCGTAGCTCCGAATTAAACAAACTTTATATGAAACTTGACTAGAATTTTGAGTAGATCATCATGGTGCATCTTAACTTTCTGTTTAACAACTTGAACTTAAGGTTTGTTCAGATATGGACCATTTTTGAAACGTGCATATGAGGGCTTACCGGAATTGTTATATGTTGATTCCGGCCTCATTTAAACTTGTTGGATTGTGTTGTTCTTGTGTGCTTCATCCCTTGCCATGAATTGCATCATATAGACTTGTCTTGCATCATACTTTGTTGAGCATCTTGTCATGTTCTGGTGTTGTGTGTTTACTTTGTTGTGTGCTTCTTCTCGCTAGTTCTTTTCCGTTGCGATCATCAGGATTCGTTCGACTTCACGTGGTTCGTCTTTGAGGCTTCTTCTCTGTCTACTTCATGGACCCCTTCTTCTTCCTTGCGGGATATCAGGCAAGATGACCATCACCTTGGATACCTTTACTATCATTGCCATGCTTAGTTGTCTCGATGCTATCGTTACATGTCGCGCCACCCATCATTTATTACCAACCTCTCCTTGTTGCCATGAAACCTCTAACCTTTGACACCTTCCCAGCAAAACCGTTGTTTGGCTATGTTACCCGCTTGCTCAGCCCCTCTTATAGCGTTGTTAGTTGCAGGTGAAGATGAAGATTGTTCCATGTTGGAACTTGATGCTTTGGGAATATCATAATATATCTTATTTATATTAACACACCTATATACTTGGCAATGGGTGGAAGGCTTGGCCTTTTGCTCGGTGTTTTGTTCCACTCATGCCGCCTTAGGAGCCGATAAACCGGCGTTATGTTCCTTGATTTTGCGTTCCTTACACAGTTGGGTATATGGGGACCCCTTGACAGTTCGTCTTTGAATAAAACTCCTCCAGCAAGGCCCAACATTGGTTTTAATTTGCTCATAATAAAAAACTTAATTAATTAATTGTATAGGGAGTTAGCGCTACCCGAGGATTCTTTCTACATAGCAGGGGGGCCAGTGCTGATGGTGTTGGTCCCAAACGAGGAGCCTGGAGGGCCACCTTGGGGAAACCCGAGGGCTGGTTTTACCTGTAGCATCGCCCATCCGGTCGCGGCCTGAGACGAGATACGCGCGGCTACTATCAGGGTGTCGACACACCGTGAGGTCTTGCTAGACTTGTTTTACCATTGTCGAAATGTCTTGTGCACCGGGATTTCCGAGCCGGATCGGATTGTCCCTAAGATAGGGGGTAATATTATTATTATCTCTGCTGATCGTGAGAGTTTGTGATGGGCTAAGTTGGGACACCCCTACAGGGTTATGATCTTTCGAAAGCCGTGCCCGCGGTTATGTGGCAGATTGGAATTTGTTAATGTCCGGTTGTAGAAAACTTGACAGAGGATCCGAAGTAAAACACACAACTGTGTGAGTAACCGTGACTGTCTCTTTTCACTTTGAGAAGAGAACATGGTGGGGTTATGTTTGACTCATAGGTAGTTCAGGATCTTTAGCGATCATTACTAGTTTGCGACCGTTTGCGTAGATGCTCATCTTATTCTTGTACTCGTAAGTTAGCCACCATATTGTGCTTAGCCGCTGCTGCAGCCTCACCACTTTACCTCTTCCTACCCATTAAGCTTTGCTAGTCTTGATACCCATGGTTATGGGATTGCTGAGTCCTCGTGGCTCACAGATACTACAACAACAGTTGCAGGTGCAGGTTTCCGATGACTTGACGTGAGAGCGATGTTCTTTTGTTGGAGTTCTTTCTTCTTCTTCTTCTTCTTCAGTCTTGGGTTAGGTTCCTGGTCGGCAGCCTGGGATAGCAGATGGATGTCGTTGTGCTTTTCATGTTTGCATCCGTAGTCGGATGTCTTGTATTGATGATGTTGTATTCATGTGACTTGTATGTTTTGTTGTATCCCCATGTATTTATGTAATGGTACGATGTAATGACATCCATCTTGCTAAGTGCCTGAGATGCGGTTGTGCCCCAATCATGTAAGCGTCACGTGATCGGGATAGAATCGCATCTTGGGCCTGACAGATGATATATATCGGAGGAAGAGGGGCACCGGGGGAACCAGAGGGGGCCCACGAGGGTGGGGGCACGCCTCCTGCCCTCGTGGCCGCCTCTCTCATTTCCTCGCGTGTACTCCAAGTTTTCTGTGTTGATACGGTTCCAAAAATAACTCTCCCGAAGGTTTCATTCCATTTGGACTTCGTTTGATATTCCTTTTCTGCGGAACACTAAAATAGGCAAAAAAACAACAATTTGCACTGGGCCTTGGGTTAGTAGGTTAGTCCCAAAAATAATATAAAAGTGTATAATAAAGCCCATTAAACATCGAAAACAGAATATATAATAGCATGGGACAATCAAAAATTATAGATACGTTGGAGATGTATCAGCGGGCCAAACCTGGGTAAACGATCCTTGTGCTGACCCTTAGACCCGCTCTTTGCACAGCCCAGTGCCCGTCAACCGTAGAAGGGATTCCAGTGATCCCATAGGTGTCGACCCCCGACATCTTTGGTGTGCTAGGTAGGGGCGTGGAGTTTCGAAAATCCGATCTAGCAGTTAGTTTAGCAGTTCTTCGTCGCCATGGCTCCCAAGAAGAAGACGATCACGGCAATCAGTTCATCTGGAGCTGAATGGCCCGTGCCGGTGCGGGCTGGCGACGAGGTGGTCGCGGATGGAAGCTGAGGCGCGGCCCCTACCTAGCTCAAGCAGTGGGCACATGAGATCACAGCAACAGAACCATTGTTCGATGCCCAGAAGCCGCTGAAGTGGTCTAGCACACCTATCTTTTAAGACACCGAGGATCACCCCGATCGCACAACTGCGGTCGGGTGTTTGCCATTGTTGGTTTCACCGACAATATGCAACCTCAAGGTGACGAAAATGCTGGTTGATGGCGAGGCCGGTCTGAACTTGATCTCACCCATTGTGATCAAAAGGCTACAGATTCCTAATGGAGACCTCGAAGAGACGGGCACGTTTCAAGGGGTCAACCCAGGACGGAGTCAATAAAAGGGTAAAGTCACGCTGCCCGTGACATTTGGAGGCAAGCTGAACTATATGACAGAGAGGTTTGTTTTTGATGTTGCCGAGATCCCCTTGCCTTACAATAGGATCCTCGGCCGCCCAACATTGGCCAAGTTCATGGCAACATCACATTACGCCTACAACACACTGAAGGTGCCTGGGCTGATGACCATCATCGCCGTCCCCTCCGACAAGAAGGATGCGCTGATTTGCGCTGATCAACTTTACCGGGAGGCAGTTGCAGCGACTGTCGCCAAGGCACTTGCTCCTGCCACTGAAGCCCCAGGAGGAAGGAAGACCGGTAAGACCTCTCGCAGGCACTCTGGCAAGCGCACCTCTTCGGAGTGCAGCGCTCCCGTCGAGGACGTGCCAGGGAGCTCCACCAACCCGAGCAAGAAATCTAGAGCTGCACCACATGAAACCAAGAAGGTGTCCGTCAAGGAGGATGGCACGGGAGGGGCTTTCACCATAAGCTCCACCCTCGACAACAAATAGGAAAGCGCTCTCGTCACCTACCTGCGGGCAAATATCAACGTGTTTGCGTGACAAGCATCCGACATCCCCGGCGTTCCCAGGGAGGTGATTGAGCATCATCTTGCTGTCTGCCCTCACGCGCGGCCCGTCAAGCAGAAGGTCAGGAAGCAAGCTCTAGAACGGAAAGAGTTCATCACAGAGGAAACCAGGAAGTTGGAGGCGACATGCTTGGTGAAAGGAGTACTCCATCCAACATGGTTGGCCAATCCGGTGGTGGTGCGCAAGGAAAATGGGAAGTGGAGACTGTGTATTGATTACATTGACATCAATAAGGCCTGTCCAAAGGACCCTTTCCCGTTGCCGCGCATTGACCAGATTGTAGACTCCACGGCCGGGTGTGACCTGTTATCATTCCTTGACGCTTACTCAGAATACCATCAAATCTTCATGACGAGAGAGGATGAAGAAAAGACAGCATGCATCACCCCATCTGGCACGTATTGCTTCATACGAATGCCCTTCGGGTTGAAGAGTGTTGGCTCAACATTTGCAAGAGCAGTCCAAATTGGTTTTGAGCCTCAGCTACATAGAAATATGGAAGCCTATATGGATGACATAGTTGTCAAAACCAAGGACAAGGCAACGCTCATACAGGATTTAGAAGAGACGTTTGTGAATTTGCACAAGATCAACCTCAAGCTGAACCCGGAGAAGTGTGTCTTCGGCATTCCGTCCGGCAAACATCTCGGTTTCTTCGTGTCACAATGTGGAATCAAGGCGAATCCAGACAAGATCAAGGCTATCGAGCAAATTGAGGCACCCGGGCGGATCAAGGATGTGCGTCGGCTTGCTGGCTGCGTTGCCGCCATGAGTAGATTCATCTCCAAATCTGCCGAGCGCGCCCTTCCCTTTTTCAAAATCTTGAAAAAGGCAGGCCCAACGGAATGGACCCCAGAAGCCGAAGCAGCACTACAAGATTTGAAGAAATACCTCTCCTCTACGCCAATTCTGGTCGCGCCCAAACCACAAGAGCCATTGCTGCTATATCTAGCAGCGACAAATCAAGTGGTCAGTGCTGCGCTAGTAGCCCAGAGAGAGGTCAATGCGGAAGTAATAGCAACAACAGAACCTGACGCCACTGGGACAGAAGCGACGCAACCAAATGAAGTAGTGTAGAAGAAGAAGGTGATGCAACACCCGGTTTACCTTGTCAGCTCCCTCTTGCTGGGGGCTAGGTCAAGGTACTCTGGTGTGCAGAAATTTCTCTTCGGCCTCCTTATGGCCTCGAGGAAGCTGCGTCATTACTTCCAAGCACATGAAATTACCGTCGTCACCCGCCTCCCGTTGCAGCGGATATTGCATAACCCAGATGCGACCGGGAGGATTGTGGAATGGGACTTGGAACTGTCAAGCTTTGGTTTGAAGTTTGAAAGCACTTTGACGATTCAGAGTAGAGTCTTGGCGGAGTTCGTTGCATAATGGACCTCAACGCCCGACGAAGAGATCCAGGAGACCACTCTCCCCGGCAAGGGAACAAGTCATGACTGGATTATGTACTTTGACAGAGCTTTCTCGCTGCAAGGCGCCGGTGCTGGTGTGCTGCTCGTTGCGACCACCGGAGAGCACCTCAAGTATGTGGTCCAGAGGCACTTCCCCACGGAGATGTCAACGAACAATACTGCCGAGTACGAGGGACTGCTTGCCGATCTCAAGATCGCGGTAGACCTCGGAATCAAGAAGCTCATCGCCAGGGGTGATTCGCAGCTTGTCATCAAGCAAGTTAAAAAAGATTACCAGAGCCCGTTGATGGAGGCCTACGTAGATGAAGTGAGGAAGCTGGAGGAGCATTTTGATGGTATACAAGCAGAGCATGTTCACTGAGCGGAGAACGACATCGCCGACTACTTCTCAAAGCGCACCACCCTCAAACTACCTGCGGAACCAGGTACCTTTGTGCTTCGATTAACTCAACCATCCGTTGAACCATCGACATAGCAGAACAAGCGAAGGAAATCAGGCCCTGGCAAGTATTTTCCCGTCGGGCTCCCAGGGGCCACCGGCAAAGATGTTGCCGGGGACGCTGAGCCTGCTGTAGGGAAACAGACTCCGGTGAGGCGTCAAGCCCTGGCCATGGAGACAGCTGCTCCTATGGCAGAGGAGATGCCTTTAGTCCTTACCGTCGAGCCCCAGGCTCCTGCATGGGCACATCATACCGTCCGATTTCTCCAAATAGGGGAGCTTCCTGAGGAATAGGAAGAAGCGGAAAAATTAGCTCGTCGGTCTGCCATGTATCAGTTCATCGATGATGTCTTGTACAGAAAAAGGCTGAACGACGTGAAATTGAAGTGCATCCCCCGGGAGGAAGGACTGGAGCTGTTGGCAGAGATACACGGAGGCATATGTGGCTCCCACATAGGGTCAAGGGCCCTTGCCGGCAAGGCATTCCGGCAAGGTTTCTTCTGGCCCACTGCCCTCTAGGATGCAACGACAGTAGTAACCAAGTGTGAAGCATGTGAGTTCCATTCAAAGAAGCTTCATCAACCAGCTCAAGCTCTCCAAACAATCCCTCTTTCCTGGCCATTCTCGGTCTGGCGGCTCGACATACTGGGCCCCTTTCCCCGTGTTGTCGGGGGCTTTGAGTACTTGTACGTTGCAATCGACAAGTTCACAAAGTGGCCAGACGTGGAAGCAGTGAGAAAGGTGACCGCACAATCAGCCGTCAAGTTCTTCAAGGACCTAGTCTGCCGTTTTGGTGTACCAAACAGAGTCATCACCGACAACGACACACAGTTCACAAGCCGCACCTTCATGCAGTACATTCAAGACCTCAGCAGGAAGGTATGTTTTGCTTCTGTTGCGCATCCTCGAAGCAATGGCCATGCAGAGAGGGAAAATGCTGAAGTACTGCGAGGCTTTCGGACAAGGACTTTTGAGAGGCTGGACAAGTGCGAAAGGCGCTGGATTGACGAATTGCCAGCGGTTCTTTGGTCAATCAGAACGACACCAAATTGAGCCATCGACCAGCCACCCTTCTCCTTTGTTTACGGGGCAAAAGCAGTTCTCCCCACGGAACTCACATACGGGTCACCCCGAGTGCTCGCTTATGATGAGCTTGAGCAAGAGAAACTGCGGCAGGATGACGCAACGCTCCTCGAGGAAGATCGTCTTTGGGCGGCTGTGCGAGAAGTGCGCTACCAGTAAGCCTTGCGCCACTAACATAGCCGCAAGGTTCATGCCCGAAGCTTTGAGGAAGGCGACCTTGTTTTTCGGCACGTTCAGTCGGCCAAGAATTCCAACAAGTTGACGCCGAAGTGGGAAGGCCCTTATCGAGTAATACGAGTCACCAGGCCTGGCGCAGTCCGCCTGGAGACCGAAGGTGACATTCCAGTGAGCAACTCCTAGAACATCGAACATCTTCGCAAGTTTTACTCGTAAGGTGCGGTTGCCGGGCTCCCCAGCAAACCACCCTTTTGTACAAGCCTTGCCGGCAAGGCATGTAACCCTTCGTGCAAAGCCAGGCACAGATCCTGAGCATAAATAAATGAAGCGCTGACGCCCTAAGGTTTAGCATGCATGCTAGGTTGAGTCTCTTCCTCTGTTAGGGTTGATAGTGCTTGGCGGCAACTAACCCCTAGCATAGAGGTTGAGTGTGCGTCTCTCTGTTTCCTTTCCATACTCTTTTGTTCACAGGATGCATGGACATTTCTGCTGAGCTGTTTGGAAGAAAGAGGACGGGTCGACGCTCCGACCCCGGCAGACCAAGGTTGCCCGGGGCTGCAGATCCAAGGACCTGACCACTGCAAGACAAGGCTGTCGGAAACTACAAAATCAGATAAGCCTTTCATCCCCCACTCCTTACTTTCGTATGGAATTTGAACGTACGGGACTTCGCTCGCTCTTATACCATCATGCTCCTTTTTTCCTGCATCCAACAAACGTTATTTTTGGAACGGAAGTCGGTAGTAGTGTGATGGGAAAGGAGCGGACAAAGGGCCTAATCCTACTCTGCTCCTTCTTCCGCCAAGGACGTGACTGTGGTAGAGCTATAGAGAAGGAAGACGGCAAGGCCTGTTGCCGGGGTATGATGTTTATCTTACGATAACAAGGATTCGTTCCTTGGTGTGGCCCTGCCCACGCACAAAAGAAACCCGGCAAACACCCTTCTCTCCATTAATACATTGTAAACAAGTACAATTCATACGGAATGCATACATGATCAAGGGGTTTACAAGATTTAAATCTTATAAAGGCCCGTAGGCTTAAAAACTGAAAAGAGATAAGGTGCCTGTAATCCCTTTCTTGTCCCTCTCCTCAGGAAATGGAACAAGATGGCGAAAGGGCAAAGGGAGCACCTAGGCGAAGCACGGGCAACAGAAAGCACCAAGAGAACATCCCGGTGGCCGCCCCGAAGAGGACTGGTGATGATGGTGCCGGGAGAAGGGCCGGAGGCTGAGGCAGCGGGCCGGCAATACACGGTGAAGGTGTTTGATGCCTGCATACTCTGACTTGACGGACGCCGCCCACCTAACTTCATCTTCTCCGGCCTCCCAACGCCCGCCGGCCAAGGAGACGACCCGAGAGGTTCAAGGAGCTGGCGATGCAGATGATGGTGCTGCCGGTGTCACCCCAGGACAGTGTGTCCGACGCCTAGTCGGACCCGTCATCCTCCTGCCTGTTGCCCTCATCGTCGATGTCGTTGTCCTCCCCGTCACTGTCGCTGGAGTTTTCGTCATCGGTTGAGCTCTCCGCACAACACCCTAGCATGTGTCCCGAGCGCCCGAAGACCTTGATGGAGAGCAGATTGCTCTCCGCTAACTTGAAGCAGAGGACGTACCCCTTCATCAAGCAGTGGGCATGCGCGAAGGTCTTCAACCCCCGACGGAGAAGCATGACATGAGGGGCGGGGAACTTGGTGTTCACCCACATGGCGCCATTACAGCACCCCTCCATGTGAAGCCTCAACCTCGATGGCTGGTCGACCTCCAACACCCTTGCGAACGCTTCAGGAAGACGGACGTGACTGCGCCGCGGCTCGCGCGGTTGTAGAATGAAGTCCAACACCGTGTCCCCGACATGGCCGCGTGGAGAGGCAGGAGGAGATGGCGTTGGAGATGGAGACGGAGATGATGACGACGCGGGTGTCTTCCGTCCTCGCCCGCCTCTGCCTCGACCGCCTCGCCGACCACGACCCCGGCCGGTGCCTCTACCTCTAGCATGACCCTCATCCTGGGCGTCCGGCTCTTCTTTGACTGCCATCGCCCTCTGGCGAGAGGAAGACCTGGTCGCCTTCGCAGGGGAACGGCCACGGCCACGCCCTCCCGACATGACTTGGGAAGCAAAGGGATCGGAATGGAAGATGATGAGTGGGGGGAGCACTGTCCCTCTCCCCATCTTTATAGGAGGGCGAGACCAAGCAAGCCTGAAGGCGACCGCCCGAATCGACCAATCCAGTCGCCGGAGATGCAAGGAAACAAGACCGACCCGCTGCTCCAATCAGCAGCGCCCGACCCCCTGCCCCGGCGTTAAAGCCCGCACCCTTGAGCCTAGGAGCTTCGACACCGTCAACAATGTTGGAACCAAGGCTCGGGAAGCGCCTACGTGATGGCATGGAGATCTTTGTAAAAGACAAGAGTCTGCGAATCCTAAGATGAGAACCAAAAGACAAGACGACCGCAAGGCTCCTTGCCGAGGATGCCCACGAGGCCCCGACAAGGCTCCTTGCCGAAGGCACCCCTGAAGCCCCGGCAAGCCTCTTGCCGAGGAAGCTCACAGAGACCCCGGCAAGACCCTTGCCGGGAACAGACGCAAGACCGCGGCAAGCCCTTGCCACCCCATCGTCGCCTCAGCTCGGTGGCCGACCCACTAGCTCAGGCAAGTACCCACGTAGCAGTACATGGACCCTGATCCAGCTAGTCAAGCACCTGCGTGGTGGCATGCAGATCTTCATGAAGAACCTACCACCACGCCATCTCAACTGCCTGCCCCGTTGGCCTGGACGCACGTCGCAACCAAACGAAGCGGCAGCGGACGGGACGGGCCTCGTTCCCACCCCCAATAAAGCAAGTGGACACCTAAGTAGCGCATTTAATGCGTCTTGTCCCGTAATGGCATGAGATAAGCTTGTACACTGTATACCTTTCCACCTCATGTGTGCCACTATGGCACCCCCTTTTGACTATAAAAGGAGACCCGTGGCATACTGGAGAAGGATTTGGATCTTTTGGACTAGGCACGCACCGTAGCTAGTTCAAGAGCTCAAGAACACTCAAATACACATAAAAGCAGGATTAGGGTATTACGCATCTTCGCGGCCCGAACCTGGGTAAACGATCCTTGTGCTGACTCTTAGACCCGCTCTTTGCACAACCCAGTGCCCGTCAACCGTAGAAGGGATTCCAGTGATCCCATAGGTGTCGATCCCCGACACTATGGCCCATGTAGGCCTAATAGTCCCCCACGGGGTTCCGATAACCCCCTGGCACTCCGATAAATATACGGTGACCCCCGGAACTCATCCGGTGTCTGAATATAGTCATCCAATATATTAATCTTTATGTCTCAGACATTCCGAGACTCCTCGTCATGTCCGTGATCACATCCGGGACTCCGAACTACCTTCGGTACATCAAAACTCATAAACTCGTAATACCGATCGTCATCAAACGTTAAGCGTGCGGACCCTACGGGTTCCAGAACTATGTAGACATGACCAAGACTCATCTCCGGTCAATAACCAATAGCGGAACCTGGATGCTCATATTGGTTCCTACATATTCAACGAAGATCTTTATTGGTCAAACTGCATAACAACATATGTTGTTCCCTTTGTCATCGGTATGTTACTTGCCCGAGATTCGATCGTTGGTATCATCATACCTAATTAATCTCATTATCGGCAAGTCTCTTTACTAGTTCCGTAATACATCATCCCATGACTAAATCATTAGTCGTTTGCTTGCAAGGCTTATTATGATGTGTATTACCGAGAGGGCCTAGAGATACCTCTCCGGCACTCGGAGTGACAAATCCTATTCTCGATCTATGCCAACACCACAAACACCTTCGGGGACACCTGTAGAGCATCTTTATAATCACCCAGTTACGTTGTGACGTTTGATAGCACACAAGGTGTTCCTCCGGTATTCGGGAGTTGCATAATCCCATAGTCATAGGAACATGTATAAGTCATGAAGAAAGCAATAGCAGTAAAACTAAGCGATCAAGTTGCTAAGCTAATAGATGGGTCTTTTCCATCACATCTTTCTCTAATGATGTGATCTCGTTCATCAAATGACAACACATGTCTATTGTTAGGAAACATAACCATCTTTGATCAACGAGCTAGTCAAGTAGAGGCATACTAGGGACACTCTGTTTTGTCTATGTATTCACACATGTACTAAGTTTCCGGTTAATACAATTATAGAATGAATAATAAAAATTTATCATGATATAAGGAAATATAAATAAAAACTTTATTATTGCCTTAGGGCATATTTCCTTTAGTCTCCCACTTGTACTAGAGTCAATAATCTAGTTCACACCGCCATGTGATTTAATACTGATAGCTCACATCGTTATGTGAATAACACCCATAGTTCACATCGCCATGTGACTAACACCCAAAAGGTTTACTAGGGTCAACAATCTAGTTCACATCGCCATGTGATTAACACCCAAAGAGTACTAAGGTGTGATCATGTTTTGCTTCGTGAGAGAAGTTTAGTCAGCGGGTCTGTTACATTCAGATCCGTATGTATTTCGCAAATTTCTATGTCTACAATGCTCTGCATGGAGCTACTCTAGCTAATTGCTCCCACTTTCAATACACATCCAGATTGATACGTAAAGTCATCTGGATTAGTATCAAAGCTTGCATCGGCGTAACTCTTTATGACGAACTCTTTATCACCTCCATAATCGAGAAACATTTCCTTAGTCATCTAGTAACTAATGATAATTTTGACCGATGTCCAGTGATCTACTCCCGGATCACTATTGTACCTCCTTGCCAAACTCATGGCAAGGTACACAACAGCTTTGGTACACAGCATGGCATACTTTATAGAACCTATGGCTGAGGCATAGGGAATGACTTTCATTCTTTCTCTATCTTCTGCCATGGTCGGGTTTTGAGTCTTACTCAACTTCATACCTTACAACTCAGGCAAGAACCCTTCTTTGACTGATCCATTTTGAACTTAATTCAAAATCTTATTAAGGTATATACTCATTGAAAATCCTATCAAGCGTCTTAATCTATCTCTATAGATCTTGGTGCCAAATATGTAAGTAGCTTCACCGAGGCGTTTTATTGAAAAACTCATTTTAAAGAATCCTTTATGCTTTCCAGAAAATTCTACATCATTTCCGATCAAGAATATAGGCATCAGGCTGCAGTGCTCACACTCACGTTCTTGCAAATATAGGCTTCACCGCAAGTCTGTATAAAACCATAAGCTTTGATCACACTATCAAAGCGTACATTCCAACTCTGAGAGGCTTGCACCAGTCCATCAATGGATCACTAGAGCTTGCACACTTTGTTAGCACCTTTAGGATCGACAAAACCTTCTGGTTGTATCATATACAATTCTTCTTTAAGGAATCCATAAGGAATGCATTTTTGACATCCATTTGCCATATTTCATAATCATAAAATGCGGCAATTGCTAACATGAATCAGACAGACTTAAGCATCGCTACGGGTGATAAAGTCTCATTGTAGTCAACTCCTTGAACTTGTCGAATTTTTTTCGCAACAAATCGAGCTTTGTAGACAGTAACATTATGATCGGCGTCAGTCTTCCTCTTAAAGATCCATTTATTTTCAATGGCTTGCCGATCATCGGGCAAGTCAACCAAAGTCCACACTTTGTTCTCATACATGGATCCCATCTCAGATTTCATGGCCTCAAGCCATTTTGTGGAATTTGGGCTCATCATCGCTTCCTCATAGTTCGTAGGTTCATCATGGTCTAGTAACATGACTTCCAGAACCAGGTTGCCGTACCACTCTGGTGCGGAACGTACTCTGGTTGACCTACAAGGTTCAGTAGTAACTTGATCCGAAGTTTCATGATCATTATCATTAGCTTCCTCGTTAACTGGTGTAGGAATCACCGGAACTAGTTTGTGTGATGTGTTACTTTCCAATTCGGGAGAAGGTACAATTACCTCATCAAGTTCTACTTTCCTCCCACTCACTTCTTTCGAGAGAAACTCCTTCTCTAGAAAGGATCCATTCTTAGCAACGAATATCTTGCCTTTCGGATATGTGATAGAAGGTGTACCCAACAGTCTCATTTGGGCATCCTATGAAGAAACATTTTGCCGACTTGGGTTCGAGCTTATCAGGTTGAAGCTTTTTCACATAAGCATCGCAACCCCAAACTTTAAGAAACGACAACTTTGGTTTCTTGCCAAACCATAGTTCCTAAGGCGTCGTCTCAACGGATTTAGATGGTGCCCTATTTAACGTGAATGCAGTTGGCTCTAATGCATAACCCCAAAACGATAGTGGCAAGATGGTAAGAAACATCATAGATCGCACCGTATCTAATAAAGTATGGTTACGACGTTCAGACACACCATTACGCTATGGTGTTCCAGGTGGCGTGAGCTGTGAAACTATTCCACATTGTTTCAAATGAAGACCAAACTCGTAACTCAAATATTCGCCTCCACAATCAGATCGTAGGAACTTTATTTTCTTGTTATGATGATTCTCTACTTCACTCTAAAATTCTTTGAACTTTTCAAATGTTTCAGACTTGTGCTTCATCAAGTAGATATACCCATATCTGCTCAAATCATCAGTGAAGGTCAGAAAATAACGATACCCGCCGCGAGCCTTAACACTCATCGGTCCACATACATCAGTATGTATGATTTCCAACAAATCAGTTGCTCGCTCCATTGTTCCGGAGAACGGAGTTTTTGTCATCTTGCCCATGAGGCATGGTTCACAAGCACCAAGTGATTCATAATCAAATGATTCCAAAAGTCCATCAGCATGGAGTTTCTTCATGCGCTTTACACCAATATGACCTAAACGGCAGTGCCACAAATAAGTTGCACTATCATTATCAACTTTGCATCGTTTGGCTTCAATATTATGAATATATATATTACTATGATCGAGATTCAATAAACCTTTTACCTGGATGTATGACCATAGAAGGTTTTATTCATGTAAACAGAATAACAATTATTCTCTCACTTAAAGGAATAACCACATTGCAATAAACACGATCCAATCTTGTTCATACTCAACGCAAACACCAAATAACATTTATTTAGGTTTAACACTAATCTCGAAAGTATAGGGATTGTGCGATGATGATCATATCTGTTTTGGAACTACTTCCAACACACATCGTCACCTCACCCTCAACTAGTCTTTGTTTATTCTTCAACTCCTGTTTCGAGTTACTAATCTTAGCAACTGAACTAGTATCAAAATACCTAGGGGCTACTATGAATACTAGTAAGGTACACAACATGTATAACAAATATACCTTTGTTCACTTTGCCATCCTTCTTATCCGTCAAATATTCGGGGAACTTGTGCTTCCGGTGACCATTTCCTTTGTAGTTAGAAGCACTCAGTTTCAGGCTTAGGTCCAGCTTTGGGCTTCTTCACGGGAGTGACAACTTGCTTGTCATTCTTCTTTGAACTTCCCTTTCTGCCCCTTGCCCTTTTCTTGAAACTAGTGGTCTTATTAACCATCAACAATTGATGCTCTTTCTTGATTTCTACCTTCGTTGATTTCATCATCACGGAGAGCTCGGGAATCATTTTCGTCATCCCTTGCATATTATAGTTCATCACAAAGTTCTAGTAACTTGGTGATAGTGACTAGAGAACTCTGTCAATCACTATTTTATCTGGAAGATAAACTCCCACTTGATTCAAGCGATTGTAGTACTCAGACATTCTAAGCACATGCTCATTGGTTGAGCTATTCTCCTCCATTTTGTAGGCAAAGTACTTGTCAGAGGTCTCATACCTCTTGACACGGGCATGAGTCTGAAATACTATTTTCAACTCTTGGAACATATCATATGCTCCGTGGCGTTCGAAATGTTTTTGAAGTCCCGGTTATAAGCCGTAAAGCATGGCGCACTAAACTATCAAGTAGTCATCATACCGAGCTTGTCAAATATTCATAACGTCTGCATCTGCTCCTACAATAGGTTTGTCACCTAGCTATGCATCAAGGACATAATACTTCTGTGCATCAATGAGGATAATCCTCAGATAACGGACCAAGTCTGCATCATTGCTACTAACATCTTTCAACTTAGTTTTCTCTAGGAACATATCAAAAACTTAGGGGAGCTATAACGCGAGCTATTGATCTACACCATAATTTGCAAATACTATCAGGTCTAACTTCATGGTAAATTAAAGTTCAATTAATCCTATTACTAAAGAACTCACACTTAGATAAGCATCCCTCTAGTCATCTAAATGATCACGTGATCCAAATCAACTAAACCATGTCCGATCATCACGTGAGATGGAGTAGTTTTCAATGGTGAACATCTTATGTTGATCATATCTACTATATGATTCACGCTCGACCTTTCGGTCTCCAGTGTTCCGAGGCCAAGTCTGTACCGTCAAGTTTAACCTGCATATTCTGCATGTGCAAAACTGTCTTACACCTGTTGTATTTGAACGTAGAGCTTATCACACCCGATCATCACGTGGTGTCTCAGCACGCAAACTTTCGCAACGGTGCATACTCAGGGAGAACACTTGTACCTTGAAATTTGGTAATGGATCATCTTATAATGCTACCGCCGTACTAAGGAAAATAAGAAGCATAATAAGATAAACATCACATGCAATCAAAATATGTGACATGATATGGCCATCATCATCTTGTGCTTTTGATCTCCATCTCCAAACACTACAAAAAAATACACTTCCGTGATGATACATGTTTGTCACAGTAGGTCATGTTTTCTGGCATGCATGTACATCCATGACAAATTTATGACAGAATCAAGATAGTCATACATGTGCTACCGTAGAAGTGTTCCATGACATTACCAAAATTATCATCACGGAAGACGATAAATCACGCGTCACAGAAGTGCTTTCGTCAAGGGTGACCGACACATGGCATCCACCGTAACGGAATGCCTTTAAGCTGTTGGGTCCGGTTTTGGATCCGATAACCCGTTAACAGCCCTGACCAATGGAGATTTTCCACGTGTAAAATCATCATTGGCTGGAGTAAACACGCGTCGGCTCACCATTGGGACATATGTCATCCACTCATTGGACCCAAAGCGCCTATGATACGTCGACACGTGGCACGACCCAACAGAGGCCCATTCCTGTGAAAAGACCGCCCCGTTTGACTTGGTCAAAAGGTGGCGGGCTAGCCCACGGCAAGCATGTTAACGACATGTTCGTATATAGCCCATTTACAGCCCGCTAATCCAGGGCCCGTTTACGGCCTATCTGAATTAGGCCCAGTAGCGTCATCTGGGTCGTCCAATATGATTCCAGCCCATTTTAAGTTCCGGCCCATGTATGGCCCATGATGTCTTTCGGCCCATATGAGGCCCTTTGTAACTCTTGGCCCATTAATCGCCCGTGGTGAAACTGGCGTGTAATGAACAGTGTATCACTTTATACCCATTAATGGCCCATTAATCCATTGGGTCGTTTGCAGCCCATGTTATCTTTCGGCCTTCTCAGGGCCCATTCATTCTTGGCCCATTAACGGCCCGTGGTGAAACTGGCCCGTAATGAACAGTGTATCACTTTATACCATTAATGACCCACTAATCCATTGGGCCGTTTGCAGCCCATGTTATCTTTCGGCCTTCTCAGGGCCCATTTATTCTTGGGCTCATTTCCAGCATTCGGTTACTTACGGCACGTTACTGTCATTTTCTGCTTGTGGGCCAAATTCAACCCGTGGTTACAATCGGCCCGTTAATACGTTGGGCCGTTTTCATAACGTCATCAAATACGGCCTATTAACGATGACCCATTATGGTCGGCCCATGAACGGATGACTCCAACTCTAGCCCCTTTACGACCATAATGCGGTATGTTTTTGGCCCATGTTTGGCCAATCGATCATACGACCCGTCTAAGGCCAATTGATGATACGTCCCGTAGAAGGCCCATTGTTTCTACGGCCCGTAGAAGGCCCGTTGTTTCTACGGACCATAGAGGGCCCATTGTTTCTACGGCCTGTAGGAAGCCCAATGTCACTATAATAAATATGTAGCCCATGGCCTGTTAAAGGCGGGAAACTACTATAGGCTTAGACCTGCTAATGGCCCAAGATGATTATAGGCCCACGTTTTGGCCCATATGAGTAACTGGCCGGCCTGAAGACCGACAACACTGAGATCCACTGAACCTTCCGGCCTCAATTACAACATACCGACCAAAGAATAAAACTAGACTATACAACAAAGAAATTACGGCATATTACATCCGCTGGGAATCAAAGTTCGCTACCGGTGATAATAAAGCGCAACATGACCGTGGATTACATACACTGGGCATCAAAGGTCGCCACCAGTGCATATAAACGTGCCGATAAAAGAATATACAAACCTGAGAGCACTTCAGAAGGCACTAGACCTGGCAAGCTCGGGCCCCGCAAGCAGCCGAACAAGCTGATGAGACCTCAGTTGTGTCAACGATAGATGCTTCATCCCTAGCTGTATGGCACCATAGTGCGCAAGGCAGTCCCCTGACGTCATCATTACAACTTTTACTTCAAGTCAGAGCTGAGGTGAAGCAAGCCTTTCCACTTTAAGTTGAGACTGAAGAAGTCGAACTAATTGAGGCAGCGACTGCACAAAGGTTGTCTCACACCTGCTGGTGAGTAGCTTCAACTCACTGTCTTCATCAAGACAGGACCTTGGGGTCATCTCGTTGTCCTCAAGATGGTTTGGCTCACTATCTTTCCTAAAGTTCTGCTTGGCATAAGAGATACGAATCTGAAAGAGAAACAAGGAGACATGTAACAGGTTTCCCAATTATATAAGCAAATAAATGGATATGTTCTGCATAAGGAACATGTTTTTACAACTACAATTTAAAACTGGTAGTTATTGCAAACATCCAATCAGATGTAAACAGCAGTGGAGGAAATCATGCCTATCCAAATCTATACTAGAACAAAGTTTGAAGGCTTGAGAAGGATGAACTTACATTACATGTTAACACGGGATGGACAAAGCCCTTCTCCATGTTGATGGAAAGATAATTCAATAAATTCCCCAAAGAAAATTCTTTATAAGCGTTGCCATTATCCTACATTTTGCAAAGAGTAAATATAGATCAAATAATATTGGAAGAAACAGAGGATAGTGAAGCTCAGGTGCAGACTGATGATACATAATCAAATAGTAATTAATTAAGTACAACATTACAAGGCAAAAGGTACTGACAAGAGGAATGCAGACATCAAGGTGTGCAGTGGCATTGGCTTTATTCAACATTTTGGTAAGAGTAAATGTCGATATGATAATTTGGAGAAAGTGGAGGGTAGGGCAGATAAGATGCAGAGTAATGCTAGACAATCAACTATCTCGCGATGCATGTACAGTAATACCACCACCGTCCGTTATTTGTTGTCGCTCAAATGGATGTGTCACTACAACAAACACCTGCCTATACCAACACATGTATATCAACGATGATGATAAAATGTGTTGTTTGGGTTATCCTCCCACTTTCCCCACTTAACTTAACCCCCGTACCCACATCCCCCGCTCCAAATATCACGCCCCAAACCGAAGTCGTTTTTATCCACAATCTCTCTCTTCCCCCGATTCCCCTCTATCTCTCTCACCCCACCTCCATGACCCCGCCGCCGCCGCCGCTGTCGCCCCAGCCGCCACCTCCGTTTTCGGCTGGTCCGGCGCGCTACCGCGTGGTGGCTCACCTGCCCGGCTCCCCGCAGTGCTCTCCTCCAATCCTCCGCCGCCGGAACGTCCTCCGCGCCCCTGCATCAACCTAGTCGTCATGGGTCGCCAGCGTGGCTCCCACGCCCCCTCATGTCTGTAGGCCAACTACCCCGCGTCTCTGCACAGGCTGCTACCAGTTTGGACTCGATCGACGTTGCTGCTTTGCATTGGTTACCTCAACTCCGACACCTGCGGTTCAGTAAGGCATCCCCATCCTCTGCAGTATATCCTCTTTTCAGAAGGTTGACGAGTGCTTGCATACCCAAAATGACAACTACGTTGAATTTTTTTCGTACTTGGCTATCAACCCAGATTTGGAGCAATATGTCCATGTGATAATTCATACATGTTGTGTTAACTAGTTTAGACAGTAAGGAAATCGACATCTCTTTATGATCCACTTCATAATTCAGACTCAATAGCTCGACATGTCAACTACTTGTGGGATTGTGATTTTTGTATTCGTTTCATCACAAGCATTACCTGCACTAGAGTGCTTGCAATTTCATTTAGGAATCAAGACAACTAAAATTCTTAACCGAAATGTACTTGTCTTGATTACAGGGCATGTCTTGATTACAGGGCATGTTTTCTCTCAGGAATGAGATAGAAATTGAGCGACCCGGTATAACGGTATAGCGATTCGGCCAGACAACAAGATTGCAGCAACTGCTGGTTGGGATCACAGGTTTGTTCCCACATTCTTAGCTTTTATTGCTTCCCAGGTAATATAACCTTTTTAGTGGCTTAGTGGATCTGATTCACTGATTGCCTGAGTAAATAACTACATCTGATTTGAATATAGGACTGTTTATTGGTAGGTCATAAATATACTTGAATGGAATCGAAAGTAAATTAATCAAATGGATATATGTCTCATGATTACCATGGTGGACTAGGGGTCACTAGGCGATCAGAACTCCTATGTGGCCACCATCACAGGGAGCTGGCGAGCGTTGAGAGGAAGCGGATGGAGCCAGACGCTAAGCATATTTTGTACACCCTGGTGATACTAGCTTCGTGGGTGATGCTACGTTTTGTGTGTGATACTAAAAGCCTGGGTGATACTACATTACACGTGCAAACCATGTATATGAGATAAAGGAAATTACTAAATTTACAACAATAAAAAGCACATGAAATTTTGTTACGATATCAGAGAAGACATGCTCTGTTCTTTGTGTGTCATAGCCATCATGCCACGTTTCATTCTCTGCCATTGATCATGACTTTGATCTCCTTGACACCACTACACCGCCCCTACCATTGCCGCTACTTCCACTGGACCAGCAGGAGCAACACCGCCTCCATTGACTGGAGCCTATAGATCTATGGTCGTGTCGTTGCTATAAACTCCATCATCGTGTTTGTCATCGTATTTGATTTAGTTGCCGCTCCCAGGATTGTATCATCACTTGCCGATGGTTCACCTACCATGTGCTGCCAATCATGCACTAACATCACTATGCTGCCTCAATTTTGAGTGGTTGGGCTAGGCAATCATCTTAGCTGTCAAGATTTTCTAATATCTCTCTTGCCCCTTTCAGTTTCATCTCTAGTTCTTTGACTCTCAGTTTTATAGGGTTGGGGGTCCATGGTTGCTTTGTTGCTCTTGTGACTGGCTTATTTGGAATAATTGCATGAAATGGGTCACAACTGTTGTGCTACTTCAACACCATATACCCCTCAAGCAGGTGAGGGTACTGGCCATTTACATCCCTGCCCCCTAAATCTTAATGTATCATTTACTAGTTTATCTTTTTTTGTCTATTAGGTGATCTCTAAAATTCTGAATCACAATGCTAGCTAGTGCTTATGGTATGGCTTATGATCCTCTGATTTGGATTTGCAGAACTCAAATGTCCTTGCACGGGCTTACAAACTGAGTTCCTCATTCTTTGTAGTACCAAAATTTACTACATATCCGTTCTAGTTTTAGTTATAAATGTGCAAATGGATGAATTGATCAAATTAAAATATTTTCCTTGTTCTAGTGTGTCTATATATGTCAATGCTATTCAGCTTTGGGGAAAGATCAGGGGGCTACTACTTCTGCAGAGATAGGTACGACTTCATGATTCTTCAAGGCTTGAAAAAGTTAATAGGTGATTTACGTGACATAATCTGCAATACCATTTTAAAAATTCAGGTTGAAATGTTTCTGTATTCACTATTCACTCTTCAGACTATTATAGTTGATAGTACTCATCTATATGAATTAGCGTGTCAAGAAAACACACTTATTAGCATTCAATACGATACTCGATTTTTTAGCTTTGTGCGAATTGTTTTGTCTCAACTTCAAGTACTTCTAGAAATTTTGAAATATATGCATTTATATTTATTTTTCTAGAGAACGGCAGAACCACGTATGCATAGAAGAATGTGCTACTTGTCAATGCAAATATTTTTTTGGTAGGTACCTCGATGTATATTACTTTAGTATGTTCTTTTTAAAATGTTTAACTCAATTAACATATGTCTAGTTTGTTCATAAGAAAACAAAGATCAATGGTGGTTGTCGCATTTAAGCTAGTGCTCTGTTTTCTCTAGAGTTGAGCTATGCCGCTAGGGTTGTAAAAGGTGTTTCAAACAAATTATGACATATCAAAGCATTCAGACATGACCACATATTTTAGATGATGAAACTATTACTGTCTTCTAGTGCTTGCTTCAACTTGGGTGCTGCTTGCTTCAACTTGGATGTCCAGAGAAGTGAAACTTCAACTAATGTGTTCACAGAAGCACTGTATTGTATCTGAAGTGAAACTTTCTCTACTATATGGGGATGCAAGTGAAACAATCAAACAAATGTGCTTGTACAGATAAGTTATGACCATTTTATATTGTTTGGAATCTAACATGACCGAGCAACATTATTGTTGCATGTACTTTTTGCAATATGAATGTTAGTTATAGTTTTTGCCAAGCTTGTGAAATTCAAACAACGCAATGATGTTGCTCATGCTACACCAAAGTACTGACCGATAGCATAATATTAAACTTGACGGTGTTAAGACTGAATATGAATTCATGGTAATCCGAGCTGATATGACCACTCAAAGAGGTCTTTTTTTTTGCTCATGTAACAAGATTATTTATTGGATGCCATAACCTTGTATGTGGCCCTTTAAATTGTACTACCATATTAACCTGTGTTTATCTGATGGTATTAGTGATCTCATTTCTTTCTTTTTGTAGATTGGTAGGATAAATAGTTGATGCGTGGCTCAGAGGCTGATTGCAAGGTCAAGAATGGGGCTACTACTAGATAGTTTCATAATATATTTTATATTGTCATTTTAAGGGCCAATGTTTCAAACATAAATTTTAGAATTGTTGATGATGATTGTAAGTTCGAGAATCAGACTACTACAGATAGTTTCACATCTTGTAATCTATGTATCGCATTCTTTGTAATGCCACTGAGTCTATTTAACATATGAGTTAATGTATGCGACCTTTTTGGTTCTTATATTGTTTCTCCTATGCACTATTAGCATTGTGATGGTGATATACGAAATACCATTAATTGTTCATGTAGCGTAGCTAGGTTTATATGCGTTGGAAAGATATGCATTGACCATTTGAAAATCCTTTGTGTGGACAGTAGCCACCAACGCATATGAAGCATTGTTAGGCTCTAATCATATACATTGATGCTTAATTACGCCGTTTACCAATGCATGAATATATGTTGTTGTAGACCCTTGCAACGCCACCTACGCCAACACATACAAATCCGTTGGTATAGGCCTTAGCAACGTTTATGTGGGCATACAACAACACATCAATGCGTTGCTATAGGGTGGTTCTTGTTGTAGTGTATCTAGCACTATTAAGTTCTAAATACATCCAATTGATCAACAATTAATTCGATACAGAGGGAGTACATGACAATGGGTACTTACATGAGCAATCCAAAACTTCATAACCATTGTGTTAATTCTACATTTATCTAAGAGTAAATATAGATCTTGTAATTTCAAGCAAAGGGAGGATAAAGAAGCGGACATTTACAGTGATGCTACATAATCAAACAACAATGAGTGTAAGTATGCTGACAAAAGGCAAGAGGTACTCACAAGAGCAATGCAGAGCCCAGTATTGTCGTGAGATCCTATGATCCTTTGAGCAAGGAGATTCATCTGAAATTAGTTTTCATACAAGAGAGAAGGTAAGGCACATGCAGAAATTTAGGAGTTCAAAATTTGAATTGATATCATAGACAGTACCTGACGCTGGACTGTCAGCAGTTCTAATAGGGGTTTGGCCACTGGAGTAGGGGTAAAGTCAGTTACAGTTGGGCCTGTGTTTTCTGTGGCTGCTGATCTATCTGATTTAACAGGTATCACTACCTTTTCCAAATACCTAGTTTGTACTCCTTGAGGATCTGCAATCACCCTCTTCCTTTTGGACATCTATTACGAAAGAACAACATTTGACTGAAAAAACATATTATGAAAACACATGGAATAGGTACAGAAAATGGATAGGTATGGCATATACTCATATATGATGTTTAAACTAAGCAGATGGTGTAACAAAGTAGAAGTAATGCAAGAGGTCAGATGCAAAATATGTGTGACCAATACAACCTTGCCAAGTTAGAGCATGCACCTTGATGGGTGAATAATATAGGCCATCCTCCACCATGCCAAGTTTGTTAGCCAGTGGATTGTTCCGCAATATTCCTCTGGTGCGCCCATTCTCATATTCATTTTGATAATGTTCAATACCTGACATGCATGAGAACATAAAAAAAGTGAGATTATCTTTGTAATGCAGAAGTGATTCTAATCAAATACTTCCTCATTGTAAACCCCTTTGTGCTATCTCTGCAATTCTTCTAAGAGCTGCCATGCATGCTGTAATTTGGTGTGTGCATTAATATAATGTGGCCTACTACTCAAAATATGAGAGCTCCGAAAGTGATGATACTTCACAGATGACAGCTTCAACATATAGTAAAGAAGAACAAGTCGACCTGACCTGACAGATTCAAAATATACTAAGGGAGAATAACTCGACCTGACCAGTCGACCGCAAGAGAAGATGATCATCTTAAAGAAGAGAAGAAGAGCAAGCAGATTGAAGATATTACAAGTCTTTCTATACAATGTCGGTTGGCCACCCATGATGAACTAGAGCGCACAGAGAAATACAATTCCTTCCGGTCTCTCCATATGTGGCTCACATGCATTTCGAAACTAAAGTAGGAACATTTAGCTGACCACTTAAACATCTCTCAGTTTTACTAATATCAGCATAATATCAGATTTGAATTTGTACAACTAAGCTTGTTTAGCTCGATGGGTGGAGCGGTGCTATTACGACACGAACCACGTAGGCTGATCATGGTCATCATAAAATGGGGAAACCATAAGCATGATGTGTGTAGTGTTGACCGTGGCAGTGGGATGGCAGATCTGAAGCTGCAAATCGCACAAAGGGTAGTTAGCAACCGATATTTTCTTTGAAATAACAACTAAGATTTGGTATGGACAAGAAAGTACAGTCAACAAGTGACAAATAAATGCAATTCTACTGTCTCTCTATATGTCGCGACATGCATTTGGAAACTCAAGTGGGACCTTTAGCTAACCAATTAAATGTGTCTGTTAACTAATATCAGTATCATATCACAATCATATTTGAACAACTAAGGTTTGGAATTTTGAGTGTTCTGTTGTTTAGCTTGACTTGTGGAGTAATGTTAGTATGACAGAAAGCACCTACACAGATCATAGTAGAGTAGATAAAAGGGGAAAACCCTAAGCATCAAGAGTAAAATCAGGAATGTGGAACTAGTTGGACCAGTGGGTGGCGCACATGCTTTTCGAAACGAATATAGGAACATTAGGTGACAAATTAAATGTTCTTTGTTTTAATAATATGAGCATCATATCAGATTCGTATTTCAACACGTAAGCTTTGGAATTATGAGTGGCATGTTGGTTCGCTTGATGGGTTGAGGTCTTGAGGAGCAGTGCTAGCACGACACGAAGCAGTGAAGCACCTACGATGATGGTAGTGAATATAAAGGGGGGAAACCATAAGCTTTACGAGTATAGTGACCGTGACATGGCAGATCTGAAGGTCCAAACCGGACAAAGCTACTTCGCAACCAATGTTTGCATTCAACTAGCCATTATGATTTGGTACGGACAAGAAAAGTACAGTAAACAATTTAAGATCTATTTTCCGAGTGAGATCAATAACTTAAGCACATATGGAAGAGTACCACCTCTCTTGCAATGCCGTGTAGGCCCTGCTGATACTTTGAGGATGCTGTGGGTGCGATGGCTGTCGGCGGCGGGGAAGAAGACTTTAGATGGCAGACGGCCGGGTTGGGGGATAAATCCTATTGCCATGGACGAGGCGATCATAGGAGCGGCAACGGCAAAGTGGACGACGACGCCGATGAAGCGAGACATAGCAATGAAAGGACCCTGGTCCGGCGCCGTGGATGAGAGACGTCCATCTCTTGCAGTGGACGACGGGGTAGGGGTAGCAGCTCCGGCAAGGTGGAGGATGGGGTGGGGGACGGAGGAGGCTAGCCGCAGTGGGGAGGTTGTCGTGGCGCCGATGGTGTATGAATGGGGAAATGGAGGGGGAGGGGGATCTCAAACTTTGGGACGCTCTTGTCTGAAATGTGGCAAAGTTACGAACTTATCCCCCGTTTAAAATTTCGGACATCACGTCGGTTGGGGATCGGACGGTAATCTCGCATCTCCCAAATATTTGCCGGTAACGATTTCGGGTGAGGAGAGGGTGTTTTGCCGCCCACGGTTGGCGCCCACGGTGTATGAACGGGGCTGACAGGTAGGGCGGTTGTGTCACGTCTGAGGGAAGTTACACATCTGCCCCTATTTAAAAATATTAGCCTACATCGATTTTGGACGAGGAGAGTTTGTTTTGCCACCCACCGTGGATGAATGGGAAATGGAGGGAGAGACACATGTCTTTCGGACGAGCCTGAATCAAATGTGTTTTTCCGCCCACGTTTGGCGCCCACCGTGTCTGAATGGGCTCAGAGGCCGTCGTGTCACGTCTGATTGAAGTTACTAGTCTACCCCTATCGACAGCAGTGTAAATCTGGTCGATAAGGATGTCAAGTGTCAGGGGTAGACAGTATTTTCCATCTCGCAAACACTTGCTTCGGACAGCCCATAAATGATAGTGGGTGTTTAGCCGCTTCGTTCAAAACTTGGGAGAATTAGCATTCACGTTTGCCCTGGGCCCTGGCAACTAAATCCAAATCCATTTTTTATTCGATTACGAATATCCACAGATAATTCTACGTTTTGTTATTTATTTCTTCAAAACCACAACAAAGATTTATTCCACCTTTATATATGATTATGATTTAGAAATGCCATGATCTTCGAATTCAGTAGGTTGGATACACTTTGAGTCAAACAGTTATTTCATCCAATAGAATATGCTCACACGAAAAACAGTTCACCTTATGTCAATCATACAAGTACTGAGGATTACATCGCCTAAAAAATTCGGATCATTACAACACATGGACAACATAAGGGTTCTTACAACATAATCCATTCAGAGACATGACACAACATGCAAGTACAATAATCTAATGAAAATTTCAACCGCTATCTAAAGAAGAACTAAGATTACCCTGGGCTTCAGATAGCAGAAGCAGCAGGACCTCCTCCGTCTTCAAATGCAACATTCTTACTTCCTCCAATTCTTGGGTTGCTTGCATAATGCGTGCAGCTAATTGCATAATTTCCAGCTTCAAGATCGAGATTACCTCATTCATGGTAGCCACACCATCTCTTTCTGCCTCTAGTAGAGCCTCAAGAACTATAATATCTGTGCTCAGACTGCTCTCTGACGGTGTTGCCTCTGAACTGCTACCATCTAGTAACATAGATGGCGCACTGCTTCCACAAATAGATTCTGGGGTTGTACATTGTGTCCTAGTGTGAACGTAATCCTAAAAGGTTTCTGCTGGACATAAGTAATAGTTAGTTATCGTATGATCCAGGCAGTAAGCTTACATGGTAAATGACATACGAATTATTGCCGAGCATGGCAAGCTATATTTAAATGGTTCGAAGCAGCATCAGCCAAAAAGAAATTAAAATGGTAAGATGAAACTAGGGATGTAAGCGGCAAATAAACGACATCCGCCAGTTCCATCTAGTTAGTTTTTGCTAGCTCCCTGGTTCATTTTCCTCAAAAAACAAAAACTCTTTTGAACTATCATACCACTAGTGGACTTTAATCGGGATTAAACGGGATCCAGTTGACATCCCTAGTTGAAAGGGAGTGTACCACCGCTATATTTAAGTTGCCAAGGCATCTAAGCAGTTGAAATAATCTGAGAAAGCACTTAACAGTGTGGCCTTATATAAACTACGAAGACAGTCTTGTGATGAAGTTCAGAGGAAAAGTTAAGGACTCAAATGAACTAGGCATGCATTTCTTCATGATAGTACAACATGCACTGCTGACATATTGGCCAACTCAGGTATAGCATAACAAGTAACAAACAAGCATTCGAATCAAGCAATACAGCAAAGCAGACAACTGAACTATTTGTTATTCTGTAGGATTATAGGTTGAGGGCACAAGCGAAGAAAGCATCCCACACGCATTACATTTCACATGTACTAAAACACACTGGCTTACCATATGTTGCTGTGAAGCCTCGCTGCTGTTGCAATGTTCTTTGAAGATATCACCAGCATCCCGTGGTTGCAAATCTACTTGTTGTAGTTTATTCCGCACCCTCTATTTAGGTAAAATTTATTTTAATCGCATGCACTGGTTTGAATTGATCATCAATGGTTCATCTAAACTAATGAAAGAAGGGTGTGTGCATACACGACAATATATCTGCTTCCCTCTATTTTTATGCTTGTTCGAGGTGCGAGCCCCAAAAGAACAAATATTTTGCTTAATGGGGTTGGCAGCTCCATAATTAATAGAAGCGTAAAATTAGTCATGCAACTTGGGAAGATCAAGAACACACAAAAAAGTGATGAACCGAGGCTCGTAGCAGTGATGTAATAGCTAGCATCAGAAAATGTAGGGTAAAACAAACAAAAACCAGCGGAACCACATGCTAGTTTGCTGATGTGTAATTAAGCATAGAGAACATGAAGTAGTCTGATGGAACCAACAGGTGGCATCAGAACAACACCATTATCATAAATATAGCATGCAAGAAGTAAAATTGTAGGCAGTGATATCTAGGAAGTACAGTAATACTTAGGACAAAACTAAAGCATATTAACTATATGTGCACTGGTATGTAATTTAGCACATGTTACATGTTCACTGCCAGAAGTATGGCCCTACAAGTGCAAGAAGATTAACACGTCTCATGAAAAACTGAATGATGCCCCGAAGAAATTCAAAGGTGTGGTGCTTATGCTAAGAAAGTGAACGTAGGCGCTGGCCGTTGGATAATAGTACCCGATTCTCGGCGGCGTATGGGTATCGTTGGCATACTTGATAGCTAAGGATCGTCGATGGTGCTCGTGTTGCGGTTGTGTTTGGACCGGCTGTCGCAGTCGCTGAAGCGGCTCCGGTGCTATGGTTGTGGTGCATGTCGACATATAAGAAAGCTCATCTGTGGTAAGTGAACAATTGCACGATAAAGAGAAAAACCAAAGGAGTACATATCGAAATAACCTGATGAGGCTGCGGCATCGCTAAAGCAGGGCCTATGGAGTTGAATATGGCATCCGTGGAGCAGGTCCGGTGCAGTGGACGAAGGCTTCGGTGTCGGTGTACTAAAGTAGGGGTACCTTAGTATCCCGACTTGTGCACGGGCAGTAGCAGCGTCCCGTGGTCAGGCTCACCACGCGCCCGCCAAAGCCCACTCTAGTTCCCTTGAAGCCATTCAAGAACAAAGTATTCAAGTTAAGAAACAAGACCCCGGCAAGAGGAGCTTGCCGGGAAGGCCGCTCCAGGCTCGAGATCATCCCTTCTGCACAAGACCCTGGCAAGAGGAGCTTGCCAGGAAGGCCAAGGAACAACATTTCAGAAGATATACCGCGGCGCATCGCGCGCCCCGGCAAGACCCGGAGAGCGGCAAGCTTCCGGGCCCGGCAAGGTAGCGACCACGGCAAGGTGCTTGCTGCGGCAAGCTTTCACTGTGTGCCTGCGGTCCAGCTCACCTGGCCACGCGTCGCCCTGGGGCCCTTCCTGGGGCACGTGGCGGATGGCTGTGCAGCCTGGGGTACACGGTGGCAAGCCACGATGACGAGGCCTCCGTCGTGGCGAACGGAGACGCCCGGACGGACGCTTTTGGGGTGACGGTGATGGGCATTCAATGCCCTTGTCCCCCACCGTCAGGGTTAGGTATAGAACACTGTACATACACTGTACATGCACTGTTACAACTACCACCAATTTTACGCTTTTACCCTCATCTACGTTGACACCTGTCGGTGACCCCTTTGAGCTATAAAAGGAGGCCCATGCACAACGTAAGGTGGGTTCGGTCCCGAAACTTGATCACTCCCACGCTCGGTGTAGCTAGCACTGTAGATCTTCTTGCTCCCGAGCCAAGAACTCAATATAACCAAGGCAGGAGTAGGGTTTTACGCATCCGTGCGGCCCGAACCTGGGTAAACTGCTCGCGTGTGCCCCTCGATCTGCTCTTTGTGCTCCCTCCACTCCCTTGCCGTACCGAAAAGGGGCTCCGGTCCCATAGGTGTTCGTGGGTGACCAGTTTCCCCGACATCTTTGGCGCGCCAGGTAGGGGGCGTCGAGGTTGTGCGAACCTGATCCGGCGCTCACGCGGGCGCAACCTTCTCCAACTTCGTCAACTACATCGACATGCCGCCGAAGAAGAAAGCTTCGGAGGTTGGAGGCCCGTCCGCGTCGATCCCGCCACCACCAGAACCAACGGTTGGTGCGGTAGATGCTGGCGGAAGGGTGGACGCCGGCGAGGAGACTCACGGCGCCGCCAAGTCCAAGGACAAGACGGACGACCGAGCCCATTCCAAGACTTCGGCGTCCGTGCACGCACCGCGCCCCTCTCAGGAGGTGCCGGACCAGCAGCGGCGTGGTACCCAGGGTACCATACGCTTGCTGGGACGTGGCCAAGCCGGCGGGTCGTGGGATGCTCAAGGTCAACGCGTCGGTACGAGCAAGGCGTGGTCGCCGGGGCGAGACCCTGCTCCTTCTAACGCTGTTAGAAGTCCGAGCATATCTCGCTCCTCGCACCGCTCGCCACCGCTTCCCTCCTCTCCAGCAGAAGCTCTAGCTAGGGCTCAGCTGCTCCTCGACTTCCCTCCAGCGGCGGACAAGGCCGAAGACTAGAGGGCTACAATCCAGAGCCTCATCGCCTTCGCCAACAACGACACGCCGCAGCAGCCAGCAACATCACGGCCGCGGCAAGTCAGCCAAGCGAAGGCTGATGGAGACAAGACCGCCGGGGGTGCGACCACCGTGCACTCCCCGCCGCAGAAGAAAAAATCGCCGACTCGCCGGATTAACGTCGACGACGACTCCACGGCGTCGTCGGATCCGCGAGCTCGCCGCGATCAGCGCCAAGTCCTCGACGACAGGCGACAAGAGGACGCTCGAACTCGCATCGAGCGTCGAAGAGAAGCACGGCGACAGTCGGACCAGCGCGCTGGGGCCACTGTCGACTTGCACGCGCCTGGTGAACCAGGCGACTTGCCGTATGCGGCAGGTTGCCCTGCGTTCACCCGAGAGCTGCGGCAAGTCCAGTGGCCCAGCATGAAGAACTTCAAGCCCGACGTACCCGAGAACTACGACGGCAAGACCCATCCCTCGGAGTTCCTCAGCATCTACACCATTGCGGTGCAGGCTGCCGGGGGACGCGATGAGAAGATTCTAGCGAATTACTTCCCGCTCGTGCTTAAGCCAAACATCAGATCTTGGCTTATGCACTTGCCGGAGAACTCCATCTCTTCTTGGGCAGATCTGTGCCACCAGTTTGTCGGCGCCTTCACGGGCGGCCACAAACCCCACGGCCAGGAGAGCGATCTCCACATTCTTGCCCAGAAGGAGGGAGAGTCCCTGCAAAAGTACATCCAGAGATTCATCCGCGTTCAGCACAACATCCCGGATGTCCACCCTGCCACGGTTATCAGCGCGTTCCACCAGAACGTGCGTAACCGTCGGATGAGGGAGGAGATGGCGATGACCAAGATACGGGACGTCAGCGAGCTTTACGCTCTGGCTGACAAGTGTGCGCGCGCTGAAGAAGGGAGGAGACTCCCCGGAGAGGATACTGGAGCAGGAGGAACGGACAACGAGGATGCCGCCCCGGCAAGGAAAAACCGGCGGCGGAACAACAACAAGAAGAAAAACAAGGAAGTACTGGCTATGGAGAAGTCCGGCAAGGAGGCTGGCGACAAGAAAACTGAGGCTGGTGGCTCCGGCAAGGAGCCCGCCACTATAGCCGCCGCCGACAAGCAGGACGGCTCCGACAAGTAGTACTGCAAGATCCACCGCACCAAAGGCCACGATCTCCAGAACTGCAAGAGGGTCGAATACCTCGTAGAACAGCAGAAGGCTGAATACGAGCGATGCGACAAGGAGAAGGCCCAGGGAGGCGGAGGTGAGTCCGGCAGGAAGCGGCCATTCAATGGCCGGGGAGGACGCCGCGGCAAGGCCAAGCAGCGGCAAGGAGATAGACCTCCCCGCGGCCGCGACAAAGATGAAGACGAAGACGATGATGAGGACATGGATGACGGAGACAACAGCCAGCAGGAGTTCCAGAAGGCCACAGAAGTTCTGTGCGTCGATGGAGGTGCCTCTCTGCACACTTCCCACCGCCAACTCAAGCAATGGGTGCGGGAAGTGAATGCCGCAGAGCCACCCGTCGAGTCGCGCAAGCTACTGAAGTGGTCCAGCACGCCCATCATCTTCGACCTTGAGGACCACCCTGACCGCACCACTGCGGTCGGGTGCTTGCCGATGTTGGTTTCGCCAACCATCCGCAACCTCAAGGTCACCAAGATGTTGGTTGACGGCGGGGCCGGCCTAAACTTGATCTCCTCTGCTGTAATCCGGAAGCTGCACATCCCCGACAGCGAGCTCGAGGAAACCGGGACTTTCTAAGGGATAAACCCGGGAAGGAGCAAGCCGAAGGGGAAGATAACACTGCCAGTGACTTTTGGCGGAGAGCTAAACTTCAGGACTGAGAGGATCACCTTCGACGTCGCCGATATCTCGTTACCATACAATGGAATACTCGTCCGTCCAGCGCTTCCCAAGTTCATGGCAGCCTCTCACTATGCATATAACATGCTCAAGATGCCCGGCCCGATAAGCGTCATCTCTGTCCCCGGCAACAAGAAGGACGCGCTTATCTGCGCCGACAAGATCTACTGGGATGCAGCAGCCGCGGCAGACAGCAAGACACTTGCCGCTGAAGCTCCCGGGGGGAAGACCAAGACCAAGTCCGGCAAGAGCTCTGGGGCCCACTTCGGCAAACGCACCTCTTCGGAGTGCTGCGCTGCCGTCGAGGACGCACCATCGAGCTCCACCGGCAAGTGAAAGAAGGGAATGACAGCTCCACCCGCAACCAAGAAGGTGTCCGCCAAGGAGGACGACACTGGTGGTACTTTCACCATCAGTGCTACGCTCGATCCCAAATAGGAAAGCGCGCTCGTTGCCTTCCTGCGGGCGAATGTCGACGTGTTTGCATGGCAACCGTCTGACATCCCCGGCGTTCCCACGAAGGTAATTGAGCACAAGCTTGCTGTTTGTCCTCACGCGCGGCCCGTCAAGCAGAAGGTCAGGAAGCAAGCGGTGGAGCGCCAAGAGTTCATTGCCGAAGAGATCAAGAAATTGGAAGCAGCAGGCCTTGTTAGAGGTGTACTCCATCCTACGTGGCTGGCCAATCCAGTTGTCGTGCGCAAAGCTAATGGGAAGTGGAGACTTTGTATAGACTTCAATGATGTGAATAAAGCTTGTCCCAAGGATCCATTTCCCTTGCCGCGCATTGACCAGATCGTTGACTCCACGGGTGGGTGTGAGTTGCTTTCATTCCTTGATGCATACTCTGGATACCATCAGATATTCATGGCTGAGGAAGATGAGGAGAAGACCGCATTCATTACTCCATGTGGCACTTACTGTTTCATACGCATGCCCTTTGGTCTGAAGAATGCGGGCTCAACATTTGCAAGGGTAGTCCACACTGCTTTTGAGCCACAGATACACAGGAATGTAGAAGCCTACATGGATGACATAGTGGTCAAGAGCAAGGACAAGGATACCCTGATCCAAGACCTGGATGAGACTTTTGCAAATCTGCGCAAGATACAACTCAAGCTGAACCCCGAGAAGTGTGTCTTCGGAGTCCCCTCCGGCAAGCTTCTCGGGTTTTTTGTGTCACAGAGGGGGATTGTAGCCAATCCCGACAAGATCAAGGCCATCGAGCAGATCGAAGCTCCAAAGCGCGTAAAGGATGTACGGAGACTTGCTGGTTGTGTGGCTGCCCTCAGCAGGTTCATTTCTAAGTCTGCAGAACGCGCCCTGCCGTTTTTCAAAGTCTTGAAAAAGGCAGGTCCAATGAAATGGACTCCGGAAGCGGAGGCAGCGCTGCAGGACTTGAAAGGATACCTGTCCTCCACTCCAATACTTGTCGCACCTAGGCCACAAGAGAAGTTGTTGCTGTACTTAGCAGCAACCAATCAAGTGGTTAGTGCTGCATTGGTAGCGGAGAGGGAGGCAGATGAGGAGCCCACAACCCCGGCAAGCACATCCAGCGACAAGCAGGGGGCTTCCTCGACAAGCTCTGGCCCCGACAAGGACGAGTCTGCGCAGGTACCAGGAGAAGTGCGAAAGAAGATGGTGCAGCGCCCAGTTTATTTTGTAAGTTCCCTCTTGCATGGGGCTAGATCAAGATACTCTGGGGTGCAGAAGCTGCTTTTCGGCCTCCTCATGGCCTCGAGAAAGCTGCGCCATTACTTCCAAGCACATGAGATAACAGTGGTCACTCGTTTTCCGCTGAAGAGGATATTGCAAAACCTAGAAGCAACAGGTAGGATTGTCGAGTGGGCACTGGAGCTGTCAAGCTTTGGTCTTAAGTTTGAAAGCACTTCAACTATACAGAGCAGAGCTTTGGCAGAGTTCATAGCAGAATGGACACCAACACCAGACGAAGAAGTTCCAGAGACAAACATCCCCGTCAAAGAAGCAAGCAAGGAATGGATAATGTACTTCGATGGTGCCTTCTCGCTGCAAGGCGCCGGTGCTGGTGTGTTACTCGTAGCGCCCACCGGGGAGCACCTCAAATACGTTGTTCAAATGCACTTTCTCAAGGAGCAAGCGACAAACAATACTGCAGAGTATGAGGGTTTGCTTGCCGGCCTCAGAATTGTAGCCGAACTTGGGATCAAGAAGCTGATTGTGCGGGGAGATTCACAGTTGGTTGTCCGACAAGTAAACAAGAGCTACCAGAGTCCTTTGATGGAAGCTTATGTCGATGAAGTGAGGAAGCTAGAAGAACACTTTGAAGGCTTGCAGATGGAACACATTCCAAGAGCTCAGAATGATATCGCAGACGGCCTGTCAAAGTGTGCTGCACTGAAGCTACCTGTGGAACCAGGAACCTTCGTGCTCAAGCTAACTCAGCCATCCGTTACACCATCAGTTGGGCAGAGCAAGAAAAAAAAGTTGGTCTCCGGTGACTACTTGCCGGCGGATCTTCCTGAAGCCGCTGCCAAGGTCCCCAAGATCGACGACCGAGTTGCTGAGGAACAGTCTGCTCCTGCGGACCCAAGGGTTCGTGCAGTTGAAGCAGATGTTCCCGGCAAGTCTTGCCCCGGCAGGCTTGTCAGGGAACGTCCAGCTCCGACAGGGCCGCAGGTCCTTGCCGTAGAAGCTGACGTTCACACAGCAGCACTGATGCCTTCAGTCCTTGTTGTTGAGCCTCAAGCTCCAACCTGGGCACAGCAAATCGTCCGTTTCCTTCAAACTGGAGAACTTCCCGAAGAACCAGAAGAGATAGAGAGAATAACCAGGCAGTCAAGTATGTACCAGTTCGTCGGCAACGAACTGTACAGAAGAAGACTCAATGGTGTCAGATTGAAATGAATTTCCCGGGAAGATGGACAAAAGCTGTTGGCAGAGATACATGGAGGCATATGTGGCCACCACATTGGCGCAAGAGCACTTGCCGGGAAGGCGTTCCGGCAAGGTTTCTTTTGGCCAGAAGCCCTCCAAGATGCAACTGCATAAGTAACCAAGTGTGAAGCGTGCCAGTTCCATGCCAAGAAAATACACCAGCCAGCTCAAGCTCTCCAAACGATCCCTTTGTCCTGGCCCTTTTCAGTCTGGGGGCTCGACATCCTCGGCCCCTTTCCCCGCGCTGTCGGGGGCTTTGAGTACTTGTACGTTGCCATCGACAAGTTCACAAAGTGGCCGGAAGTGGAACCAGTGAGAAAGGTGACCGCGCAGTCAGCAGTCAGGTTCTTCAGATCGATCGTTTGCTGTTTCGGAATCCCTAACAGGATCATCACCGACAACGGCACACAGTTCACAAGTCGCACCTTCATGCAGTACGTCCAAGACCTTGGCGCCAAGGTCTGCTTCGCTTCTATTGCTCACCCGAGGAGCAATGGTCAAGCGGAGAGGGAAAATGCTGAAGTGCTGCGCGGACTCAAGACAAGAACCTTCGACAGGCTACACAAGTGCGGAAGAAACTGGATCGAGGAGTTGCCGGCGGCTCTTTGGTCAATCAGGACGACACCAAATCGAGCCACCGGACAGACACCCTTTGCTCTTGTCTATGGAGCAGAGGCAGTTCTCCCCATGGAACTCGTATACGGGTCTCCTCGAGTGCTCGCTTACGATGAGCTTGAGCAAGAGCAGCTGCGCCAAGATGATGCATTGCTCCTCGAGGAGGACCGTCTCCAGGCTGCTGTACGAGCTGCTCGATACCAGCAAGCTTTGCGTCGCTATCATAGCCGCAAAATCAAGGCCAGGAGTCTCGAGGAAGGCGACCTTGTTCTTCGGCGCGTTCAGTCTGCCAAGAACTCCAACAAGTTGACGCCGAAGTGGGAAGGCCCTTATCGGGTGAGACAAGTCACAAGGCCCGGTGCTGTCCGCCTTGAGAACGAAGAAGGCTTACCGGTGAGCAACTCCTGGAACATTGAGCATCTTCGCAAGTTTCACCCATGAGGCGCGGTTGCCGTGATCCGCTCCGACAACCACCTTTTATACAAGTCTTGTCGCTGTTGCATGTATACCTTTGTACAAAGCCGGGCGCAGACCCCGTGCATCAGTAAAACTTTTGTGCTTCGCACGGCTTGTCGTTTCATGCATTCATGTTTTCATTACATGTATTATCTGACACTTTGTGCAGCACACGATCCCGGTAAGCAATAACAAGCTGCAAGGCTCCATATCTATGTTTCCTCCCCTCTTCCTTTTTTCTCTCAAACAGAAGAAGTGTTCCTCGCGCACAAGTTTGCCGGGGGGGAAGGAGACAGTGGTATGGACCAAGTGCTGTTCAAGGAAGGAAAGCCTTGCCTCAAGGAAGGAAAGCCTTACCGGGAAGCAAACAGAACACAAAAGATAAGTTGCCAAAGTTTGAGCATTCAAAATTTTAAAATTCTTAGTTATCTTCCTTGAATGACCATGCTTTGTATGGGAAACCTATGCGCGGAGGAACCTACCCGTGGCTAGCCGCGCCCTTACTTTGTTTCGAGCACGCTCAACAGCTTAAGTGAGCTGCGACAAGTGTCGCGCCCTTATTTTGTTTTCGAGTTCGCTCAACAACCTAAGTTTGCTGCGACTAGCTGTGGCAAGGTTTCTTGCCGGAGAGGGCATTGCCAGCAGGCCGCTGAAGTCCCGCACTCAGCGCTCGCGACAAGGGTCCCTTTGCCGGCGAGCTCCCTAGAAGCGTAGGGTGAGAAGCATACAAAGTAAATGGATCAAGCAAGGGAGATAACACTGCATTGACTATCCAAAATAAAGTTATATTACAAGATACTTGCCGCTGTTTAAATAACTACTATTCATGACTTAATCGACAGCGGCAAGGGAAGCAGAACGAAGGGAGCCTTGTCTACGCGGTCTCCGTCAACCCTCTTGATCTTGCCCACCTTGGCCATGATGTGGGCAACTTGTGCCTTCAGTGCTTCCTGGTCAGCTTCGGGCGGCAAGGTTCGGAGGACGTTCTCAAGATTAATCCCGGGGTTGCGGTAGACGATCTTCGTCAACACTCGCTCCATAGTACCCATGCAAAGCCGGCGTGCCTCGTTAGCCAGCTGCGTGGGGATCTTCTCCCGTAGCTGCGCGAGGGCCGGCGCCACTCCTCTGAAGAACAAGCTCAGCTTGGCGCTGTGGGGGAGGCTCTCATCGGGGGAGTACACGAGGTGCTCCGCCCTCAGCGCCACCATCTCCTTGTCGATGTTGGCAGCGGAGGCGATGAGCTCCTCGGTCCACTGCTCCACCGTCCGCTGGAAGTTGTTCTGCGACAGGGCGGCACTGTCCAGCAGCGCCCTTTCAGCCCGGAGATCTTCCTTCAACTTAGACTCCCTGTTCCGGGCCCCGTCAAGCGACTCGGTGAGGGTGGACAGTTTTAGCTCCAAGTCTGCGATGGAGTCTTTGGCATCGTTGAGCTCTTTGCCCTTCTCAGAGAGTTGGACCTGCAGCTCCGAGTGGCTGTGGGCGTCCTTCTCCCTTTCAAGTTTGAGCGCGGCAACCTTCTCCTCGCTCGTCTTCAGATTAAGCTCCAACTGCGCCACCCTCGCCTCCAGGTCCCTCTTGGCGGTCTCTGCGGCAGCAGTGGCGTCCCTCGCCTCCTGCAGAGCCCCACCGATGGACTGCTCGCGCGCGGTAAGGTCGTCCTCGTGGCTATCGAGGTCGACCTTCCGCTGGTTCAACGCTCCTTCCCGCCGAGCCAGATCCTCGGCAGCCAGTCGATGCTGCTCCTCAACCTCGGCCTTATCGAGGATGAACGCCTGGTGCGCCTCGGCGAGCTCCTCGCGCTCCTCCGCCAAGTTCCGGAGGGCCGCTTGGCTTCTCCAAGTCGACACTGGCCTTGGCAGCCAGAGCCTCTCGGGACTCCAGCTTGGCCTGCCTGGCCCGATACAAGGCCAAAAGCCGGCGCAAGAGCTGCTCCTCTTCGGGCTCGCTGCTGCTGCCGGGCGCGTCGACAAGCCTCAGCCCGACGGAGGCGAGGACTTCTCCATCGAAGCTCTCCCCCTCCGCGGGCACCCTTGATGAGGACGCCCACGGGACTTGGATGAAGACCCCGTTGGCGGCCCCCAAGTAAATGCCCGGCCCAGTCGCGGTGGCGGAGGGGTCGGCGGCCGGTGTAGTGTCCGGCGCTCCTGCGGCCTCAGGGCCGCCAGTGCGGTCGCCGGTCTCCTCCCCAGCTGCCGCGTCAGTGGCCACAGGGGGCTCGTCGACGGCTGGCTCGTCAGCGCCGGCCGTCCCTTCAGCGGTGGTGGAGTCGCCGGCACCACCGCGCACGTCTTCCTCGGCGACGGTCTCTGTCTCCATCGGCTCCGGGGCGGGCGGATCTAACAAAAGCAAAAGAAAGAAAGAATTGTCAAGCAAATATCCAAAAACAAGAATCCAAGAAAAGAAGAGTACAAGGGTTACCTGCGCGGGCCTCTTCAGTAACGGGGTCCCTCGCCGGGGAGTTTTCCCTTGGCGGCGTAGCAGTGACCCCCGCCGGCGGAGGGCCGCTGGCGCCTTCCCTTGGCGGGGTGTTCTCCCTTGTCGGGGTGCTCGCCCTTGGCGGGGTACTCGCCCTTGGCGGCGTACCCGTCCTTGGCGGAGCGCTCTCCCTCGCCGGGGAGCTCCTCCTTGGCGGGGAAGGCGGGACAAGCGGCTCGTCGGGAGCAGTCTCTTGACGCTCCTGCAGCTGCGGCTCCACTTCTGCACAAGTCAACAGGCAAACAAGACATCAATAAGTATAAGAAGCTCAAGCGCGCCCGATAAGCAGAGAAGTGAACAAGGAACTTACGCTGGGGGCTGCCCTGCGGGGCAGCCGGCTGGTCCGGCAAGCCTGTCGCGGGCGCATCTCCTGCCGCGGCGACGGGCTCGTCGTCCTCAAGGTCAACCACCGGGATCTTGGCCCTCTTCGCCATCCTCTGGGTCAGGGTCCTGGAAGCCAAACAAGATCAGAACCAAGCAAGAGAATTCAAGACAAGAGCAATAGGAATCATAAGAAATAAAAGTTGCAAATACTTACTCTTCCTCCTCCTCGTCGGAACTAAGGGCGGAGAATTCAAAGTCTGCCTCGTGCGTCCCAGCGCGAGGAGCTGGAGGAGAAGGCTCCCTCGGGCGCTTGGCGGGCTCCGGAGCCGTGGGTTGTGAAGACCCCACTCCGGTCGTCGCCGAGGACCGAGGGGCAGAAGGAGCACCAGAACCGGTTCGGGAAGATCCCCCTCCGCTCGCCGCTGAGGCGCGAGGCACCTCCTTGACGACCTTGCTCGTCGTGGTGGCACGCGTCGCGCGACGCTTCGGCTACTGTCGGGGCGCGGATGCTTCACCGTCTCAGTGGTCTTGCGGAGGCGCTTCTTCGGCTGTGGCGGAGGACTTGGCGGTGGCGGAGAGTTCTCCGAGGATGAGGAAACGTCGTCGAGGTTCAGTGACCCGCCCGAGTCTTCGTCGGAATCGCTCGATTCGGCGTCCTCCTCGGCGGGTTCACTGGACTCAGTGCCTTGCCCAGCAGCCTCGCTCGTCCCGGCAGGCTCCCCGGCAGGCTTCCTGGCGGGCCTCAGCAGTTTGAGGATCTCCTCCTCCTCGGCCCGTCTCACTGTATCCGCTGCTTCTGCTTCATCCACGGTGTAGCCAAACTCACCCGCGGCCGCAGCTGCGGCAGCCTCCTCCATCCTGCTGGCAATGTATGCCACGTCCCGGTCGGTGGTCGCGCGGGTGAGACCCTTCTTCTTTTCGGGGTTGCGCGGCCGTTCAACCAGGTTGTCGAAGAAAGTCTGCACGGCCTCTTCTGAAGGCATCAGCCAAGTGGGATCAACCCCGTGGGAGTCGCACTGAGGCATTGCCGCACGGATGGCACTAAGGGCAGAGTTGTTGCATAGTGGAACTACTCCGTTCGACGGGGTAAACCACTCCTTGTGCTTGGGGTCATGCTTAAACAGCGAGCGGACCATTCCCTTGAGCTCCAAGACGGTGAAGTTATAATTCAGCCCGGGGCACAGCCTCATGCAGTCTGCCGCATTGCCGAACTCCCAAGCAGGCCTCTTCCTGTCCTGCAAGGGGGCGATGCAGCGGCGAAGGAAATCCGCCCCGACCTCACCTACAGTAAGGTTGGCGGCCCGGAGGCGAAGGATCCTAGTAAGGGCAATCTGCAGCTTATCGTCCTCCGGGGCCAAGTCACTCCAATCCTTACCGCGCACTATTGCCGCTCGGCGCGGGGAGGTAAACTGCTGGGGTTCCTCTTCCATAACCCAGCACCAATCAGCCCTCCACTCATCCCACTTGCCGCGAAGCTCTCCAATCAAGTACGCCTCTTTCTTGTTGAGCCTGAAGATCCAAGAGATGCCACCGGAGAGTGGGGATCCAGACTCTACTCTAGGTGTGAAAAAGTGGCGGAAAAGAGCTATGTTGGGGTGGACCCCGACAAAGTTTTCGCACAGATGTGCGAAAACGGCCAAGGTCAAGACTGCATTCGGGGTGAAATCTAGGAGGTGGAATCCGTATGTGTTCATCACATCGCAGAAAAACTCAGAGTACGGAGGACAAAGACCATAGTGGAAGAACAGAGCGAAGAAATGGTAACCTCCCGGATACATATCGCCGGCTTCGGCGGGGAGGACCCTGGTGCGCGGGTGAGCCTTCGTCTCCCTCGCCCAGAACAAGTAATACTTGTCCCTCAGCTCCCTCGCGCCGAGCCTCGGCGGGAAGACCACCATCCTCTTCCGCATGGCTCCCAGCTTCGCCGCCTTATCGGACATCTCTTTCTTCGCCTTGTCGCTCTTCGCCTTGTCGCTCTTCGGGGCCATGGCGGGGACGGCGAGGGGGGTCGGCGGCACTGAGGATGCTGGAGACGGCGGAGGAAGGGCGGAGCTCGGCTCTCTGTCGACCTTTGGGGAGGCGGAGAGCGGCGGGGGTTTCTAGAGATTGAAGACGCAATGAAGCAATGGGGGGGAAACTGCCCCTGCTTCCTCTGCTTTTTAGGGGGAAGTGAGGGACGTTCCGCATTTTCCCATTAAAGAAACATGCCACGATCTCTCCCACGACGCCGCAATCGACGCGTGCCGTTAGGGAGGGATGCGGCGGATACGGAGCGGGATACGGCGCGCCGTGGGCCGCGTGTGCCCGTGCACTGTTTTGGGCCTGGCCCAACATCGCTCGGCACCGTGTGTGGCCCAAGCCCGGGGGCTCCTGTCGGTGTACTAAAGTAGGGGTACCTTAGTATCCCGACTTGTGCACGGGCAGTAGCAGCGTCCCGTGGTCAGGCTCACCACGCGCCTGCCAAAGCCCACTCTAGTTCCCTTGAAGCCATTCAAGAACAAAGTATTCAAGTTAAGAAACAAGACCCCGACAAGAGGAGCTTGCCGGGAAGGCCGCTCCAGGCTCGAGATCATCCCTTCTGCACAAGACCCTGGCAAGAGGAGCTTGCCAGGAAGGCCAAGGAACAACATTTCAGAAGATATACCGCGGCGCATCGCGCGCCCCGGCAAGACCCGGAGAGCGGCAAGCTTCCGGGCCCGGCAAGGTAGCGACCGCGGCAAGGTGCTTGCCGCGGCAAGCTTTCACTGTGTGCCTGCGCTCCAGCTCACCTGGCCACGCGTCGCCCTGGGGCCCTTCCTGGGGCACGTGGCGGATGGCTGTGCAGCCTGGGGTACACGGTGGCAAGCCACGATGACGAGGCCTCTGTCGTGGCGAACGGAGACGCCCGGACGGACGCTTTTGGGGTGACGGCGACGGGCATTCAATGCCCTTGTCCCCCACCGTCAGGGTTAGGTATAGACCACTGTACATACACTGTACATGCACTGTTACAACTACCACCAATTTTACGCTTTTACCCTCATCTACGTTGACACCGTCGGTGACCCCTTTGAGCTATAAAAGGAGGCCCATGCACAACGTAAGGTGGGTTCGGTTCCAAAACTTGATCACTCCCACGCTCGGTGTAGCTAGCACTGTAGATCTTCTTGCTCCCGAGCCAAGAACTCAATACAACCAAGGCAGGAGTAGGGTTTTACGCATCCATGCAGCCCGGACCTGGGTAAACTGCTCGCATGTGCCCCTCGATCTGCTCTTTGTGCTCCCTCCGCTCCCTTGCCGTACCGAAAAGGGGCTCCGGTCCCATAGGTGTTTGTGGGTGACCAGTTTCCCCGACATTCGGCGGGCGCGTTGTACAGTGCTTTTGGTGAGGCGGATCTGTTGCAGTGGACGAGGGCTTGTATGAAGGGCCTGGGAAGGGACAGACGAGGGAGTCAGTGAAGGTCCTACACTGTGGTGGACGAGGGCGCCGGTTAAGCAGATCCGGTGCGGTGGACCATGATGGCGGTCAAGGAGATCTGGAGCGGTGTACAAGCCAGTCGCTGAAGCGGCTCCTGTGAAGTGGTGAGTTGGCAGCTGGGGGTTCCAAGGTGCGGAAGGTAGATCCGTCGGGGTGTGAGGTCCATCGCTGCGGCGGAGGACTAGATTCGGCGGCTTGCCGTGGTTGGGGGGTCGGGAAGGGAAAGGGGAAGGGGCTCTGGGGAAGACTGTTGGGGGCAAAGAGGGAAAACACTGGAGTTACCAAAGCAGCCCTTTTCCGTTCATGTGGCAGGGATAAAATAGGAATATCACAGGGCTAAACTTTCGGGCGCGAGATATTTCGATGTGAGCGGGAAGTCTGAAAGCTTTTGGTGACTGAAATTATATTCTGCTCTTGTACGTCTGACTATGATATCATGGCCGAGAATTTGTTTGTTTTGCACGCAAAAAAAGGTGCAAGTTTTGAAAATCAATGTCTCCAACTCGAAACTTAGACATTCCATTCAATTCAAATATGGATCATTGAGCTACTACAAGCAAATACCATCATATGGTCCAATTCAAATGAAATTCCAAATGTGTTTATCCTAAATATGACGACAAAAGCGAAAATGTGTATGTGTATGAATAAAGTGGATGATTATAAAGCTTGAACATGCCCGTATGTGTATATCTCTAGGTTTGATATATGAATTTGAAATCACGAAATGCCGGCTTAAAAATGTACCTCCGTTTAAATGAATTACAAAAGCTAATGATGGAGTCGAATTCCAAAATTCCAATCTTAGGTTTCTAATTCGGGTACATCAAAGTATATCACGCATGTTCAAAAGAATCTTTATCTCATAGTCCAAACTGTGAAACAAATTGGTTAACCTTGAGTGCACACACTATTGACCATGTATATCTCAGTTACGCTAAAGTGCCTCAAATATAGACACCTCACTCTTTATCTGAAGCCACCCCCCCCACACACACACACACACAGAGAAGTCGTTCTCTCCCCCAAACACCAACACACAAGCACATTAAAACCCCTCTCTCTTCTAAAGTCCAGACCCCAATATAGGTCTCTATCACTTTGTCTCTTGGGCATGCACACATCTCTTCCCCCACTCTCTAGCTAGGTCACCCGGCATCTCTCTTTCCCAAGCACACGCACTATGTAGAGTGTATATTTCCCATACACACAAAACGTCACCCCCAAACATCTATCTCCATAGTTATGTGGTTCTCGCACACTCACCTCACACACCACCCCCACTGCAAAACAAGCACACTTTGTGTCCTTGTGCACCACTCTCCTCTTTCTATCTCTCCCACATGCGGACCCGCCCCAGCTCCTCCCTGTATACATATATGTCGTGACTCTTTCCATAGCTCCCTAATGTATCATCATTCTCGATCTCGCAAATTGTTCTCTACACCATCTATTCTAGATCTCTCATGAAGTCCCTATCACACACACGATGACTCGCTTCCCTTGCGTCTCCGTACATAGGCCAATTTCAAACGACATCAACATTGTCTTCCTATCTATACGCCATTTATGGACACAAACTCCCCTCTCTCGCCCCCCCTCTCTCTCTCTCTCTCTCTCTCTCTCTCTCGCTCTCGCTCTCACACCCCTCTCCCACACACAATCGATGTCTCTTCCAAATAGTCTGCTCCCCCCGCACGCATCCATGCTATCCCGCTACTACACGTGTCACACCATTCCCCCTTCCCTTATACTAGGTTTACATCATTAGTGGTCTCTCTACTCCACATACACACACTCCCTCTCACACACAAACACGCACACAAACACAGAGACAGGCACAAACACCCATTAATCTGGATCCTCATCTCTCCCCATGTCCGCATGTGTATCTCGCACACTCACTCTCTAATTGTGTATATGTGTCTCCACGTTACACAACACAAAGCCCCATGTACATGTCTCTCTATCCTCCACACACATAGACACAAAGAATATGTTATCATTGCCTCAGTCTCTAGACATATCACACACGCACACTGTCTCTCTCTCGCAAACACGCTCAACAAGGGTTTCCCCGTGAATAACTTACTGTCTATTCATCAACAGTCATGGCAGTACGGCGAACACGAGATGTGAAAAAGAATAAATCTACATGTGCTTAGACCACCTAGTATGACTACTAGGACTAGAGCAAGCCAAAAAGCGCGACGCCATCACCCCCTCCTTATCGGCGACGGGAAAACCTTTGTTTTACACAGTCGAGAAGCCATTGTGCTAAGGCCTCACATGCTGAGGCGTTGAATAGGATGTATATGCTAGTTTATGGAATCAAGTATCGATAATACGTTTGTATATCCATACTTATATTTCTTCTCTTATAAAAAAAGCGAGTTGGTGATGATGGTACGCGTGCCATCTTGCAATATTGACCGTCCGATCTATATCTGACTGATGGAAATTAAACTAAAAGATACCCGCACCCCTCTCCACATTTGCAGACAAGGCCTTCCCTCGTTCATCCTTATCTCCAACAACCTCATTGTTGAGCAATTAAGAAAGGAAGCCTATGGAACAAACTGGCCTGGTGGCCGCTGCCGGCGTCGTCAATCCCCATGCCTCCGCTCAGTCCGAGCACCAATCACCACCACGCCCCACTCCTCTTCACTTTATCTCCTATTTTTTGAGATATCATTAGTTTTTACACATGGGATTACTCCCACATGGGTCAATCACAACGAGTGTTTTTATAAAAAAATGCATCTTGATGTTTCGTGCAATGCATGGATCTTGCCAGTACTCCTACAGAAGACTAAGTTGGTGATGATGGTGTGTCTGCCATCTGTCGTTTGTGACCATTAGATCTACATCTAACGACTGTGAGGTAAGTTGTTTCCTTTTCTCACAAACATCCCACTTGTCTATCAATTTGCAGAAAAACCCATAATTAGTATCTTAAAACTAACCACATCCCTCCTTGACCTCACCAAAACAGCCCAAGGAATATATTCTAATTGAAACATAATATATCTCTAGTGATATATGTATATCAAAATTAGAGTGTTTTGTATCAAGTTTGTGAAGAATTATTATTCTAATTATGATTCGCTGCAACGCACCTGAACATTGCTAGTATTTCCAACCATGCAATTTTTTCCCTAGTATTCCCTAGTTTTGAGTTTTCCATCAAGATATTAGTCACTCATGGTTGATATTTACTTTCAATCATGTACACATATGCACTATGTAACTAGCCTTGCTTATTGGGTTCCAAAGCTTAACTTTCACTCCTACTTACAATATGTAGAGTATTTAACAAAAAACTACCACTTTTAACCAGCCCTAGGAAGAATCTATTGTACAAAAAATAGCAAAAACATACCCAAAATTTCTTAATCCACGCCAAAAACTACTACCTACCAATTAGGTTACTTTAAACACATTTGTGACAGGGTAGGCCCACACGTCCATGCTGACGAGGCAGCTTAAACAAACACATTTTGTTTGACCGTTGACACGAGGGAGCCACATCTGACCTTCTATCCTGTTATTCCCCCTCAATCATTATTTTTCCTAAACATTATTTCAAACAATACTGATGCGTGTTCATCGGTGGCACCGGTGATGAGCGAGTTGGCCGCCGCTCCGCCGGACGGACTGGACGCTGATACGTCTCCGTCGTATCTATAATTCTTGACTGTTCCATGCCAATATTCTACAACTTTCATATACTTTTGGCAACTTTTTATACTATTTTTTGTGACTAACATATTGATCCAGTGCCCAGTGCCAGTTCCTGTTTGTTGCATTTTTTTTGTTTTGCAGAATATCCATATCAAATGGAGTCCAAACAGAATAAAAACGGACGGAGATTTTTTGGAATATATGTGAATTTTGGGAAGCGGAACCAACATGAGATGATGCCCGAGTGGGCCACGAGGCAAGGGGGCGCGCCCACTAGGGGCAGGCGCGCCCTGGGCCCTAGTGGCCACACCATAAGCTGGTTGATGCCCTTCTTTGGCCGCAAGAAAGCTAATAGCCAGATAAAAATCGTGTCAAAAAATCAGTCCAATCGGAGTTACGGATCTCCGAAAATATAAGAAACGGTGAAGGGCCAGAATCTGGGAACGCAGAAACAGAGAGAGACAGAGAGACATATCCAATCTCGGAGGGGCTCTCGCCCCTCCGCTGCCATGGAGGCCATGGGCTAGAGGGGAAACCCTTCTCCCACCTAGGGAGAAGGTCAAGGAAGAAGAAGAAGGTGGGGGCTCTCTCCCCCTCGCTTCCGGTGCCACCGGAGTGCCACCGGGGCCATCATCGTGTGACGGTAATCTACACCAACACCTCAATCATCTTCACCAACATCTCCATCACGTTCCCCCATCTATCTACAGCGGTCCACTCTCCCGCAACCCGATGTACCCTCTACTTGAACATGGTGCTTTATGCTTCATATTATTAGCCAATGATGTGTTGCCATCCTATGATGTCTGAGTAGATTTGCGTTGTCCTATCGGTGATTGGTGAATTGCTATGATTGGTTTAAATTGCTTTTGGTTATGTTGCTGTCCTTTGGTGCCCATCATATGAGCACGCACGTGGATCACACCATAGGGTTAGTTGTATGTTTATAGGACTACATATTGGAGGGCAAGAGTGACAGAAGCTTCAACCTAGCGTAGAAATTGATGCATACGGGATTGAAGGGGGACTAATATAACTTAATGCTATTGTTGGGTTTTACCTTAATTAACGTTAGTAGTTGCGGATGCTTGCTAATAGTTCCAATCATAAGTGCATAGAATTCCAAGTAAGGTATGACATGCTAGGAGTGGCCTCTCCCACATAAAACTTGCTTTCGGTCTAGTAACGTAGTCAATTGCTTAGGGGCAATTTCACAACTCCTACCACCACTTTTCCACACTCGCTATATTAACATTATTGTTTCTTTATCTTAACAGCCCCTAGTTTTATTTACGTGTTCTTATATTCTTGCAAACCTATCCCACAAAAACCACAAAGTACTTCTAGTTTCATACTTGTTCTAGGCAAAGTAAACGTCAAGCGTGCATAGAGTTGTATCGGTGGTCGATAGAACTTGAGGGAACATTTGTTCTGCCTTTAGCTCCTCGTTGGGTTCGACACTCTTACTTATCGAAAGAGGCTACAACTGATCCCCTACACTTGTGGGTTATCAAGACCTTTTTCTGGCGCCGTTGCCGGGGAGCAATAGCGCGGGTGAATATTCTCCTGTGTGCTTGTTTGCTTTATCCCTAAGTAGCTTTTATTTGCTCTTCTAAGTTGTTCTCTATCTTTAGTTATGGATATGGAACACGAAATACCAAAAAACTTAGGTGTACTTGCTACTCATGGAGATAGGGAACCTCCTAAAACCCTCGATGCTCATTATGTGAAAGATATTATGTACTACTTTGATAATCCTGAGAAAACCCCATTCAACTATGTAATGGGAGTAACGTTGGATCAACGTGAATACTTTAGGGATTATTGCTTGACACAAAAAGGGAAACTGTTATGGGATCAAATTCATATGTTGCATTGGTATGCTCGGCAACTATGCTTGAGATATGATTATACTTGTTGCTCTAGGATGAAGGCTCCACACCTTCCCTTTTCATGCAAATTTAATGATAATGAAACCTTAGCTTCTTATGCTAATGGTATATATGATTATTATGATGTGGAGCAAATAGAAGAATTCATTGCTTTGAAGGGTGCTTATGAAATTGAATCACTGTTTAGAAAGAATGATGCTTTTGATGATGATGTTTCTAGGCCTGAAAATCTTGCTATATTGAAATATTGCTATTTGAATTATGAATATAACTCCAATATTGATGCGTTTACTGAGAAGGTCTCCGATGTCCAAGAAGAGACTAATATTTTGCAGGAGCCTATGGAAGAAGAAATCAATGACATTGTGAGCTCATTGGATGAAAAAGATGAGGAGGAGAGCGAAGAACAAAAGGAGGAAGAGCCGATTAGCTACCCATGCCCACCTTCTAATGAGAGTAACTCTTCAACTCATACATTGTTTAATTTCCCTGCGTTCTTACCGAAGGGTGATTGCTATGATCCCGTTGATTATTTTGAAATATCCCTTTTTGATGATGCTTGCTATGCTTATGGCCAAGATGCCAATATGAATTATGCTTATGGCGATGAACTTGCTATAGTTCCTTATGTTAAACATGAGATAGTTGCTATTGCACCCACACATGATAGTCCTATTATCTTTTTGAATTCTCCAAACTACACTATATTGGAGAAGTTTGCACTAATTAAGGATTATATTGATGGGTTGCCTTTTTCCATTACACATGATGATTTTGATGAGTATAATATGCATGTGCTTGCTGATCCTACTAGAAATTATTATGAGAGAGGAACTACATCTCCGCCTCTCTATGTTTCTAACACGATAAAGTTGCAAAAAACTGCTTATACTATGCATTGGCCTTTACTTGATGTGCATGAATTGTTCTCGTATGACATGCCGATGCATAGGAAGAGAGTTAGACTTCGTTGTTGCATGGTATATGTTACTTTGTGCTCACTACTAAATTCCAAATCATTCTTAATTAAAATTGGCTTTGATATACCTTGGGATCCGGGTGGATCCATTACTTGAGCACCATATGCCTAGCTTAATGGCTTTAAAGAAAGCGCTGCCAGGGAGACAACCCGGAAGTTTTAGAGAGTCATTTATTTCTGTTGTGTGCTTTTATAAAGTTTTAAAACAAAAAAATAAAGAGGGGAACCTAAAACTTTTTCAAAAAGAAAAGTGAAAGTAAGAAGGACGAGCACCGTTGAAATGGGGGAGCTCCTTGAACTTTGTTCATGCCCATGGAAACTTTGCAAACCTTTATTACATAAACTTTTAAATAAAAATAATTATCCCCTTGTACAATTCCATTGTATTTTAAAAATAATGTGCCAAGAGTTTCCTTTAGGATGATTAAACTGCTTGTTGGTTTGTGCGGTGCAAAAACAGAAACTTTGGCTGTAGTGCGCGATTTTACATATTTTACAAAAGGATCTGAAACTTTCTGCAAAGTCTTGCTACAAAAATTGTTGATTTTTCCTAATTTTTCCAGAATTTTTAGAGTTACAGAAGTATGGTTAATGTTCAGATTACAACAGACTGTCCTGTTTTCACAGATTGCTGTTATAGCTTCATTATTTGCATATGTTTGAATTCTTGTTGATGCCTCCTTGACTTAGGGCCATAGAAATATGATAGTATACGGTGGGTAATGTTTGTCTATAATTATACAATAATGTTAGAGCAATACATGATGGGATTTTATTGATCATATGCACTAACCCCACCACTAAAAGTTCGGTTAAGTTTTGTGTGGATGAAGTGTTCGAAGACCGAGGATGTCTCAATGTGACAAGAATGAGGAGAGGCAAGAGCTCAAGCTTGGGGATGCCCAAGGCACCCCAAGTAAATATTCAAGGAGACTCAAGCGTCTAAGCTTGGGGATGCTCCGGAAGGCATCCCATCTTTCTTCAACAAGTATCGATATGTTTTTAGTTTCGTTTCATTCACATGATATGCGTAAACTCTTGGAGCGTCGTGTGCTTTTTCTTTTTCTTTTCATAAATGCACCATGCTGGTATGAGATAGTCCTTGGTTGATTTATAGAATGCTCTTTGCAATTCACTTATATCTTTTGAGTATGGCTTTATAGAATGCTTCATGTGCTTCACTTATATCATTTGAAGTTTGGATTGCATATTTCTCTTCACATAGAAAACCGCCATTTGTAGAATGCTATTTTGCTTCACTTATAATTGTTAGAGCGTGGGCATAACTTTTGTAGAAAGAATTAAAACTCTCTTGCTTCACTTATATCTATTTAGAGAGTTGAAAGGAATTGGTCATTCACATGGTTAGTCATAAAATCCTACATAAACTTTTAGATCGCTAAATATGATATGTTTGATTCCTTGCAATAGTTTTGCGATATAGAGATGCTAATATGTGGGATGTACTAGTGAATGATTGTGGTCTAGTAAAAATATTGGTGTTAAGGTTTGTGATTCCCGAAGCATGCACGTATGGTCTCCTAACTATGTAACCAAATTGGCGCGCATTGTATTTTGATTTTATCTTTGCATGAAGGTCGGGGGCGCGCGATGGTTAACTCCTAGCAACCTCCCCCATAGGAGCATGCGTCGTAGTATTTTTGCTTCGAGGGCTAATAGATTTTTCACAATAAGTATGTGAGTTCTTTATGACTAATGTTGAGTCCATGGATTATACGCACTCTCACCCTTCCACCATTGCTAGCCTCTCTTGTACCGCACAACTTTCGCCGGTACCATACACCCACCATATACCTTCCTCAAAATAGCCACCATACCTACCTATTATGGCATTTCCATAGCCATTCCGAGATATATTGCCATGTAGCTCCACCATTCCATTTATTATGACACGCACCATCATTGTCATATTGCCTTGCATGATCGTAAGATAGCTAGCATGATGTTTCCATGGCTTGTCCGTTTTTTGATGTCATTGCTACGCTAGATCATTGCACATCCCGGTACACCGCCTGAGGCATTCATATAGAGTCATATTTTTGTTCTAGTATCGAGTTGTAATATCGAGTTGTAAGTAAATAGAAGTGTGATGATCATCATTATTAGAGCATTGTCCTTTGAAAAAAAAGAAAAAAAAAGAAAGGCCAAAATAAAAATAAAAATAAAAGGCCACATAAAAAAGGAGAAAGGCCAAAAAAAGAAAAAAAAGAAAAAAAGAAAAAGAAAAAAACGGGACAATGCTACTATCTTTTTCCACACTTGTGCTTCATCATAGCACCATATTCATCATGATAGAGAGTCTCCTATGTTGTCACTTTCATATACTAGTGGGAATTTTTCGTTTTAGAACTTGGCTTGTATATTCCAACAATGGGCTTCCTCAAATGCCCCAGGTCTTCATGAGCAAGCAAGTTGATGCACACCCACTAGTTTTCTTTCGAGCTTTCATACACTTATAGCTCTAGTGCATCCGTTACATGGCAATCCCTACTCACTCACATTGACATCGATTGATGGACATCTCCATAGTCCATTGATTTGCCTAGTTGATGTGAGACTTTCTCCCTACTTTTGTCTACTACCACCTTCTATCCCACCCATAGTGCTATGTCCATGGCTCACGCTCATGTATTGCGTGAAGAGTTGAAAAAGTTTGAAAAAGTAAAGTATGAAAACAATTGCTTGGCTAACACCGGGATGGGCATGAGGGGTACCTTGTGTTAATAAAAGGGAGCATAAAAGATTATATGATTTTGTAGGGATAACGTTCTTTAGCATTGATATTTTGAAAGACTTGATTGTTTGTTGGGATGCCCGAGTATAAATTCTTTTATGTCAAATGATAGACTATTGCTTTGAATCACTCATGTCTTAATATTCATGCCATCATTAGATTACATGAGCAAGATTATGCTAGGTAGCATTCCACATCAAAAATTATCTTTTTTATCATTTACCTACTGGAGGAAGAGCAGGAATTAAGCTTGGGGATGCTGATACGTCTCCGTCGTATCTATAATTTTTGATTGTTCCATGCCAATATTCTACAACTTTCATATACTTTTGGCAACTTTTTATACTATTTTTTGGGACTAACATATTGATCCAGTGCCCAATGCCAGTTCCTGCTTGTTGCATGTTTTTTGTTTTGCAGAATATCCATATCAAAAGGATTCCAAACGGAATAAAAACGGACAGAGATTTTTTTGGAATATATGTGAATTTTGTGAAGCGGAACCAACATGAGACGATGCCCGAGTGGGCCACGAGGCAGGGGGGCGCGCCCTGGGCCCTCGTGGCCACATCGTAAGGCAGTTGATGCCTTTCTTTCGCCGCAAGAAAGCTAATATCCGGATAAAAATCATGTCGAAAAATCAGCCCAATCGGATTTACAGATCTCCGGGAATATAAGAAACGGTGAAGGGTCAGAATCTAGGAACGCAAAAACAGAGAGAGACAGAGAGATAGATGCAATCTCGGAGGGGCTCTCGCCCCTCCGCCGCCATGGAGGCCATGGACCAGAGGGGAAACCCTTCTCCCACCTAGGGAGAAGGTCAAGGAAGAATAAGAAGGAAGGGAGCTCTCTCCCCCTTGCTTCCGGTGGCACCGGAGTGCCACCGGGGCCATCATCGTGTGACGGCGATCTACACCAACACCTCCGTCATCCTCACCAACATCTCCATCACCTTCCCCCATCTATCTACAGCGGTCCACTCTCCCGCAACCCACTGTACCCTCTACTTGAACATGGTGCTTTATGCTTCATATTATTATCCAATGATGTGTTGCCATCCTATGATGTCTGAGTAGATTTTTGTTGTCCTATCGGTGATTTGTGAATTGCTATGATTGGTTTAAATTGCTTGTGGTTATGTTGCTGTCCTTTGGTGCCCATCATATGAGCGCGCGCGTGGATCACACCATAGGGATAGTTGTATGTTGATAGGACTACGTATAAGAGGGAAAGAGTGACAGAAGCTTCAACCTAGCGTAGAAATTGATGCATACAGGATTGAAGAGGGGCCAATATATCTTAATGGTATGGTTGGGTTTGACCTTAATGAACGTTAGTAGTTGCGGATGCTTGCTAATAGTTCCAATCATAAGTGCATAGAATTCCAAGTAAGGGATGACATGCTAGCAGTGGCCTCTCCCACATAAAACTTGCTATCGGTCTACTAACGTAGTCAATTGCTTAGGGGTAATTTCGCAACTCCTACCACCACTTTTCCACACTCGCTATATTAACTTTCTTGTTTCTTTATCTTAACAGCCCCTAGTTTTATTTATGTGTTCTTTATATTCTTGCAAACCTGTCCCACAAAAACCACGAAGTACTTCTAGTTTCATACTTGTTCTAGGCAAAATAAACGTCAAGCGTGCGTAGAGTTGTATCGGTGGTCGATAGAACTTGAGGGAATATTTGTTCTGCCTTTAGCTCCTCGTTGGGTTTGACACTCTTACTTATCGAAAGAGGCTACAACTGATGCCCTACACTTGTGGGTTATCAGACGACGCGCTGGCCTCCGCACGGGTTGGCAGGCTGGCCCGAACGTGACTCACGAGCGAGCAAGCCGCTGCACTGGCCTTCGCTCGAGCCAGATGGCTGACCTTAGCGTGGTGCGCGCGAGCAAGCCGCCGCGCCGCCGTGCCAATCTGGCTAGCAAACATTGCAGAAAAGTAGCTGGACGGAGCTATCTTGGCTAGCTAGCGGCCGCGAGCGCCGGATGGAGCTGACATCCGGGCTGCCGCAAGATGGGCTCCGCACGGCCGGTAGTTTTGACCTCCCCTTCTGTCGGCAGCGGTAGCTGCGTCCCATGGCCAAGGATGACTAGGTGGACGGGCCGGAGGTAGGAGGTCACTCGGGGATTTTTGTGCAGACTGACATGTAGGTTCCACAAGTCATAATGCCCGGTCAAATAGAAGGCGTTGACTTAATGGGTGACATGGGCCCTGTTTGGATACTCTAAGTCAGAGGTTAGATTCTAACCCTGAACTAACTCTAACCAAAGTGGTGTTTGGATGGCAGGGTTAGATTGACAACAAATGTATCCAAACAGGGCCATGGGTTGAACATGCCTATAATGACACTTTGTAGAGTGGTCGTTTCTTGGTAGGGCTTGTTGGTAAGAGCATGTACAATGGTTGATAAGGTAGTCTTATCTTAAGTCTTCCATGTATGCAAGTGGTAGTAGTTTCTTGGCATTATTAGTGGTTTCTTGTATTATTAGGGGTTTCTTGTAAGGAACAATGTACTACTAGCGACAAAAGGCGATTCTAGGTTGCGTTGTACTCCAACGAGTACTACTAGTGCTCGCGGGTTTGTATACCTCGTTTTGTGGGTTCGATCCCGGCCGGACGCATGGCGGCCTTTTTTTAAATAGTAACTTCGCTGCGAGCCAATATTTTACATGGGTAGTTTGAGTTTTGAAGTCAAACGGACGTGCGGCACCACAATCTGGGTGCACTGGATAGCCTAGCCACGTGAACGGGTTTTCCTTCCCAGCATCTCATGGCTCGCGTGCTCGCCCTAGCTGCACCTTGCTTGCAGCTTCCTTATCAGCTAGTAGCATATTTAAACTAGCGTCTCCCAATTAAGCCCGAGGAGCCGGAAAAGCTTGGCGGGGCATTGGGAACTGTGCAATATGGCTCTGTACGTAAAGTGCTCTACTACTACTCTGTAGCTTGTGGCGTTGCACGCATGGACTTCACTCCATGATCGGCTCTACTATAAAAGAAATTCCTCTTGACGTGTTTTTTTCAAAACGGAGGCAAATGCTTTGCTTCATCTCATTCATAAAGAAGGAACTACTAACAAAGTTCGACGAGATCCATTACACCTCCACAAATGGAAGCGAAAACATACCCAAAATTTCTTAATCCACGCCAAAAACTACTATCTAGTGCCAAAAATTTCTTACTAGTGCTCACTGTTCAAGAAATCTTCCGATTCAGCGATTAATCATCCGATTTATCGCTACTCCTGGGGTGACCGATAAGATTATGCCTTATCTTCACCATTTATCGTTTGGGCTAATTTATCGCTATGACAAGCGATTTATCAGGAATCTACCGATAAACCGGGCCTATTCATAGCACTATGTTTGCAAGAACTATGTTTATTTGTGTTTTGTGGACCTTGTTACGCAATATGTAATGTTTTTCTACTTTGTTTGTCATTATATCAAGATTCAAAGGCCAGGATTCAAGGTAACACTTCTGTCCAATATTGTTTTGGTGTTGAATATAGCATATTTTAGTGTTGGGAATCTGGGATTTGAAAAATGGCTGATTAATAGTCGACAAATAAAATCGATTAATCGGTCGATTTCCGATTAATCTCTAATCCCCAGCAGACTGAGACGATAAAGATAAGTGATATCCTCAACATTGCTAGTGCTATTATTTATAGTATAATGCAATCCCATAACGTCCCATAATGCTAGTACTAGTAGTAAATAATAGCCTCGCCCCATCGCTACAGTTGGAAGGAACGATCTACTACCTCCGTCTTGGTTTATTGGTCCTCATTGTATTTCGTGCGAAAGTTTGACCATAAATTTAACAAACAAAATATTCATGCATCTCATCAAAAATTATATCAATGAAAACTACATTCAAATATGAATCTAACAATATATTATTCGTTGACATGCATTAACATTTTGTTAGTTAAATCCTTGGTCAAACTTTGACACAAATTACAAAGGGGACCTATAAACCAGGACAGAGGTAGTATAGTTGGAAGGGACGTGGCCCTGCGGTTACTACATTCTTATCTCCTCCTCGCCAGTTCCCCTCCCCCCGAAGAGAAGGCAGTTCATCGCTGCTCCCATGGATTCGCCAGGCGGATTTCCTCCTCGTCGGGGCTGGGAGACCTTGGACGACGATCCTCTGGGAGAAATCGCACGCCGCTCCGACGTCCTCACCGTCACAAGACTCGGTGCTTCCTGCACTAACTTTTTCAAGACGGTGCTTAAAATGGCTTGGGAAAAGGCCATGCTTGTTGGTCTTCCATGCGTCCTCGAAGAGAAGGTTCTTCTATGGGACAATCCTTCAAATAGTCCACCACTCCCTGGTCATGGTTGCACGTTGACTCTGCTAGAGGTGCCGATGTTAAGAGGTAGTCGGATTTTGTCCGATGAGCAGGTCAGTAATGGAGTTTGATCATGTAGTACTTAGTTGTTCCATTTCCATTCCGTAATTTCTCTGCTGCCCACCATCTTATATATAGGTCTGGGTCGGTGCCAACAAAGATTGGCTCGCATACCTCCGGCCGGATACCACCATCATTTTGCACCACATCCACAACAGTGCGGCCGTTCCGGTAGATCCCTTCTCCACCATTGGGATCGGCCTTCCGGACTGGCTGGGCTTGAATACGTATGATGATGCCTACATGAGATTGAAGAAGATAGCAATTGCGAACCCGCCGACAAAGCGACGCGGCTACCACTATTACTATCTCATCACACTGTTCGACATAAGGATTGCCATCAATGCAAGAGGCAGTAACTACAGAGGCTGGCGCATGTTGGCGGCGGCAGATTTGTACCCCTACACGTTCGAAGCCGCCGTGCGCCATCTAGGCTGCATCTTTGCGGTGACAAGTCAGGGGACTTGTTTCATCTGGTTGCCATCGTACAGTACGTGAGATTACAAACGGAATGCACAAACCATCATTTGCATCCCTAACGGTACTCCATTATTTTGCAGGGATCTGTCATCCCGCAATCAAAATAAGATCGCCGATCCTAGATGTGCATTTGCATCCGCGATTCGGTCTAACCTGGAACCTTGTAGCTGACTTTGGCATATTGGGATCAACTATCTTAGCAGTCATTACCCATGGTACCACTGATGTGCAACATGGTCAGACAATCTACCACGATCGAACCGTCACCATCTACCCAGGTATTCCATTTTTTAACCCTCTCGCCTTCTCTTTCATTGTTGTACTAGTACTCTACTTACGTACTAGTAGGAGTACTTTTTACATTGGAGGACGCGTATAGCTAGCTAGGCCTTTGAAGACTTGAACCCACTAGGTGCCATCATTTTTGTTTTTCCATGTCTTACTATCTCATCCATATAGCCAAGAGTGGCTATATATAATAAGTCGGTTATTTTACTTCCTCTATACCGGAGTAGTACTATTTGCTGCACAGTATTACCGACTGCCATATTTGAGCACAACATTATTATGCATGGACCTTGACTATGTACGTCACCATGTGTCCAGATCTGAGATGCCGCGTGTACCAGATGAACGGCGCACTAAGAGTCGTCGCGGCAAGATCTACATCGACGATGCAGGCTGGGGCCCCGAGGCCGATTCAATTAAATACGGGTATCGGGTCCCCTTTGGCTGCATCCACGTCTTCATTGGCAAGATCGGCGAACCGGGCCCTGAGACGGACATCTTCCCCAACATCGTCGAGTCGGCTCAGCGTGTGAGACCTGCCCGGGTTCGGCCTGCCGTGAAGCATGTCTTCGTCGGAGCGGTTCACGAGGCACAAGCTGAAGATGGATCGGACTCTGGTGGCGAGGCCGTTGTTTATTCTGGCGATGAGTCGTCCTCTGGAGAAACAGAATCTTTATACTTGCTACAGGATGGCCGGTCCGGGGGCTGTTGCGATGGTGACAGTATTCCGGACCCCCTGGATCCGCCAAACCGGGTCACAGTCTTCATGGCCGGATCACAACCTATGCAGCAGTCTTCGACTGCGGCGATGTTAACATCAGACCTGGCAACAGCAGCGGCCAGGGATGGAGGACCGGTTCAATCACCGGCTCAGGTATTATCCACCTTGGTTGACACTTTGACAGCGCTGTTAACTGCAGAGGTCGGCCAGGCCGAGAAAGAACAACACGATGCAAAAGTTTCTCATGTAAAGAGCCAGATAGATCAAGTAAAATTGGACCTAGCCGCTGAGAACACCAGGATGATTGCGAGGCAGGCCGAGCTAGATGCTCAGGCTTACCGGCTCATGTTGGATCAGACTGCTTCGCGTGACGTAATGAGGAGAAGGCAGCAATCCCGCCTACCGCCGGTGTATGAGGCGAGGAACCTTTTCAATACGCCAGGAGCAGGCACCAGTAACTAGCCAGGAGTAAACCGGGGAGGGGCGCCTGGCACAGGAGCATCAGTCCAGCCACAGGCCACAGAGCCAACCCACCAGGTCGTTCCGTCGCAGCATGTACCTACCCCCTGGTCACTACTCCAACCCATTGGATAACATAGTTGCCGCTGCTTCACGACTGGCCGCTCTTCCCATTGAAGGAGAATCCCCTATAGCAGTGGAGGCACGGCGAGCCAGGGAGTTTCTAGAGACATCCTTAACTTAGCAGCAAGCTTATTCTCACATCCGCGAGAGGATTCACTCCACCCCTCGCCCAAGCCGGAGTTATAGCAGGCACCTAGAGGAACCAGCCACGTCAAGCAGTGCGCGGAATCGTAATCCACCGCGGAGGGATAACCCGGCGGGAGGAGGTGCAAACGCTCAAGACGTGGTGGATCAGGGCAGACAACGCTGGGAGGCCGAGTTAGCAGCACAGTACGAAGCCCGTCAGCAGATGCCGGTTCGGTCCATCTACCACAGTTGAATCGGGGGTTACATCCAGTTCCTTAGGAGTACCCTGTCTTACCCCCGCTTTACGCAACGTACGGCTTCCCAAGGACTTTAAAGGACCGCGCAAGGTGCCCAATTATTCTACGGATTTATCCCTGGAGACATGGGTCGAAAGCTACGAGATGGCAATGGAGATGATGGACGTAGACGACGCGGCGTGTGCTAAGTACTTCACTATGATGTTGGAGGGCACGACCCGCACTTGGCTAAAGAGTTTACCGCCCAACTCCATCAGATCATGGGCCGAGTTACGCCGCTGGTTTATCAATAACTTCAAAGACACATGCAAGCAGCCGATGTCTATCATCGATTTAGCTGCATGTGTTCAAGGAGAGCACGAGTCAACGAGCCATTGGGTGCGCCGAGTATCAGAGATCGTACATTCTTCCAACTGCATCAACCCGGACACAACAGTTATAACCTTGGAAGGCAATTGCCGATTTGAGCCCCTGAAGCTAAAGTTGGGACGGCTCAAATGTAATTGTGATGACATGGGAACGCTCATGGGCACTTTGGTGAAGTATGCAGACTCGATAGTGCCAAATATCCAGAGTCTGATGAGGAGAAGTCAGGAAAGGCGAAGAAAAATGGCAAGGCATCGCAGCCCAGCACGGCGAATCAAGGGCATAATGGTAAGCGTAAAGCGGATAGTAATTCAGACTTTGTGGCTAACACTAATGCCCAGGAGGATGGCCAGCACCGCAAGGGCAGACCACCCCCGCGAGGTGGAAGACCGAATATTAATCTAGAACACCAGATGAATATACCTTGCCCGAGGCACGGTACGCAGGAGAAACCAGCCACACACCTCTGGAAGGACTGTTTTATTATGAAGGAGTTCATAAACCGGTCCTAATATGATCATGGATCGTCCGGCGGATCAGGTCCTGGTTTTCACGGGCCAGGTTATCAAGGTGGTGGATCCGGTTCAGGATTCCAAGGTAACCAGAACAATCACAGCAACCAGAGTGGGCATAATCAGCATAACCAGCAGCACGGCCAGGGTGGTTATAACAATCAGGGCAATCAACAGCAGCAATCAGGATATCAGAGTAATCCGAAGTAGTTGAGTAGTGGGTAGCATCACGTCTTCACCACAAGCCTATGTAAACGTGATCAGAAAGTTTATAAGAGGGCAGTACATTCCGTTGAACCGGCGGTGCCGCGCTATCTGTGCTGGTCAGAACAACCCATTGTGTGGAGTCGAGAGGATCCTCCGCCTCAGGTTGATAATCCGGGTCAGCTGGCTCTAGTTGTGACACCACAGGTAGGGGGCTACAAGTTCACCAAGGTACTCATGGATGGTGGGAGCAGCATCAACATTCTGTATTATGAGACTTTTCGTCGCATGGGGTTAACAGACAAAAAGCTTCGTCAGTCCAACACTGTTTTTCACTGCGTGGTGCCTGGTAAATCGGCATACCCGGTCGGTAAGATAGACTTGGAGGTCACCTTTGGAGATGAGCAAGACTCAAAGTCCGAAACTTTGACTTTCGAAGTGGTAAAGATCAAGAGCTCGTATCACGCCCTGTTTGGGCGGCCGGTTTATGCCAAGTTCATGGCGAGGCCTTGCTATGTTTACGTGCAGCTCAAAATGCCGAGTCACAAGGGAACTATTATGGTCCATGGGAGCCGTAAGATTGCTCTAGAGTGCGAGGAAGGTGATGCAACTTATCCTGAGGCGGTTTGTGCAACCGAGGAATCGAAATTTTATAAAGATAATGTTGATCCGGCAGATATGTCTCCGCTGAAGAAGCCAACCACAGAGCATGATCCGGCCTTGAAGTTTAAATCAGCTGATGAGACCAAGCAGGTTGACTTTGTTCCCGGCGGTTCGTCCAAGCAGTTCACCATGAATGCTAACCTGGATCCGAAATAGGAAAGCGCGCTCATCGAGTTCATCCGTGAGAATTGGGACATCTTTGCATGGAAGCCTTCTGACATGCCAGGTGCGCCGAGGGAACTCACTGAGCACACTCTTAATATTGATCCCAAGTTTAAGCCGGTTAAGCAGTTTCTCCGCCGCTTCAATGAAGAAAGGCGCAAGGCTATTGGTGAAGAAGTGGCTAGGCTCTTGGCAGCATGCTTTATAATTGAGGTGTTTCATCCGGAGTGGTTGGCTAATCCGGTGCTGGTGCTTAAAAAGAACGGCACTTGGCGAATGTGTGTTGATTACGCAGATCTGAACAAGGCTTGTCCAGCTGATCCCTTTGCCCTCCCCCGTATTGATCAAATTATTGATGCTACGGCGGGTTGTGAGCGTTTAAGTTTTTTGGATGCATATTCCGGTTATCACCATATCAAGATGGCAGTTAAGGACCAGGAGAAGACGGCCTTCATAACTCCCTTTGGAGCCTTCTGCTATGTATCATTGCCTTTCAGGCTCAAGAGTGCCCAGGCGACCTATCAACGTTGTGTGCAGAATTGTCTTCATGGACAGATTGGGCGGAACGTTCATGCTTATGTGGACGATATTGTGGTAAAATCCAGGAAGGAGGAAACATTGATAGCTGACCTAAAGGAAACCTTTGATAATCTACGGGCCTATAAGATGAAGCTTAATCCGGCCAAGTGTGTTTTTGGTGTTCCGGCAGGCAAGCTCCTGGGGTTCCTGGTGTCAAACAGAGGAATTGAAACTAATCCGGAGAAGATCAAGGTGATTAAATCTTTGGCTAAACCGGCATGCATCAACGATGTCCAACGCTTGGTGGGCTGCATTGCGGCACTCAGCCGGTTTATCAGCCGTTTGGGGGAGATCCCGCTTTATCAGATGATGAAAAAGACAAACTGTTTTGTCCGGAGTGATGCTGCTGATGCTGTGTTCGAAGACTTGAAGAAGCAATTGGCAGAGCCGCCTGTCCTTGCTGCACCAGTTGATAATGAGCCGCTATTGTTATACGTAGCTGCTAATGCTCGAGCAGTAAGTGTTGCCATTGTGGTGGAACACAAGGAGGCAGGAAAGGAATCCGGTTCAACGACCGGTTTACTACATCAGCGAGGTGCTCATTGAGTCAAAACAGAGATACCCGCATTGGCAGAAATTGGTATATGGAGTCTTCATGGCAAACCGGAAGCTGAAGCAGTATTTTCAGGGCCATCCAATTACCGTGGTCAGTTCATCTCCTCTAGGAGATATAATCCAGAATAGAGAAGTGACTGGTTGGGTTGCAAAGTGGGCCATTGAACTTAGTCCTCATGGATTGAAGTATGTGCCTCGTACTGCAATCAAATCTCAAGCACTGGTGGACTTCATCAGTGATTGGACAGAGCTGCAAGCACCAGTGGAAAAGCCGGATCATACATACTGGACTATTCACTTTGATGGATCCAGGCAATTGGAGGGCTCAGGGGCTGGAGTCGTGTTAACTTCCCCACGAGGTGATAAGTTCTGTTATGTCCTCTGTTTAATGTTCCCTTGTACTAACAATGCAGCTGAGTATGAAGCTCTCCTCCTTGGTCTGCGAATGGCTAAGGAGATGAATTTAAGCCGGGTTAAATGTTTCGGCGATTCAGGCCTTGTGGCTCAACAGGTGTCTGGTAAGTGGGATTCCAAAGATCCACTTATGGCAGCGTATCGACGAGAGGTGGACGCTGTTGCTGGACACTTCAAGGGTTATCAGGTGGACCATGTAGACCGGTAAAAGAATGAAGCGGCCGATGCATTAAGCCGACTGGGTTCGCAACGTAAACCAGTTCCACCCAATGTCTTTCTGGACATATTGCATAGTCCGTCGGTGAAATTACCTTCAGAAGAGGACTTGGCTGTTCCTGATCTGGAGGCTCAATTGGTGGCGGCGCTTCATGTTATTCTGGATTGGACGTTCCCTTACCTGGCGTACATGAACCGAGGTGAGTTACTAGAAGATGAAGTCTTGGCGAGACAGATAGTCCGGCGATCTAAACCAATGACTATTGTCAATGGAGAGCTGCATCATTGCAGCGTATCTGGGGCGTTTCAACGTTGTGTGTCGCCAGACGAAGGCCGTGATATTCTTCGAGAGATCCACGAGGGAGATTGTGGTCATCATGCCGGTTCAAAATCTTTGGTAGCTAAAGCTTTTCGTCATGGGTTCTATTGGCTGACGGCTCATGCCAATGCAGAGGACTTGGTCAGAAAATGTGATGCTTGCCAGAAATTCTCACAACGTGCTCATATACCGGCTCAAGAATTGAGGATGATTCCAATTACTTGGCCGTTTGTGACTTGGGGGCTAGACATGGTCGGGCCCTTTAAGAGATCCCCAAATAAGAAGACCCACTTTTTGGTGGCGGTGGATAAGTTTACCAAGTGGGTTGCGGCGGAGCCAGTCAGCAAGTGTGATGCGGCAATGGTGGTTCAGTTCATCAAGAAGGTGATTTTCCGGTTTGGCTTTCCACACATCATTATAACTGATGATGGTACCAATCTATCCAAAGGGGCGATGGAGGAGTTCTGTCAACGACTGCACATCCGCCTTGATGTATCTTCAGTCGCTCACCTCCAATCCAATGGTCAAGCTGAGAGAGCCAATCAAGAGATCTTGAGAGGAATCAAACCCCGGCTTATGGTCCCTTTGCAGAGTATGCCGGGTTGTTGGGTGGAGGAGTTACCCTCTGTGTTATGGAGCATGAACACCACACCTAACGGATCTACAGGTTACACACCTTTCTTCATGGTATATGGAGCTGAAGCGGTCCTCCCTAGTGACATCTGTCATGATTCGCCGCGGGTGGCGGCTTACGTCGAAGTTAATAACGAGACGGCACGGCAAGACGCATTGGACCGTCTGGATGAGCAATGTGACACGGCAGCAGCTCGATCGGCGATTTATCAGCAAGATCTGCGCCGGTACCACAATCGCCTGGTTAAAACCAGAACGTTTCAAGAAGGAGATCTAGTGCTCCGGCTCATCCAAGACTAGACAGACATGCACAAGTTGTGCCCACCTTGGAAGGACCCTTTGTGGTCAGCAAGAACCTACACAATGGATCATACTACCTCGTCGACGTTTGAGAACATAAGGACTCACGCACTGCGGAGGAGGAAACCAGACGGCCATGGAACATTGCTCTTCTTCGGCCTTACTACATCTGAGCCATAGGCTCCGCTTTATGTACATAAATTTGCAATGTATATATTATGATCAATATAATAAACCAGCGTCCCCGTTAAAGCGGGGTATCTGCTGCTTTTTCCATAAGAGTTTGTCACATGGGGGCTTCTGTGTGCAAAGGAGTTCCTATGGCCTCTTAAACCGGCTATTAAACCAATACCATCATAAGAGCATAGCTTTGGTTGCTTCGGTAATCCGGCTATCAAAGCCCACATGATGATAAGGGGCAAAAGAGAGTTCGATGCATAGCACAACTCAAACATAGGCACCCGACGAGCATAGCTCGCAATGCTACCTGGGGGCTCCTGATGCATAGCATCAACGAGTTGACAATCCTTGTAGTAGGCTATCAAGCCACGGCTTGGAAGCCTGGTGTATACACCTAAAACCCCGGATTAGCATGCCTGCATTAAGTGAGTCACTCCGCCCAGGTAAACCTGGTATGACCCGTCGAACGTTTCACAAGTCAATCTTCTTACAGACCCTGAACTTGGCAACATTAAATTGACGATTGGTTAAGGATTGAGGTCCATCTTAACAGGCTTCGTGAAATAGTTAATTCAGTGGCCTGGCAGCCCATGAAAAGCCTCAAATTTGGAGCCTGGCAGCTCGTAAAAAGCCTCGACTACAGGGTTTTATTTGACAATGTCTCTTTTGATTTTGCTAGTGTTTTTTATCTTTGAGATCATTGGTGTTTTTCCAAGTCCATTGATTTGGGGAGTGGATGACTATAAGTTGCCACTACAATAAACCAGTGTTTACAGAACCTGGTCTGGTTTGATTATAAATCGCCAGTGATATCTACAGTTAAACCGGTGTTTATCACAACCCGCTACGGTTCCGTCATGAACCAGCAAATGATCAAGGAGTCATCAGTACTTACAACTTGGATCATTACCTTTACTATCGATTATTGATTAAAGCCAATAGTGCAAAATTTAATCACATGTATGATATATGTTTCATATTTTATATACAGTTCAGGTTATAAACCTAGACTATGTATTTGGGCATCATGACCCGTCCGGCGATAAACCGCCAGGATACTTTAAACATTGTCTTATGCAGAAACAGGTGGAATAAACTGTCAAAAGCACCATAAGCAGAAATAATTATAAAGTTGCCAGATGAAGCAATGTCATACAAAGGAGAATATGCATGAAAACATAATCCAAGTGTTTCAGCTACCCTATTACAAGGCGCTTGACAGCCCAAAAGAATGTCTGTTTAAGGTGCTGTGACATAATATTTAAACCGGCACCGGTTTAGGAATTTGCGTCAGCTCTTCTTGAAGGTTGTGGATCGTCCTGCTCTGACTCCTCGTCATTCTCTTCTAGCATCTGGAAGTCAGTGGTTTCCCAATCGATCTTGGTCAGCGCTTTGAAAACAGCTTCATCGCTCACGAGTTCAGAGGGATCAATATCAGGAGCGTAAATGTGCTTACGGACGGGCGGGATGAGATCTTCAACCTCGTAAGCCAGAGGGTCGACCCGCAAGTTCTCAACATTATAACCAGATGATAACGAGACAGATCAGCCTCATCAGATCGTTTGCTGGCCAAAGGCCGCATTTCTCTTGTTAGAGCACGCAAATCGCTGTTTGTGAATGCTGATCCGTGCTCCTTCATGCTGGGATAGCCATTCATCACTTCTGCCGGATCAAGGTCAGGCATCCAAGCTTTCGCTCGAGTTAAGGCCATCAAGGCACCCGCCCTTGTAGATGATTTCTTCAGCTCCACGAGACGGGCAGGTAGAATTGATAACTTTTCCAAAGTGCCTTTGATCGTTGTGGGAGCCGGCTTATTATGGGAAGCAGTGCATGCAAACAATTCGTTGAGCGCAGGAATACAACTGCTTTATAAGGGTGTATGCGGCCTTCAATTTCCTCCGCATGTCAGTACCGAGATGAGCAATAGGTTTTCCTGCATCAAAAGAGTTTGATTTAAACTGGAAAGTGCAGAAATATCATATTTAAGATTATGTTAAGTATATTTACCGAAGACAGCAGTAGTCATGGCGTTTATCTGCTGCTTTAAACCGGACAGTTCTTCTGACACAAGATTGAGAGCAGCTTCCGCATCAGTTGCCCTTCTTTCCAAGGTGGTTCTTTCAGCATCCCAATCCGACCATTCCTTTTCAAAGTCCTTCTTTAGCTTTTCCATATTTGCTAAAGCAATGGTCAGCTCATCTTTGACTTTGGAAGCGGTGGTTTGTTGAAACTTCAAAGTATCTTGGAGCTCGGCTACTTGAGAATCTTTCCGGTTTAGGTCAGCCTGTCAAGAGAAGAGCATGTTATACATTGATGAAGCATATTCAAAGTCTCAAGCGCATAACAAGTTATACACTTGGCACTTGGGTGCTAATGTGTATTTGCAGTTATCAGACATTTTTCAAATAAAGTCCCAAGCACATAACAAGTTATACACTTGGCACTTGGGGGCTAATGCGACATTGTTCAGCAAAGATTACAAACTAAAGTCCCGGTTGATCTTGAAGAGATAAACCGGCCCTTGGGGACTACGCATGTGAAAAAACTATATAATGGATATTCTGAAGTCCCGGTTCATCCTAAAGGAGTAAACCAGCCCTTGGGGGTTACGATGGAGTAACAGCAAGCTACAAGACCTACGCAGGAATAAAGTCCAAGTTAAAGCAGAAAGTTACCTCATAGAGTTCCTTCACCATATTTACTAAACCGGCTTCATGATCACGGCTAGTGTACAACCGGTTCAGATAACCGGAATGGAGCTCTTGGGCACTAAGTTGAGCATAAGTGGACAAGTCAGCACTCCATTTTACTTTGTCCTTGCCAGAAATTTCATCCTTTGAAGTATGCTTGGACAAGGCAACAGGTTCACTACGAGCAGTGTAGCCGAATCCAGTGATCTGAACTTTTTCGGTTGAAGCGGCAATGGGTTTAGCAGGGCTAGCAGGATTACTGCTGGCCCGGACAGGACTAGCCGGATCAATGTCACGATCCATTGGGGCACTCCCTTGATCAACAACGACTTCACGGCCCATGGGAGGAGGATCATCATGCAAAGTATCAATATTTTCTTCAGCAGGTTCAGGATCCTTTGCCGGTTCAGGAATCGTGTCATCACCTGCCGGTTTATTAAGCTTAGCCTTTTAACTAGGCTTGGGCTTACTGCAAAAGTGACGATAGTCAGAGGAGTAAAGAAAGAGGTTAAAACGGCAAAATGGAAAACTTACCCATGAACATTCTTAAGAGGAGGAATCTGTGTAGCTGTTGATTCGCCAGATGACGAATGAGGTGTTTCCTGATAATTCGAATCAGACGGATTAAGAGGCTGACGAATATGACCTGCTTTGGGATAAAGAGCATCTGGAATATATAAAACCTCTGAGCAACGTCTCCGGGATGGAGTATGTGGTAAACCGGTAGATTCAATGGCGTGACCACTGTGCCGCGTGGTGCGGCGAGCTTCATGTTGTTGTTTCTTCAAAATAAAGTTTGGATCCAAATAAGCGAAAGGGTGAAAAAACTGTACTTTCCGGCTTGTTCGACGAATTTTCGGTGTCGGCAGAGGTTCTGAACCGGAAGAAAGGGTAATTACCTCGACATCATCCGCCTTGCTGCCCTCAGCGCGTCCCTGAGTGCAATCATTATTAATAAGATGCAACAAAAAGGAGATAAAGGAGTCAAGTAATACCTCTGAGGCTGGTTCATCATCCTCCGAATTGGATTCAGATACGTCAGTAGTTTTCTTCCCGATGTTCTTCTTAACAGCTTTGGTTTTTTGGTGAGGCGCCTTCGCCGGTTTATCCTGGACATTCCTTTTCCAGAATGGGTCATTACCTTGTTGAAAGATTATGAAGTCATTCAAGAAGAGTACTAAAGATGGATTGAAATATAGCAAAACAATACATGAGAGAAATTTACCGATGGCAGTTTGTTGAGCTCACAGAAGGGAGCCAATCCGGTTTGGCTGCAGGCCTCTACCGGTTCATTCAGCAGCTTTTTAACAGCATCATTAACTTCATTTTCCGCTAGCACAGCCTCAGTATGGCGCAGAGGATGTTTGGGATCTCCGGTTTACTCACACATTAAACCGGAGTGCCGACTTAGTGAAAAAATGCTCCAGGAGATCCAACAACGGACGAAATCAATTCCAGATAAACCATTTGCCATGAAGGCTCGAAGCTTTGAGAGCTGAGGGGCGTACTGGGCTCGTTTTTGAGCACTTAATCGTTGTGGAAATGGATGATTCTCAGAGAGCCGATGGGAATGATAACCCGGCAGAGGATTTTCACCTTCTGGAGAAGTATCCAGACAATAAAACCAAGTCTGGTTCCAGTCTTTAGGATGGCTATGATGATTTGCGTGAGGAAAGCTAACATCTTTTCTCTTCTGGATGGACATTCCTCCAAATTCCGTGTTAGGACCATCTGAGAACTCGGTGCGGCGGTTTAGATGGAAAAAATCCTTAAACAATTCGACTGAAGGCTCTTCTTGCAGATAAGCTTCACAAAAAACATGGAAATTGCATATGTTGGACACAGAATTGGGCCCAATGTCTTGAGGATGGAGTTGAAAGTCAGCTAGCACATCGCGGAAGAACTTTGACCCGGGAGGGCTGAACCCTCGGGCTAAATGATCAAGAAATACAATGACTTCTCCATCCTTGGGCTCTGGAGGGCACTCCGATTCAGGTACTCTCCAGTGAAGAATGTTTTTTGGTCCTAAAGCGCCAATCTTAGCCCGGTTCTGCAACTCTTCCTTAGTAACCCGAGACTGGACCCAGTTGCAGTAAGTAAACTGCTTGGCTTGATTTGCCATTCTGGAAGGGAAAAGCTGAAAATATAATGAAGAGCCAGTTTATGATCTAAGCAAGCTTAAACCGGCAGTGTTTCAAAGGTACTTATCAACGACGGTTTAAGCAGGGGCCTAATGGTATCTACCGGTTTATAGACTTTCCTAAAAGTTAAACCGCCAATAAGAATATGAAGGATACAGATTTATGAGAAAACAAATTATGTAATATCAGTGACGAAGTTACAGATCTACAGCAGGTCGGAAATTAAAAAATATTCATGGTCTATATTCAACGGATGCAACAGTGGCTTCGACAAGCGCAGTCTAAACTAATACTTTGGGGAAGAAAAAAGTACCCTAAGGAGGCGGAGTTACTACTACGGCTGCGGAGCAGAGAGGATCGGATCTACACCAGTTGTTGGGCAACGATGAAAAGACTACGAAGAACTATGAAGAACAGCGCCCTAGCTATGAACTTATTGACGGAAACCCTAATGAGATCTATATACGGGATAAAGAAAGGACTTACCGGAGCCGAGAAGTGCGGAGGCGCGCCGGCGACTTTCTGATCCGACCAGGTTGATGCAGTGGCCAAGCTTGATGAAGAGGCGACGGTCGACGACGGCGGTGGAGCTTGAGCACGAGCGGGTGCAAGGAAGAAGAAGAGGCAAAGGAGCAAGGGGGGGAAAGGAGATTCCCCTCTGCCCTATCTATAAGCCGAAGAATGAAACGGCAGGCGCGGGAATTGAGGAGCCAGAAAAGTGGATATGGGACGATACTATCGCCTCGATCTTCGGAGCTTTAAATAAGTAAAAAATAGAAGAAAAAAACAGGTACAAATATTAAATGGGCAGATGACGTCACGACGGTTTAATGTGATCCAGGAAGATGACGTCACGACGGTTTATGAAGCATTTGAAGCTACGAAAGGTGAGATATTCACAAGACGTTGAAGATTGACATGAACAGGTTCAAATCAATCTGGGGCCTAATGTCAGGGATATCACTACTAGGTATAAACCGCCCAGGAGGGGCCGGTTTATATCTATCAAAGATTACTTCTACTGAAGCCCAACGGAACATGGAGCATGACGCTTTATTTCAGAAGACTTAAGGCCCAAGAGGTGTTAGGGTCCATAATTTGTAAACCGCCATAGGGCGTGTAACTTGTGTTGTAAGATAGGAAAGATTGAGACCGAGCTGGACATGTTTATAAGCCGGCCTCGGGACTCTATAAACCGGACCGGGCATTACCTCGTATATATAAAGGGATGACCCGGCGACGGTTCAAGAGAGAGAACGAGAACTCGAGACACAGGCAAAGCGGATTCGCTCCCTGGTCATTGAAACCCTAGCAATATCACACCAAAAAGACGCAGGCTTTTACCTTCATTGAAGGGGCCGAACTAGTATAAACCCTTGCTTCCTTGTCCGCTTTAACCCCTTTAAGCTAACCCGTCGGGATGGCCTCACGACTAAATCCTATTGCTAGGACATCTGCCGTGACAAAACCACGACAGCTACCCCATTGTGAAGCGGATCCCACCTTCCGTGCACGATACGGAAGGCCTGCCGTTCATGAAGCATGGTTGTGTCTTCAGTGCACACCGCCGGATGAACGACATGCTGGGACACGCTATCCCTGATTTATGTCGCTTCAGCTTGGATGAGTCTCCATCGTGTGGAACCGGACTAGAAAGCTGCGCCAATGATTCCCGTTGCCCACCGCTATGGATCGTGCCATCCATGAAGAACACCTGGGACTGGAACCTGGAGGAGGACATGTAGCCCATCTATAATGTGTAAGTGGAGTACGGTAAATTGTGAACGGTAGCGCCAAGGTTGTCAGAATCGCGATTCTATTATACGATTCTACGACTTTACGATCCAACATTACCCCTATGATTCTACGATTTTAGTTCTTAGAATCTACGTTTCTACGACCCTGATAGTGAAGATCCTACGATTTGCATCCTACCATCAAAGTTCCGATCCGATTCAAAATCACGATTCTGAAAACCTTGGGTAGCGCTGTGAATATATGTAGATTAGTCATGCACAAATTTATCACATGAATTGGAGATGAACTTGTGTGGCATACTGGCATTTGTCCTTTAGAATTTATTACTAGTAAATGTGTTATGTGTATGTGCAACTTGTGTGGTTGTTGCACGGGCTCCAACACGCTCTTTGAGAAAAAAAAGGTGGCACAACTTTGGATATACGTGACGTGGCGGCATCATACAGTAGCACCATTCTCTATAGTTGTAGTACGCTCCTACTAGGACGACAATTCCTATAAAACCTTGCGCTTGGCTCTATGCCTCTTCGGGAGGTTCAGCAGTTCGTACTCGTGTGAACCATGCACTTGGCTCTTCGCCTCTTCGTTAGGTCCAACAATGATGATACTACAGTACACATTATGCTTCTAGCAATCTGACACCGAATGAACTGTTGCACGTCCACCACGAGGGCGAGGGCGAGGGAGAGGGAGAGGGAGAGGGCGTTGTAGTCAAAACCCTCTCCTCGTCCTGCGTACCACCGCACGCGTGGGCGAGGGAGAGGCGTAGTAAGCAAGCTTCTCCTCGTTTGGCGAGTTGATGGGACACATCAAACCAGTACTAGTACTAGTCCATATTGCGTCCTTTCCGGTTAATATGGCTTAATTTGAAACGAGAAATATACACTAGCAGTCAACGTATGTAACAATACGCTCTTTACGGTCACTATATATAGTTTAGCGGTGATTATACGATCACTAGCTCATCGTAGAGCACCGTATTGCACCCTACTGACCGGCCACATAGTCGACGTGGCACTTTGTTGACTGGTTAAATTGTCACCTGGTTTCTGGGTCCCACCTGTCAGTTGGCAGAGCAAAGTAATCAGCTAAAAAAAGAGTGTAGTACATCTACAGTTCCAACACATTTAGCCTTTAATCTAAATCGATATTGATTGACTAATGCACCAGCTTGTGCTCTAGGTATAGGCTACATGTCTATCCTTAATTACAGCATGCAACGACCTTCATTTAATCTTCTTCTCTCAATGGTCGCATGCACACATAAGTCTGCTACTTTTGGGCGTTAATTATGCCCTGGCCAATGTGTAAATCTCTAAATGTACACTCTTTCACGGACGTAGGGAGTAGGTCAAGCACTTGAGCGTGAGCGTGCTTGTTGCATCGTGTCCTGTGTGCCGCATGGGTGCGTGAGTGTTGCGTGCGTCCATGTGTACGTGTGAGTGTTACATGTTGCATGCATGCATGCATGCATGGGGCTTACTCCCTTCCATTGACATGTTCATATTTCAAGCTTCCTCTGTTCCCTCCATATGGTGATACCCCCTCTGTCCCTAAATACGGAGTAATATCCTCCCTCTGTTCCCAAATATGGAGTATTTGTCTTTCTAGAGATTTCAACAAGTGACTATGTACGGAGCAAAATGAGGGAAGTGAGCGTAGAGGCGTAGGGATAATGTAGAAAGGAAGTCTTCGTGAACCATTATTCCCCATCTCGGTCAGAGAGAACTATTCAACTAGTCTTCGCAGTGAAGTGACAATACACGTTGCAGCAGATGGGACACTTAATTAGTAAGCTGTGTCAGCGTGTTGGTGTTACTAAATCAGCCTTACCCAGTACTGCCATCATGTTTGCCAGTAGAGCACGCTCATGTCCTCCATTAACTGACATATGGGCACTCTTGTGGTAGACACATATGTCATCGGTGTAACTATTTACACTCCGAAGGACGGTATATCCTGGTAGTAGTAGTAGAATTGAGATTTAATGCACTTTCTTCCCCGTCTTCCACTCTTCTTCCTCCTCTCTTCTTCTTCCTCCTCTCTTCCCCATCGTCGGCCGCACACCATTTCCTCCCGCTCTCAGCTCACCCGCCCGCACTATCTTCCTTGGTAGCTCGCGTGTACCATATCCCCCCGCTCATTGCTCGGCCACACGAGGAGAAGCTTCTTCGCTCGCCCGCCCGAATCCACTTCCCCGCTGGCTCGCAGGCACCGAAAACCCCAATGGCAGAACCGACTGACAGGCAGAGCCGTGATTGGAATTCCCTCCCCGATGTTCTCTTGGAGCAGATCTGTAATCGTATGGACCTACTCAGCACTGTCCGTCTGGCCGCATGCTCGGTGTCTTTGTATCGTCTACTCGTCTGTAACCGGCCGGCTCTTTTCAAGACACCCTGCTTGCTGATGCCCGATCCTCACAGGTGGCCCAGACACCGACTTGACGATCCTACAGAGGTTGTCGTGGTGTCCCTCGACATGCTACCACTACCCGTCCACCTGTCCTTCATGCACGGCCACTACTGGGCGGGCATGAAGGCCAACTGGATCGTCCTCATCCACCAATCCGGTAGTCCGTGGCGTCTCGTGGATATCTACACCCAGCGAGAGATCACCCTTCCATCTTTGGGTACCGCTGCCATCGAGCCTCGCGGCCCGCCGGACACTCCTGCCTACTACGCACGAGATGCGTCGAGCTTTTGGCTCGACCTTTGTTTGCTGAAGGTTGTAATCTGCGAAGTGCCCACACCATCAGAAGACTACATGGATTACAAGCTCATTGTCGTGGTCAACACAGGATTAGTCTATCTAGAATCCGGTCGCCATACATGGTTATGGCTCATTGTCCATCCTCTTTACCTAACACTTCTGTCTGATGCTATAGTGCATGATGGCATCGTTTATGCGGTCGACGCACATATTGGCTGCCTATACTGGTGGAATCTATCGTCATGTAATTTTTCTATCTCATCTCATCTTTACCTTAAGAATACGACTGCCTGTTCATTGTTACAAATTTAGAACATATAGTATGTCTATAACCACATCATTGCTATATGTTCCTCTCATTTCCTAGATTTTTATGACCACACATGTTATTATTAGAGTTGATATGAGAACAATCGGTATCTAATGATTGTTAGAATAGATATTATGAGTATAACCTCATGATTGCTATATGTTACTCTCATTTCTAGGATTTTTATAACAACACATGTTATTGCTTAGAGTTGATATGATAACTATAGTAAGTGCTATGGTAGAATATGAGTAGGCCCTATCATATCTATTTTCCTCTCACTGTTAGATGATGTTTGAACCATGGTATATTGCTAGAATATGAAAGCCATTGGCTTATTTTTTTAACTTGGGGTATGACTATGACCACGGCATTGCAATTCTCTGTCTATGATATGTGTCACTGTTATAATAATCTTAATTCCACACATACTCTGAACATGATTCTTTATTTTTGTCCTTTTGGTCTCCAATTTGAATTGTTGCAGCAGACGCAAATGCGCTGGCCTTCATGATTCCAGGACCTGGAATCATATCAGCCGATGGGTGGTGGTTTATCGCTCGTTCAGCTGACGGTGGTCATTTGATGCTCATTTGCACATACCGAATTGACCAAACCATTTCATCAAACCGCATGCAGTACAATGCCTGGGGCGTTCGTGACATTGATGGCTATGGCTGCTTCGTGTTCGAGAAAGATCCCAGCTCCGTTGGGCCAGGCGTATTCAACTAGAGGCGGGTTTACAACCTCAGCAACCACTCCATTTTCCTCGGGCTCAATTATCCGATCATCCAACCAATCATCGATCGCCAGGGGGCTGTGTTTACACATCATACCATGGGTTTCATGAATCACCGTATCCAGAGATTCGTCGACACAGCTTGTTTCCAGATAATCTTCAGTGTGTGAAAGGCATCAAGCTTCCATGCGATGGATGGCTTTTGCAAACCCGACATGCGGCGATGTGGTTCATGCCAACAGAAAATATGCACAATTTAATTCGTACTGATATGTAGACTGAGCCATGTATTCTGCTACTGTAGCACAACCCTCTTTTGTTGGATATTATGTACTGTTGTTAGTTTGAAGTACTCCTCTGGTTTGAAGGATACATACCTTTTTGGGATCAAGTGCATCCTAACTCACCTGCGCAGGATGTACTGATAATGATGATGGACATGTTGTGCAGTATATT
>LR738715.1:69312151-69324101 GCA_902687465.1 Secale cereale | reverse complement strand
TATATATATATATATATATATATATATATATATATATATATATATATATATATATATATATATATATATATATATATATATATATATATATATATATATATATATATATATATATATATATATATCACTTAGGCTTCAAGTGTGTACTTGTTAGTTAAACCTATGGTTAAAATGTGACACTAAATACGACTAGTAAGTAGTACAGTAGCAGTACTAGTATACGTCAGTCAAATTATTCATCATGTCCACACATTGAATTGACGTGACAACACGCTGCACGTGAGGTGACACAAGAATTCCGGCGGCATGTTCGGGTATTCTGGACTTCAGATTTGGAGTACCACTTATCTGTCGAAATCTTTCATCATTCACTTAAAACAGTCGATTGATCATACATTGAGTACCATATAACTGGAATTAACACATGCAAGTCGAAGAAGGATTGGCCGGTGCTGTCGGCTGGCGTCAAGATCGATCCCACGGATCAGGAGTTGATCGAGCACCTTAAGGCCAAAGTGAGTGCTGACAACGCGAGATCTCACCCTCTCATCGATTTGTTCATACCAACCATCGACAGCGAGCACGGCATATGCTACACCCATCCTGAGAAACTTCCAGGTAAGACACCGATTGGCCGTCTACTTGCACAAACATATTCCTTTGTTTATAGCTCTATTTTTCTTTTTAGACGCAGACCTGGTGAAGCAATTACAATTTGACAGTTAATAAAAAGTGAAACAAGTGACTGCAACATGCCAAATATGTTATGAAATGCCAACTACGTACACTAAAACATGTATTCGACAATACTGCAGGTATCACACTGAGTGGCCTAAGCAAGCATTTCTTCCAACGCAATTCCAGGGTGTTCAAAAGGGGCACGTGGACGCGTCGCAAGATACAGCCGGAGTGCGGCATGCACGCGATGCGGCACAACACCGGCAATACCTTGCCGGTGATGGTCAACGGCCGGGAGACGGGCAGCAAAAAGGTTCTGGTGCTGCACACCAACAAGAACTTCGACCAGCAGAGGACCAACTGGGTGATGTACCAGTACCACCTCGGGGACCTGGAGCAAGACAAGGAGCAGGAGCTGGTCCTCTGCAAGATTTTCTACCAGACGAACACCAGGGCTAGGAGTAAAAAGATTATAAGTTAGTTTGGTATTGGTACTTGTACTACCTTGTCATTCGTAAGTTGGTACTATTGTTAACGATCTTTTGGTATGAACTTGGCATTTGCTTCCAACCATCATGTCGAGGGTTGACGTTTATATAAAGCTGAATCATTTGTCTCGAAACGAATTTTCAGGCACCTGATTTTATTTGATGGGTAGCATATGCACCTACCGTTCGAATTCCCAGTCCTCCACATTTTTCGAAACAAGTGGATGCTCTTATTATCACAATGAAAAAACAATATCCCTGTTGCATCCCCGTTATTAGTGTGTACTTGCAGAATTCTCTCATTTGTTGAGCATTTATATTGTTTTTTCAGGTCGAGCAAGTTTCAACTGGGCTGTAGACTGCCCAGGCTTGGTTTTGTTTTTAATAGGCCCAACCCATGACGACAACGGGGCACAAAGATCCAGCAGGTATCTACTAGCCTCTGGCCCGCCAGAGTTAGTTATATTTTGTCTTGCAACATACGCACGCACTTTTTTTACTGAATCAAACTCACAACCCAGTTCTATTTTCCTCTTGAAACGCATGTCCTACATCCGTTTTCTAATCTCTACCTATAGTTTTACTAGTTCATATACACGTATCATTATATTGAAAATATATAAGATTCCCTTTTCATATTTACATCCTTATTTTGTTGTTGTTTTCCCTCCCAGTGCTGATTTTTTTACCACTGGTTTTCCCTTAAACCAACTCAATTGTCCCACGTCTTATTTGCTTACAAAAACAAAACGATTTTTTTTGGCAAATCAATAAGTTCTTAAAAAATGTCTATCATTTCGGGATTAAAAAAGTTCGGACTCCACCGAAATATGCAAAATAAGATTGAACTTTTTTACCATGGTCCTGAGCAGAAATGGGTTGTAATAAATTACTTAAGAATTAGAAAATGGGCTGCAAATTATTAAAAATTGCAAATGGGCTCTATGTTGTCTGCCACAGATTTGGAGGCTGACTTGTGGGCCTACTAAGTTCATGCGTACACAAGGTTTATCAAAAAATAAACTTAGTCAACAATCGACTCTACCAGCGTCGGACCGCCATTAGATGACAATCTAACGGCAATCGTGCTTCTTCAGTCTCTGATCTTCCTGCCCCAGCCGCCCAAACCACCGCCGTCGGAATCGCCTGCTCCCGCCTCCCGTGGTCAGCTGTGCTGCCGGGCAGGCCTCATGGCCCCATCATATACTAGCATCCCTAGCCTGTCTATCCCTCTACTCACCCACACCTCCTGTTATTTTCCGGCGACGTCAACCGAACCAGTCAACCCTCGTACTGTCCACCGCGTGGGCAGCCACTACCGTGTCTTCCCCGGCTCCGTGTCGTTCCCTTCGTAGGCCTCGCCGTCATCCACCGCCCTAGTGCTCTCGGCGCGGCGTGGTCAACGTGGTCAACGAATGGCATCCATCGGAAGTGGACTGTACGTGGAGAGGCTGACAGCTGGGTCCATAGCCGCACACAAGGAAATGACTCATTATTACGCGCAAAATAATGATTCCTCAATCTGACATCTGGGACCCACCGGAAGGGCCTCTGTATTTCGAGAAAAAAACATTCCCTCGGCTGATAGGTCGGACCCACCAACTATATCTTCGCATGCAAGGAAGTGCCTCCTTATTGCGCAAAAAAATGAATACCCCCTGCCAGCTGGGACCCACCACAGTGGGAGGCTGACTTGTGGGCCTACTAAGTTGACGGGGATGGAGGGCTTTGTTAGCTTAGTCAATATGAACGATTTTAGCTCTAGTGACCGTACGATGTCCATCCAACGGCCTTAGTGCTTCTTCAACCTCTGGTCTTCTTGCTCCAGCCACCCAAAGTAGCGCCGGTCGTGCTGCCTGCTCCTGCCTCCCGTGGCCGTCTGGGCTGCCGCGGAGGCCTCACCACCCCATACTACTCCTACCACTGGCCAGGCCATCCCTCCACTCACCCACACCCCCTGTTATTCTGCGGCGATGGCAGCCTCATACCACAGCCGAACCAGTGAACCCTCATACTCCTCTCCGCGTGGGCATCCACTGCCGCGTCTTCCCCGGCTCCATGTTGTCCCCTTCCTAAGCTTCACCGTCATCCACCGCCTTGGTGATCTCGGCGCGGCGTGGTCAATGTGGTCAATGACCGACTTCCATCGGAAGAGTACTGTACGTGGAGAGGCTGATAGTTGGGTCCACGGCCACAGTCCAGGTTTTTTGTGATTTGCCAAGTAAGTCGCTTTGTCAGTCCTGTTGGGCTGCAAATCTTTCAAGACGAGGAGAGCTTCATTCGGCTGGCCGAGAAAATGGCCTATCAGTAATGAGAAATGGGCTGTACATTATGAAAACACATCAAGCCGGCAATTAGTTTCAAATTTCTTTTTTTCATTTCGAGATTTTAAATTTCATTGATTTTTATGCGTGGACAATTTGTTGGATTTTATATTCATATACATTTATTTTTAAAATCAGTTTGAATGTGACTTGAAATTTCGGGATTAAAACAGTTCGGACCGCACCAAAATATGCAAAATTTCGTATAATTTTTTAAACATGGCCACAATATGGGCTGTAATGCTAACAAAAAGAATATGGGCTCCAAAAAAACCTTAAGAATTAGAAAATGGGCTGTAAATTATTAGAAATAATGGCAGATGGGTTGTATGATGTTTTCCACAGATTTGAGGCTTTCCTAAGCAAAAGGTTGACGCACAAGCACTGACTGTTGGATGTCCATCCAACGGCCATCGTGCTTCTTCAATCTCTGCTCTTCCTGCTCCAGCCGCTCAAACAAGCGCCGGCGGGACTACCTGCTCTCTCCTCCCCGCGGCCGGCTGTGTTGCCGCATAGGCCTCACCACCCCATCGTACTCCCATCGTTGGCCTAGCCACCCCTCTACTGACCCTCACCTCCTATTATTCTACAGTGATGGCACACGAACCAGTAAACCCCCGTATAGTCATACTCCCCTCCGCGTGGGAAATAACTGCCGAGTCTTCCCTGGCTCTGTGTCGTTCCCTTCCTAGGCCTCGCCGTTGTCCACTGTCCTGGTGCTCTCGGCGCGGCCTGGTCAACATGGTCAATGACCGACATGCATCTGAAGTGGATTGTACGTAGAGAGGCTGACAACTGGGTCCATGGCCACACGCAAGGAAATGCCTCCTTATTACGTGCAAAATAATGATTCCTCCACCTGACATCTGGGACCCACCGAAAGGGCCTTTGTATTTTGCGAAAAAAACATTACCACCGCTGACAGCTCGGACCCACCAGCAATATCTTCGCACGCAAGGAAGTGCCTCCTTATTACGCACAAAAAATGAATACTCCCCCTGCTAGTTGGGACCCAGTATAGTGGGAGGCTAACTTGTGTGCCTACTAAGTTGATGGGGATGGAGGAATTTGTCAACTTAGTCAATATGCACGATTATAGCTCAAGTGACCTTAGGATGTCCATCCAACGGCCGTAGTGCTTCTTGAACCTCTGGTCTTCTTGCTCCAGCCGCCCAAACCAGCGCCGATCGTGCCTCGTGCTCCTGCCTCTCGTGGCCGGTTGCGATTCCGCGGAGGCCTCACCGCCCCCTACTACTCCAACCGCTGGACAGGCCATCCCTCTACTCACCCACACCCCTGTTATTCTCCGGCGATGGTGGCCTCACACCGCAGCCGAACCAGTGAACCCTCGTACTCCTCTCCGCGTGGGCATCCACTGCCGCGTATTCCCTGGCTCCACGTCGTCCCCTTCCTAGGCCTCACCATCATCCACCGCCTTGGTGCTCTCGACGCGGCGTGGTCAATGTGGTCAATGACTAACTTCCATCGAAAGAGTACTGTACATGGAGAGGCTGACAGCTGAGTCCATGGCCGCAGCAAGGAAGTGCCTCCTTATTACGCGCAAAATAATTATTCCTCCACCTGACAGTGGGCACTCACTAGACGGGTCACCATATTTCGCGAAAAAAATGTTTCCCCCTAGCTGCCGGGACCCACCAGCTACATCTTCGCATGCAAGGAAGTGCGTTCGAGCAATAAAACGATTCGTCCCCCTGACTGCTGGGACCCACCAGCTACTTCTTCGCAGGCAAGGAAATGCCTGACAGTCAGGACCCACCTGGTCGAAGCGTACGTAGCATTGTCATTCTGGTCGCGAACGTGTATGTACATACCGGTAGATGTAGAGGCGCGCACATAGCATGTACACGTACGTACATCGGCCAGTGTGCAAGAAAGAAAATACGGCCACGTACGTACATAAGGGCAGGGTCTCGAACGCCTACTCGTGCATACGTACGGCCGGGGCTCGGGTACATGGCTGGGTTGGAACGGGGAAACAGCGTCATCGTCGTGTTCATGGGGAGCCAACCGGCTGGGTCGGAACGGAATGCATCGGCGTGTTAATCGGTAGGGCTTGGACGGAACAACTGATGGAAACGAGGCATGGCGTACCGCAGAACGGAGGAAACGGCCTTGTGTTCGACCGGCCATGGTCGAAACGGGATCTTGTTCATCAGGAGGGGCCTGGCGTACCGTAAAACAGAGGAAACGGACCTCCTACAGTCGAAACGGAAGTCCTATTGATCGGGAGGGGTGTGGCGTACCGCAAAACGGAGGAAACGGCCTTGTGTTGGAGCGCTACAGTCGAAATGGGGGTCCTGTTCATCGGGAGGGGCGTGGCGTACCGCAAAACGGGACTCCACAGGGTACTGTTCATCTCCACCGTCGACCCCCTCCAGCCTCCACGGGCAACTCTTCATCCACCGTCGACCTCCTCCAGCCTCCACCTACGACTATTCATCCACGGGCTCCTATTCATCCAGCCTCCACCGTGCGCTACTCCACTGGCTACTGTTCAACCATCCCTCTCCACGGGCTCGTGTTCAACCACTCCTCCATGGGCTACTGTTCATCCAGCCCTCCACCGTCTACTGTTCATCCAGCCCTCCATGGGGTGGTCCTGTTCATCCTGCCCTCCATAGGATCCTATTCATCCAGCCCTAAATAGCTCGATCGATAAGGGTCATGTTCATCCAGAGGCAACACCACGGGGTCATGTTCATCCACCCCACCGGGAACTGTGTCGGGGAAACTGATCGCCCACGAACACCTATGGGGCCGGAGCCCCTTTTCGGTACGGCAAGGTGGCGGAGGATGCACAAAGAGCAGATCGAGGTGAACACGCGAGCAGTTTACCCAGGTTCGGGCCGCACGGATGCGTAAAACCCTACTCCTGCCTTGGTTTGTATTACGTTCTAGGCTCGGTAGCGAGAAGAGCTACAATGCTGATCGCTAGCAGTACCGAGCGTGAGAGTGGTCGATGATCGGAACCCCTTCTACGTTGCGCATGGGCCTCCTTTTATAGGTCAAAGGGGTCACCGACAGGTGGCAACGCAGTCGAGGGTAAAAATGTAAAATAGGTGGTAGTTGGAACAGTGTTGCATAGTGCTCTATACCTAACCCTGACGGCAGGGGACAAGGGCATTAAATGCCCGTCACCGTCGCCCAAAAAGTGCAAAACGTGACCGTCCAGGGCGCCTCGTCATCGTAGCTTGCCACCGTGTTCCCCTGGCTGCACAGCGTTCCGCCACGTGCGCCTGGGAGGGTCCCAGGGCGACACGTGGATGGATGAGCTGGAGCGTGGGTACTGAGTGGAAGCTTGCCGCGGCAAACGCCTTGCCGCGGTGGCTAGCTTGTCGCTGCCGGGAGCTTGTCGCTCACCGGTCTTTGCCGGGATGCGTGGCTCGTCGCGGCAAGTTTCTTGATATGCCTTGGATAGTCTTCCCGGCAAGCTCCTCTCTCCGGGGTTTCGTGTCTTGAGTGATTCTGTGCCTTGAGTGGCCTTCCCGGCAAGCTCCTCTTGCCGGGGCCTTGTCTTCTGGACTTGGATACTTTGTTCTTGAATGGCTCCAGAGGATCCACGAGGGGTCTTGGCGGTCGCCTGGCTAGCCCTGCCGCGGGACGCTACAACTGCCCGTGCACAAGTTCGGGATACTAAGGTACCCCTACTTTAGTACACCGACAGGAGCCCCCGGGCCTGGGCCACACACGGTGCCGAGCGCTATTGGGCGAGGCCCAAAACAGTGCACGGGCCCGCGCGCGGCCTGCGGCACGCCGTATCCCACTCCGTATCCACCGCGCCCCTCCCAAACGGCACGCGTCAATCGTGGCGTCGTGGGAGAGATCGTGGCCTGATTCTTTAATGGGAAATGCGGAACGTCCCCCTCTTCCCCCCTTAAAAGCGGGGGAAACGGGGGCAGTTCCTTCCATTCGCCCGTTGCTTCTTCATCCTTCAGAAACCCCCGCCGCTCCCCTCCTCCTCGAAGGTCGAAAGAGAGCAGCGCTCCGCCCCCTCCACCGCCACCAGCATCACCAGCGCCGTCAACTTCCCCCACCGTCCCCGCCATGGCCCCGAAGGGCGAGAAGGCGAAGGCCGCGAAGTCCGCCGAGGCGCTGCGGCTAGTAGCAATGCGGAAGAAGATGGCGGTCTTCCCGCCAAAGCTTGACGCGGAGGAGTTGAAGGATACCTTTTACCTCTTCTGGTCGAGGGAGACGAAGGCGCATCCTCGCACCAAGGTACTCCCCGCTGTAGCCTGCGATATGTTCCCGACCGGCTACGCCTTCTTTGCTCTATTCTTCTACTGATGGCACTGCCCGCCCTTTTCTGAGTTCTTCTGCAACATCATGAATACCTACGGGTTTCATCTCCTTGACTTCACCCCCAACGCCGTCTTGACCATGGCCATTTTCGCACATCTGTGCGAAAACTTTGTCGGAGTCTACCCCAATGTAGCTCTTTTCCGCCATTACTTCACGCCCCGAGTCGAGGCAGGGTCGCCTCTGTCTGGCGGAATCTCCTGGATCTCTAGGACCCATAAGAAAGAAGCTTACTTGACGGGGGAGCTCCGCGGCAAGTGGGATGAGTGGAGAGCCAACTGGTGTTGGATCGTAGAGGATGATCCGCAACCATTCACTTCCCGGCGCCAAGCCCCAGTAGTACGCGGCAACGACTGGAGCGATTTGGCCCCTGAAGACGACAGGCTGAAGATAGCCACCACCCGGATCTTTCGCCTCTGGCAAGCCAAGCTCACTGTCGGCGTAGTTGGAGCAGATTTTCTCCACCGCCGCATCGCCCCCTTGCAGGAGAGGAAGAGGGCCGCCTGGGAGTTTGAGAACGCGGCAGACATCATGAGGCTGCGCCCGGGCCTCAATTACAACTTTACTGTCCTGGAGCTCAACGCAATGCTCCAAGCGTTATTCAAGTCGACTCTGCCCACCCCGAATGGTTCTCGTTGCCGCCGGGTGTCGTCCCGCTGTGCAATAGCTCTGCGCTCAGCTCCATCCACGCGGCGATGCCACTGTGCGACTCCCACGGGATCAACCCCACTTGGAAAGAGCCTTTCGACGAAGCCGTGCAGACGTTCTTCGACGACTTGGTGGAACTGCCAGTCGACGCCGACGAGAAGAGGGGCCTCACCCGCAACACCACCGACCAGGAGATGGCATATATTGCCACCAGGCTGGAAGAGGCAGCGGCAGCCAGGGCCGCGGGCGAGTTCGGGTATACTGTGGAGGAAGCGGAGGCAGCGGAGGCGACAAGTCTCGCCGAAGAGGAAGAGCTTCGCAAAGCGGGAAAGCTTGCCGGGCGACTCGCCGGGACAAGCGAGCCCACCGAGCAGGGCGCCGAGTCGAGCGGGCCCGCCGAGGAGGGCGTCGGGTCAAGCGATCCTGCCGAGGACTCGGGCGGCTCGCTGGGCCTTGACTCCTCTTCTTCGTCCTCGGGCAGCTCACCGCCACCAGCAAGTCCTCCAGCTCAAACAAGGAGGCACCTCCGCAAGGCCGCAGACGTGGCGGGGCGGCCGGCGGGCCAGCAGCCGCAACGCCGCCCGACACGCGCCACCGCCTCGTGCTTCAGCGGCAACAGGAGGGGGATCTTCCCGGGCTAGCGCCCCTGCTCCCGCTGCTCCTCGTGCTTCGGCGGCAACCGGAGCGGGGTCTACCCAGACCACCGTCCCTGCTCCCGCCAAGCGGCCGAGGGGGCCCACTCCTCCCCCTCCTCGCGTAGGAACGCGCGAGCCTGATTTTGACTTCTCCACGCTCAGCTCCGACGAGGAGGAAGAAGAGTAAGTCTTCGCAATCTTTGTCTTCCTTCGATTTTCTGTTGTTTTTGTCTTGCATCTCTTCCGCCTAACTCCGAACCTGTTCTCTTTTCAGAACTCTGGCTCAAAGGGCGACGAAGAGGGCCAAGGTCCCGGTGATCATCATCGAGGACGAGCCCGCCGCGTCAGCAGGGGGTGCGCCTGAGACGAGCTTGCCGGACCCGGCAACTGTACTTTGGAGCAGCCCCCAGCGCAGCCCCCAGCGTAAGTGTGGTTCACTTTCCGCTTGTGGGGCGCGCGTGGGTCTTCCTTGCTGATATCTTGTTTGTTGACTTGTGCAGGAGTAGAGCAGCAGCATCAGGAGCGCCAGGAGACCGCCCCCGACGTGCCGCACGCCTCGACCACACCTCCAAGAAGGAGCTCCCCGGCGAGGGAGAATACTCTGCCAAGGGCGAGCACCCCGCCAAGGGATGGCGCTGGCGGCCCTCCGCCGGCGGGGGCTACCACCACGCCGCCGAGGGAGACCTCCCCGGCAAGGAACCTCACCGAGGAGCCGGCCCGCGCAGGTAAACCCTTGGACTTTTCTTCTTCTGAATTCTTGTTTTTGGATATTTGCTTGACTTGTTTTTCTTTTCTTCCATTAGATCCCTCCGCCGCCGAGCCTATGGAGACGGAGGTCTTTGCCGGCGACGCCACCGTTATTGAAGCAACGGTTGGCGCGGACGGTCCTGTTGGCGCGGAGGCCGCCGAGACTGCCGCCGCGGCAGCCGGCGAGGAGGCTGGCGGTCGCTTTGACGGCACTGATGCCGCAAGAGCGCCAGGTGCTATGCCGACCGCCGAGCCTTCCGCCGCAGCCGCAGCCCCCAGCTCCGATGAGCCAGAGCCAAGCGCTTATCTGAAGGCCGGGGACGACGTCTTCATCCAGCTCCCGTGGGCGTCTATGTCCAAGGCACCAGTCGAGGGAGAGGTCTTCGACAGGGGGGTCCTCGCCTCCGCCGGACTGAAGATCGTCGATGCACCGAGAAGCAGCAGCGAGCCCGAGGAGGAGCGGCTGCTGCGCAAGCTTCCGTCTCTGTATCGCGCCCGGCAGGCGAAGCTAGAGTCCCGAGAGGCTCTGGCCGCCAAGGCGAGTGGTGACTTGGAGAAGCGCGCAGAAGAGCTCCGGGCCGCCAACCAAGCAGCTCTCCGATCCTTGGCGGAGGAGCGGGAGCAGCTTGCCGAGGCGCAGGAGGTGTTTATCTTGGAGAAGGCTGAAGCGGAGGAGCAGCAGTGTCTCGCCGCCGAGGAGCTGTCCAAGCGAGAAGGCTAGCTGACGCAGCGGAAAGTCGACCTCGACAGCCACGAGGACGAGCTTGCCGCGCGTGAGCGGTCGCTTGGAGGAGCTCTCCAAGAGGCGAAGGATGCTGCCGCGGCCGCCGAGACCGCGAAGAGGGAGTTGGAGCAGAGGGTGGCGCAGCTGGAGGCCAACCTGAAGACGAGCGGCGAGGAGGTTGCCGCCCTCAAGCTTGAGAGGGAGAAGGACGCCCACAGCCACTCCGAGCTGCAGGTTCGCCTCTCCGACAATGGCAAGGAGCTCGTCGTCGCCAAGGACTCCATCGCCGATCTGGAGCTGAAGCTGTCCACTCTTTCCACTACGCTGGACGGCGCCAGGGAGCGGGAGACGACCCTGAAGGAGGAGCACAGGGCCGAGAAGGTGTTGCTGGACAGTGCCGCCATATCCCAGAACAACTTTAGGCGGAACGTCGAGATATGGACTGAAGGCCTTGTCAACGTCGCCGCGGACATCGACAAGGAGCTGGCGGAGCTGGGGGCGGAGTACCTCGGGTACTCCACCGACGAGAACCTCCACGCCAGCGCCAAGCTCACTTTGTTCTTCAAGGGCATGGCGACGGCCCTCCAGCAACTCCGGGAGAAGATCCCGAAGCAGCTGGCGGACGAGTCGCGCAGGCTCTGCGCGGGGGCCCTCCAGAAGGTGCTGATGAAGATAGCGTACCACAACCCCGGGCTCAACCTCACCAACGTCCTCAGGACTCTGCCGCCCGACGCCGACCAGGAGGTGCTCAAGGCCCTTGTCGCACCCATCATGGACAAGGTGGGCGGGATCAAGAGAGTCGAGGGCGACCGCGCAGACTAGACTATTTATTTTCTCCTTTCCTTGTCGCTGCCAACCTTGTCATGGACAATAGTCTATTAGAACTGCGACAAGTCACTTTGTAATATAACTTTATCTTAGTTACTGAATGCTATGTTATTTCCTTTACTTGACTTCCTTGCTTTGTATGTTTTTACCCTACGCTTTTAGGGAACTTGCCGGCGTAGGCACCTTTGCCGCGAGCGCTGAGTGCGGAACTTCAGCAGCCTGCTGGCAACGCCGTTGCCGACAAGAAACCTTGTCGCGACTAGTTGCAGCACGCTTAAATTATTGAGCGGGCTCGGAAACAAAGTAAGGGCGCGACACTAGTCGCAGCACACTTAAGCTGTTGAGCAAACTCGAAACAAGGTAAGGGCGCAACTAGCCACGAGTTGGTTCCTCCGCGCACAGGTTTTCCATACAAAGTACGGTCGTTCAAGGAAGATAACTTAAAAATTTTAAAATTTGATTGCTCAAACTTTGGCAACTTAGCTTTTGTGTTGTTTGTTCCCCGGCAAGGCAAGGCTTTCTTGAACGGCACTTGGTCCATACCACCATCTTCTCCTCCCC
>LR738715.1:69300958-69312057 GCA_902687465.1 Secale cereale | reverse complement strand
AAACTTGTGCGCGATGGAACTTTGCTTTTCCTTGAGAAAAAAGAAAGAGGAGGAAACACAAATATGGAACCTTGCGGCTCGTTAGTGCTTACCGGGTATGGTGCTGCACAAAGTGTCAGGTAATACATGCAAAAGGCAAAAAAGCATGAAAATGACAAGTTTGTGCGGGGCACATAAACTTTACTGATGCACGGGGTCAGCGCCCGGCTTTGTACAAAGGATTACATGCAACGGCGGCAAAACATGTACAAAAGGTGGTTGCCGGAGCGGATCACGGCAACCGCGCCTTATGGGTAAAACTTACGAAGATGCTCGATGTTCCAGGAGTTGCTCACCGGCAAGCCATCTTCGGTCTCAAGGCGGATAGCACCGGGCCTAGTGACTTGTTTCACCCGATAAGGGCCTTCCCACTTCAGCGTCAACTTGTTGGAACTCTTGGCGGACTGAACGTGCCGAAGAACAAGGTCGCCTTCCTCGAAACTTCTGGCTTTAACTTTGCGGCTACGGTAGCAACGCAAAGCTTGCTGGTAGCGAGCAGCTCGCACAGCAGCCTGAAGACGGTCCTCCTCAAGGAGCAGTGCGTCATCTTGTCGCAGCTGCTCTTGCTCGAGCTCATCGTAAGCGAGCACTCGAGGCGACCCGTATACGAGTTCTGTGGGGAGAACTGCCTCTGCTCCATAGACTAGAGCAAAGGGTGTCTTCCCGGTGGCTCGATTTGGTGTCGTCCTGATCGACCAAAGAGCCGCCGGCAACTCCTCGATCCAATTTCTTCCGCACTTGTGCAGCCTGTCAAAAGTCCTTGTCTTGAGACCGCGCAGCACTTCAGCATTTGCCCTCTCCGCTTGACCGTTGCTTCTCGGGTGAGCAACAGAAGCGAAGCAGACCTTGGCGCCAAGGTCTTGGACATATTGCATGAAGGTGCGACTTGTGAATTACGTGACGTTGTCGGTGATGATCCTGTTAGGGATCCCGAAACAGCAAACAATCGACCTGAAGAGCTTGACTGCTGACTGTGCGGTCACCTTTCTCACTGGTTCCACTTCCGGCCACTTTGTGAACTTGTCGATGGCGACGTACAAGAACTCAAAGCCCCCGGCTGCGCGGGGAAAGGGGCCGAGGATGTCGAGCCCCCAGACCCTAAAATGGCCAGGACAAAGGGATCGTCTGGAGAGCTTGAGCTGGCTGATGTATCTGCTTGGAATGGAACTAGCACGCTTCACACTTGGTTACTTGTGCAGTTGCATCCTGGAGGGCTTTTGGCCAAAAGAAACCTTGCCGGAACGCCTTGCCGGCAAGTGCTCTTGCGCTAATGTGGTGGCCACATATGCCTCCATGTATTTCTGCCAACAGCTTTTGTCCATCTTCCCGGGGAATACACTTCAATTTCATACCGTTGAGTCTTCTTCTGTATAGTTCGTTGCCGACAAACTGGTACATACTTGACTGTCGGGCTACTTTTTCAGCTTCTTCTTGCTCTTCGCGAAGTTCTCCTGTCTGGAGAAAATGGACAATCTGCTGCGCCCATGCTGGAGCCTGTGGCTCGACAACAAGGACTAAAGGCACTTGTGCTGCTGCGGGAACGTCAGCTTCCACGGCAAGAACCTGCGGCCCAGCCGGAGCTTGACACTCCCCGGCAAGCTTGCCGGAGCAAAACTTGTCAGGAGCGCCTTCTTCAACTGTACAAACCCTAGGGCTTGCAGGAGCAGACTGCTCCTCAGCAATCTTGTCGTTGATCTTGGGGACCTTGTTGGCGGCGGCTTCGGGAAGCTCTGCCGGCAAATAGTCTCCAGAAACCAACTTTCTCTTCTTGCTCTGTCCAATCGACGGTGTTACGGATGGTTGAGTCAGCTTGAGCACAAAGACCCCTGGTTCCACAGGCAACTTTAGTGCAGCACACTTTGACAGGCCATCTGCGATGTCGTTTTGAGCTCTTGGGATGTGCTCCATCTGTAGGCCGTCAAAGTGCTCTTCAAGCTTTCTCACTTCATCGACGTAAACTTCCATCAATGGACTCTGGTAGTTCTTGTTTACTTAGCAGACGACAAGCTGCGAGTCACCCCTTACAATCAACTTCTTGATCCCAAGGTCTGCCGTGATCCTGAGACCGGCAAGCAAATCCTCATACTCTGCAGTATTGTTTGTTGCTTGCTCCTTGGGAAAGTGCATTTGGACGACGTACTTGAGGTGCTCTTCGGTGGGCGTGACAAGCAGCACGCCGGCACCGGCGCCTTGCAGCGAGAAGGCACCATCAAAGTACATTATCCATTCTTTGCTCGCTTCCTTGATGGGGATGCTCGTCTTTGGAATCTCTTCGTCTGGCGTTGGCGTCCACTCTGCTATGAATTTTGCCAATGCTCTGCTCTGGATAGTTGAAGTGCTTTCAAACTTGAGGCCAAAGCTTGACAGTTCTAGTGCCCACTCAACAATCCTTCCTGTTGCTTCTGGATTTTGCAGTATCCTCTTTAGCGGAAAGCGAGTGACCGCTGTTATCTCCCGTGCCTGGAAGTAATGGCGCAGCTTTCTCGAGGCCATGAGAAGGCCGAAAAGCAACTTCTGCACCCCAGAGTATCTTGACCTAGCCCCCTGCAAGAGGGAACTGACAAAATAAACTGGGCGCTGCACCATCTTCTTCCGTACCTCCTCTTGCATCTGCGCAGATCCGTTCTTGCCGGGGCCAGAGCTTGTCGGGGAAGCCCCCTGCTTGTCGCTGGATGTGCTTGCCGCAGCTGCTGGCTCATCATCCGCCTCCCTCCCCGCTACTAACGCAGCACTAACCACTTGATTGGTTGCCGCTAGGTACAGCAGCAACTTTTCTTGTGGCTTAGGTGCGACAAGTATTGGAGTGGAGGACAGGTACCTCTTCAAGTCTTGCAGCGCTGCCTCCGCTTCCGGAGTCCATTTCATTGGACCTGCCTTTTTCGAGATTTTGAAAAACGGCAGGGCGCGTTCTGCAGACTTAGAGATAAACCTGCTGAGAGCAGCTACGCAGCCGGCAAGTCTTCGCACATCCTTGACGCGCTTTGGTGCTTCGATCTTCTCAATGGCTTTGATCTTGTCGGGATTGGCTTCAATCCCCCTCTGGGATACAAAGAACCCGAGAAGCTTGCCGGAGGGGACTCCAAACACGCACTTCTCGGGGTTGAGCTTGAGTTGGATCTTGCGCAGATTCACAAAGGTTTCATCTAGATCTTGTATCAGAGTTGCCCTGTCCTTGCTCTTGACCACTATGTCATCCATGTAAGATTCTACATTCCTGTGGATCTGTGGCTCAAAAGCTGTATGGACAACCCTTGCAAATGTTGAACCCGCATTCTTCAATCCGAATCGCATGCGTATGAAGCAATAAGTGCCACATGGAGTAATGAATGCGGTCTTATCCTCGTCTTCTTCAGCCATGAAAATCTGGTGATATCCTGAGTATGCATCAAGAAACAAAAGCAACTCACATCCAGCCGTGGAGTCAACAGTCTGGTCAATGCACGGCAAGGGAAATGGATCTTTAGGACAAGCTTTATTCACATCAGTGAAGTCTATACAAAGCCTCCACTTCCCGTTCGCCTTGCGCACGACAACAGGGTTGGCGAACCACGTGGGATGGAGTACACCTCTGACAAGGCCTGCTGCTTCCAGCTTCTTGATTTCTTCTGCTATGAACTCTTGGCGCTCCACTGCTTGTTTCCTAACTTTCTGCTAGACGGGCCGCGCGTGAGGACAAATGGCAAGCTTGTGCGCAATCACTTTCCTGGGAACACCGGGGATGTCAGACGGTTGCCATGCAAACACGTCGACATTCGCCCGCAGGAAAGCAACGAGCGCGCTTTCCTATTTGGGGTCGAGGGTGGCACTGATGGTGAAAGTACCACTAGTGCTGTCCTCCTTGACGGACACCCTCTTGGTTGCTGGTGGAGCTGCCATCGTCTTCTTGCACTTGCCAGTGGAGCTCGATGGTGCGTCCTCGACGGCAGCGCAGCACTCCGAGGAGGTGCGTTTGCCGGAGTGGGCTCCAGAGCTCTTGCCTGGCTTGGTCTTGTTCTTCCCCTCGGGAGCTTCAGCGGCAAGTGTCTTGCGCTCTGTTGCGGCTGCTGCTTCCTGGTAGATCTTGTCGGCGCAGATAAGGGCATCCTTCTTGTCGCCGGGGACAGAGATGACGCTTATCGGGCCGGGCATCTTGAGCATGTTGTAGGCGTAGTGAGAGGCTACCATGAACTTGGCGAGAGCTGGACGGCCGAGTATTCCATTATAGGGTAATGGAAAATCTGTAACGTCAAAGGTGATTCTCTCAGTCCTGAAGTTCAGCTCTTCGCCAAATGTCACTGGCAGCGTGATCTTCCCCTTCGGCTTGCTACTTCCCGGGCTAATCCCTTGGAACGTGCCGGTTTCCTCGAGCTCGCTGTCGGGGATCTGGAGTTTCCGGACCACGGCGGAGGAGATCAGGTTCAAGCCGGCCCCGCCGTCAACTAACATCTTGGTGACCTTGAGGTTGCGGATGGTTGGTGAAACCAACATCGGCAAGCACCCGACCGCAGTTGTGCGATCAGGGTGGTCCTCAATGTCGAAGATGATAGGCGTGCTGGACCACTTCAGAAGTTTGCGCGACTCGACGGGTGGTTCTGCCGCATTAACTTCCCGCACCCACTGCTTGAGTTGGCGGTGGGAAGTATGCAGAGAAGCACCTCCGTCAATGCACATAACCTCTGTGGCCTTCTTGAACTCCTGCTCGCTGGTTTCTCCGTCATCCATGTCTTCGTCGTCGTCGTCGTCTTCGTCCTTGTCGCGGCCGCGGGGAGGTCTGTCTCCTTGCCGCTGCTTGGCCTTGCCGCGGCGTCCTCCCCAGCCGTTGAATGGCCGCTTCTTGCCGGACCCACCAGCACCTCCCTGGGCCTTCTCCTTGTCGCGTCGCTCGTACTCAGCCTTCTGCTGCTCGACGAGGTACTCGACTTTCTTGCAATTCTGAAGGTCATGGCCCTTGGTGCAGTGGATCTTGCAGTACTGCTTGTCGGTGCCGTCCTGCTTGTCGGTGGCTGCCACAGCATGGCAGTTGGTGCACGCGGCAGTCTCCTTGCCGGAGCTACCAGCCTGGGCTTTCTTGGCGCCAGCCTCCTTGCCGGACTGCTCAACGACCAGCACTTCCTTGCTCTTCTTCTTTCTGTTGTTCCACCAGCGGCTCTTCTTTGCCGGGGCGGCATCCTCACTGTCTGATCCCCCTGCTCCTATATCCTCTCCGGGGAGCTTCCTCCCCTCCTCAGCGCGTGCGCACTTGTCGGCCAGGGCATAAAGCTCGTTGACGTCTCGGATCTTGCACATCGCCATCTCCTCCCTCATCCTGCGGTTACGCACGTTCTGGTGGAACGCGCTAATAACCACGGCAGGGTGGACATCCGGGATGTTGTGCTGGACACGGCTGAACCTCTGGATATATTTACGCAGGGACTCTCCTTCCTTCTGGGCTAGTATGTGAAGGTCACTCTCCTGGCCATGGGGATTGTGGCCACCTGTGAAGGCGCCGACAAACTGGTGGCACAGGTCTGCCCAAGAAGAAATGGAGTTCTCCGGCAAGTGCATGGGCCAAGATCTGACGTTTGGCTTGAGCACGAGCGGGAAGTAATTGGCGAGTATCTTCTCGTCTCGTCTCCCGACATCCTGCACCGCGATGGTGTAGATGCTGAGGAACTCCGACGGATGGGTCTTGCCGTCGTACTTCTCGGGTACGTCGGGCTTGAAGTTCTTCATGCTGGGCCACTGGACTTGCCGCAGCTCACGGGTGAACGAAGGGCAACTTGCCGTGTACGGCAGGTCGCCTGGTCCCCCTGGCGCTTGCATGTCAACAGCGGGCCCAGCGCGCTGGTCGGATTGACGCCGCGCTTCTCTTCGGCGCTCGATTCGGGTTCGAGCGTCCTCTTGTTGTCGGTCGTCAAGGACTTGGCGTTGATCGCGGCGAGCTCGTGGATCCGACGACGCGGTGGAGTCGTCGTCGATGTTGATCCGGCGAGTCGGCGATTTTGGTCTTTGGGGCGGGGAGTGCACGGTGGTTGCACCCCCGGCAGTCTTGTCGCCATCAGCCCGCGCCTGGCTAACTTGCCGCGGCCGCGACGTGGTCGGCTGCTGCGGAGTGTCGCCATTGGCGAAGGCGATGAGGCTCTGGATGGTGGCCCTCCAGTCGTCGGCCTTGTCCGTCGCTGGAGGGAAGTTGAGGAGCAGTTGAGCTCGTGCTAGAGTTTCTGCTGGAGTGGCGGGGAGCGGTGGCGAGCGGTGCGAGGAGCGGGATATGCTCGGACTTCTAACTACGTTAGAAGGAGCAGCGTCCTGTCCCGGCGACCGCGCCTTGCTCGTGCCAGCATGATGGCCTTGAGCGTCCCGGGATCCGCCAGCTTGTCCTTGGCCCAGCAAGCGTATGGTACCTTCAGTACCACGACGCTGCCGGTCCCGCGCCTCCTGAGACGGGCGCGGTGCATGCATGGACGCCGAGGTCTTGGAGTGCGCCCGGTCGTCCGTCTTGTCCTTGGACTTGGCGGCGTCGTGAGTTTCCTCGCCGACGTCCGTCCTTCCGCCGGCGCCTACCCCACCAGCCGTTGGCTCCGGCGGTGGCGGGATCGACGCGGACGGGCCTGCTGCCTCCGAAGCCTTCTTCTTCGGCGGCATGCTGACGAAATCGATGAAGTTGATGAAGTTGGTGAAGATCTAGCTCGCGTGGTCACCGGATCAGGTTCACACAACCTCGACGCACCCCCTACCTGGCGCGCCAAAGATGTCGGGGAAACTGATCGCCCACGAACACCTATGGGGCCGGAGCCCCTTTTCGGTACGGCAAGGGGGCGGAGGATGCACAAAGAGCAGATCGAGGTGAACACGCGAGCAGTTTACCCAGGTTCGGGCCGCACGGATGCGTAAAACCCTACTCCTGCCTTGGTTTGTATTACGTTCTGGGCTCGGGAGCGAGAAGAGCTACAGTGCTGATCGCTAGCAGTACCGAGCGTGAGAGTGGTCGATGATCGAAACCCCTTCTACGTTGCGCCTGGGCCTCCTTTTATAGGTCAAAGGGGTCACCGACAGGTGGCAACGCAGTCGAGGGTAAAAATGTAAAATAGGTGGTAGTTGGAACAGTGTTGCATAGTGCTCTATACCTAACCCTGACGGCAGGGGGCAAGGGCATTAAATGCCCGTCACCGTCGCCCAAAAAGTGCAAAAAGTGACCGTCCAGGGCGCCTCCGTCCGCCACGACGGTGGCCTCGTCATCGCAGCTTGCCACCGTGTTCCCCTGGCTGCACAGCCTTCCGCCACGTGCGCCTGGGAGGGTCCCAGGGCGACACGTGGGTGGATGAGCTGGAGCGTGGGTACTGAGTGGAAGCTTGCCGCGGCAAACGCCTTGCCACGGTGGCTAGCTTGTCGCTGCCGGGAGCTTGTCGCTCACCGGTCCTTCCCGGGACGCGTGGCGCGTCGCGGCAAGTTTCTTGATATGCCTTGGATAGTCTTCCCGGCAAGCTCCTCTCGCTGGGGTTTCGTGTCTTGAGTGATTCTGTGCCTTGAGTGGCCTTCCCGGCAAGCTCCTCTTGCCGGGGCCTTGTCTTCTGGACTTGGATACTTTGTTCTTGAATGGCTCCAGAGGATCCACGAGGGGTCTTGGCGGTCGCCTGGCTAGCCCTGCCGTGGGACGCTACAACTGCCCGTGCACAAGTTCGGGATACTAAGGTACCCCTACTTTAGTACATCGACTAACTGTTCATCCAAACCCCCCCCAGCAACGCTCACTATTCATCCAGAGGCAGCATCGATCGGCTTCAGTTAGCAGCAGTAGCGAAGGAATCGCTCGATCGGGTTCAGTTAACAGCCATCGATTGATCGCTCGGGTTCAGTAACGCGTAGCCGGCAGTGCAATCGCTCGGGTTCAGTTAGAGCCCAATGCCTCGCTCGGGTTCAGTTAGAGCCCAACGCCTCGCACCCACGCGCGTGCGTGTATGAGAGAAGCGCGCATCGCTCGGCCCCGACCACCCACTGTAACCGGGAACACCCCGATATTTTCCTCGCCCTCACTTCTACCACGTTTTTTTTCGTCATGGACGGCCCAAAGAATGTCATGGAGCTGCGTCTCCGGCCCGCCCAGGACGAAAAGCCCATTTTCTGTCATGATTTTTTGTCATAGAAGTAGGACCACACCACATCTATGATGATACCGTGTTTTGTCACAATTATTGTCATAGAAGTGTCATAAGTATGACAAAAAAAAGTTCGTTCGGCCCAAAATGTAATGGATCTATCTTTTTTTGTAGTGAAAGCATCATCATGATCTCCATTGTCACCGGCTTGACACCATGATCTTCAATGTAGCGTTGTGGTTGTCTCGCCAACTATTGCTACTACTACTATTGCTAACTCATAGTGATAAAGTAAAGCAATTACATGGCCTTCACAATTCATACAATAAAGAGACAACTATAAGGCTCCTGCCGGTTGCCGATAACTTTACAAAACATGATCGTCTCATACAATAACGTATAACTCATCACGTCTTGACCATATCACATTACAACATGCCCTGCAAAAACAAGTTAGACGTCCTCTACTTTGTTGTTACAAGTTTTACGTGGCTGCTACGGGCTTAGCAAGAACCATTCTTACCTACGCATACAAAACCACAACGATTTTTCGTCAAGTATGTGTTGTTTTAACCTTCACAAGGACCGGGTGTAGCCACACTTGATTCAACCAAAGTGAGAGATACAGACACCCGCCGGTCACCTTTATGCAACGAGTGCTCGTAACGATGAAACCAGTCTCGCGTAAGCGTACGCGTAATGTCGGTCCAGGCCGCTTCATCTCACAATATCGCCGAATCAAAGTATGACATGCTGGTAAGCAGTATGACTATTATCGCCCATAACCCATTGTGTTCTACTCGTGCATATCATCTACGCATAGACCTGGCTCATGATGCCACTATGGGGAATGTAGTATTTCCAAAAAAAATCCAATGATCACGCAAGATCTATCTACTATAAGCATAGAAACGAGCGGGGAGAGTGTGTCTACGTACCCTCATAGACCGAAAGTGGAAGCGTCTAGTGACGCGGTTGATGTAGTCGAACGTCTTCGCGATCCAATCGATCCAAGCACCGAACGTACGACACCTCCGCGTTCAGAACACGTTCAGCTCGATGACATGCCCACAATCTCTTGATCAAGTTGACCTTCACGGGAGAGTTTCGTCAGCACGACGGCGTGGTGACGGAGATGATGAAGTTACCGACGCAGGGCTTCGCCTAAGAACTGCAACGATATGACCGAGGTGTGTTTCTGTGGAGGGGGGCACCGCACACGGCTAAAACAATGTTGCTTCTGTGTTCTAGGGTGCCCCCTTCCCCTGTATATAAAGGAACAAAGGGGGGAGGCCAGCCGGCCCTAGGCGCGCCAAGGAGAGGGAGGAGTCCTCTTCCTAGTAGGTGTAGGACTCCTCCTTTCCTAGTCCAACTAGGAGGAGGAAGGGGGAAGGAAGGAGAGGGAAGAGGAGAAGGAAAGGGGGCGCGCCCCCTCCCTAGTCCAATTCGGACTCCCTATAGGGAGGGGGCGCGGCTGCCCCTTGTGGGCTGCCTCCCCTTTTCCCTATGGCCCATGTAGGCCCAATAGTCCCCCCAGGGTTTCTAATAACCCCCCGGCACTCCGACAAATATTCGGTGACCCCCGGGACTCATCCGGTGTTCGAATATAGTCATCCAATATATTAATATTTATGTCTTGGACGTTCCGAGACTCCTCGTCATGTCCGTGATCACATCCGGGACTCCAAACTACCTTCGGTACAACAAAACTCATAAACTCATAATACTGCTCGTCATCGACCGTTGAGCGTGCGGACCCTACGGGTTTCAGAACTATGTAGACATGACCGAGACTCATCTTCGGTCAATAACCAATAGCAGAACCTAGATGCTCATATTGTTTCCTACATATTCTACAGAGATCTTTATCGGTCAAACCGCATAACAGCATACGTTGTTCCCTTTGTCATCGGTTAGCTACTTGCCCGAGATTTGATCGTCGGTATCATCATACCTAGTTAATCTCGTTATCGGCAAGTCTCTTTACTCGTTCCGTAATACTTCATCCCATGACTAACTCATTAGTTGTTTGCTTGCAAGGCTTATTATGATGTGTATTACCGAGAGGGCCCGGAGATACTTCTCCGACACTCGGAGTGACAAATCCTATTCTCGATCTATGCCAACACCACAAACACCTTCGAAGACACCTGTAGAGCATCTTTATAATCACCCAGTTACGTTGTGACATTTGATAGCACACAAGGTGTTCCTCCGGTATTCGGGAGTTGCATAAGCTCATAATCATAGGAACATGTATAAGTCATGAAGAAAGCAATAGCAGTAAAACTAAACGATCAAGTTGGTAAGCTAACGGATGGGTCTTGTCCATCACATCATTCTCTAATGATGTGATCTCATTCATCAAATGACAACACATGTCTATTGTTAGGAAACATAACCATCTTTGATCAACGAGCTAGTCAAGTAGAGGCATACTAGGGACACTCTGTTTTGTGTATGTATTCACGCATGTACTAAGTTTCTGGTTAATACAATTCTAGCATGAATAATAAACATTTATCATGATATAAGGAAATATAAATAACAACTTTATTATTGCCTCTAGGGCATATTTCCTTCACCTTTGAGGGGTTTGTTCGGGGTATCTTCACCTCGAGCGGAAGCACAATTAGTTGCCCCTCAGCCTGCTGCACCTACTGAAAATGTTAAATATGAAATTCCTTCAGGTATGATAGAACATCTGCTAGCTAATCTTTATGTAGGAGATGGAACTGACCATCCTGATATGCATTTCATATATGTGGATGAAATTTGTGGATTATTTAAGCTTGAAGGTTTACCTGGAGATGAAGCTAAGAAGAAGGTTTTCCCTTTATATTTGAAGGGAAGAGCATTGGCATCTCAAACCGCCGCCGCCGCAACCACAGCTTCAACCACATCTATGTTCTGGTTGGATCCAGTCAGGTAACCCACCAATCTCTATCACGTCCCCGGCCTGATTGCTTAAATGGCGCCTGCGGAACATCCTCATGCCTCCAAATCCCC
>LR738715.1:69289537-69300855 GCA_902687465.1 Secale cereale | reverse complement strand
CCCCCCCCCCCCCCCCCGCAAGGAGTTGATGGCGGTCCATGGCGTGATGGCCGCTGTGCGTGTTGACCCGGAGGAACACCTCGCCTCTGCCGCCGCCGCCGACGACATGGTGCAGGCTCTGGACCAGATGAAGTCCCCCAGCGACTACCCCCCAGGACTTAACAGGTAAGATCTGACCAGCTAAATCTTACCAATACCACTTGCAACGGATATGATTTGTACGGTTGATGTATTAAGCATGTTTGTGATTTGTTTATTTCAGTACTGCACATTGTGTGATGTTCAAATATTACCGTGTACAACTCAATTTCACCAATACCAACAACAAACTTACAATACATGACTGGGATATCACTAGAGATGCTGCCCATTTGCTATTTTTAGTGGATGCTAACCATGTTGTACTTAACATGCCTGTCCATGTACTTGCGCAGGGTCATAATGGCCGATGCTTTTGTTTGCCATCGAGGTGAGATGCATCCCATGTCTTACAGTATTTCACATAATTTGTGCAATTGCAGTTTAACTTCTACCATTTAGTGCTTTCATGTAGGCACACATGTCAGTGGCACTGATCCACGCTTCGACCCGGAGGAACAGCTCGCCTCCGCCGTCGCTGACTTTGGGCGAGCTCTGGCCAAGATGAAGTGCCCCAGCAACTACCTCTCAGGACTTACCAAGTATGTACTCACCAGTTCAATCTTACCAATACCAGTTGCAATTAATGGCTATGTTTTGTACGGTCGATGTATTAAGCATGTTCTAGTAAACATGCCTAACACGCTTTTGCTACTTTCCCTACATTTTTATAGACATATGGGCCATTCTCTGCTCTGGCAGCACCTGCCTTGTGATGTTTAACTATGCCAATTGCATTTTTATCAGTACCGGTTTCAATGTCTATTATGCATGTTGCAATTAACAGTTGAATCCATTTTTAAACAGTTGTATTTGAATGGCGACAAACTTACAAAACATGACTTAGGATGTTGTTTAGCCTGTTGCAATTAACAGTTGTATCCATTTTTTAATCTGTCCATTTGCTACCATGCTACTCTCCGCAATGAAGATATACTAGAGATGCTGCCCCCTTTGCTATTTTTGGTGGATGCTAACCTTGTTGTACTTAACATGCTTGTCCATGTACTTACTTCTACCTCTTGAGCATGCGTTGGTTTTCCCTTGAAGAGGAAAGGGTGATGCAGCAAAATAGCGTAAGTATTCCCCTCAGTTTTTGAGAACCAAGGTATTAATCCAGTAGGAGACTACAAGAAAATCGCCTAGTACTTGCACAAACAATCAAGAACCTTGCAACCAACGCGATAAAGGGGTTGTCAATCCCTTCATGGACACTTGCAAAAGTGAGATCTGGTAAAGATAATAAGATAAATATTTTGTGTTTTTGTTGTATAGATTGGAAAATAAAGATTGCAAAATAAATAGTAAACTAGAATTGAAGATCGGAAACTTATATGATGTAAAGTAGACCCGGGGGCCATAGGTTTCACTACTGGCTTCTCTCATGATAGCATGAATTATGGTGGGTGAACAAATTACTCTCGAGCAATTGATAGAAAAGCACATAGTTATGGTATTATCTAGGCATGATCATGAACATAGGCATCACGTCCGTGTCAAGTAGACCGAAACGATTCTGCATCTACTACTATTACTCCACACATCGACCGATATCCAGCATGCATCTAGAGTATTAAGTTCATAAGAACGGAGTAACGCCTTAAGCAAGATGACATGATGTAGAGGGATAAACTCAAGCAATATGATATAAACCCCATCTTTTTATCCTCGATGGCAACAATGTAATGCGTGTCTTGCTGCCCCTGCTGTCACTGGGAAAGGACACCGCAAGATTGAACCCGAAGCTAAACACTTCTCCCATTGCAAGAAAGATCAATCTAGTAGGCCAAACCGAATTGATAATTCGAAGAGACTTGCAAAGATATTAAATCATGCATATAAGAATTCATAGAAGAACCAAATATTGTTCATCGATAATCTTGATCATAAACCCACAATTCATCGGATCTCGACAAACACACCGCAAAAATAATTACATCAAATGGATCTCCAAGAACATCGAGGAGAACTTTGTATTGAGAACCAAAGAGAGAGAAGAAGTCATCTAGCTAATAACTATGGACCCGAAGGTCTGTGGTAAACTACTCACACATCATCGGAGAGGCTATGGTGTTGATGTAGAAGCCCTCCGTGATTGATTCCCCCTCCGACGGAGCGCCGGAAAGGCCCCAAGATGGGATCTCACGGGTACAGAAGGTTGCAGCAGTGGAAAAGTGGTTTTGTAGTTCTCCTGGATTTTTTTAGGGTACAAGGGTATATATAGGCGGAAGAAGTACGTCAGTGGAGCTACGAGGGGCCCACGAGGATGGGGGCGCCTACCTCCTGGGCGCGCCCTCCTATCTCGTGGCCACCTTGTGGCGTTCCACACTTCAGCTCCAAATCTTCTAGATTGTGTTTCTTCCAAGAAAGATCCTCGCGAAGGTTTCGTCCGTTTGCACTCCGTTAGATATTCATTTTCTGCAAAACACTGAAATAGGCAAAAAAAACAGCAACTGGCACTAGGCCTCCGGTTAATAGGTTAGTCCCAAAAACAATATAAAAGTGCATATTAAAGCCCATTAAACATCCAAAACAGATAATATAATAGCATGGAACAATAAAAAATTATAGATACGTTGGAGATGTATCACTTACGCATGGTCATAACGGCCGATGCTGTTGCTTGTCGTCGAGGTTAGCTGCATCCCTTGTCTTTCACTATTTCACATCATTTGTGCAATTGCAGTTTAACTTCTACCATTTATTCGATGCCTATAGGTACACATGTCAGTGGCACTTATCCACGCTTCGACCCGGAGGAACAGGTCGCCTCCGCCGCCGCTGACTTTGGGCGGGCTCTGGCCAAGATGAAGTGCCCCAGCAACTACCTCTCGGGACTTACCAAGTATGTACCCACCAGTTCAATCTTATCAATACAAGTTGCAATTAATGGCTATGTTTTGTACTGTCGATTTATTAAGCATGTTGTAGTAAACATGCCTAACACGTTTGAGTTATTTTCCCTATCTTTTTATAGACAATTGGGCCATTATCTACTTTGGCAGCACCTGCCCTGTGATGTTTAACTCTGCCAATTGCATTTTTATCAGTACCGGTTTCAATGTCCATTGAGCCTGTTGCAATTAATAGTTGTATCTATTTTTAAAAAGTTGTATTTCAATGGCTACAAACTTACAAAACATGAATTAGGATGTTGTTAAGCCTGTTACAATTAACAGTTATATCCATTTTTTAATCCGTCCCTTTGCTACCGTGCTACTCTTTCGAAATGAAGATATCACTGCATATGCTGCCATTTTATTACCATTTGCTATTTTTGGTGGATGTTAACCCTGTTGTAGTTAACATTGGCTTTCCATGTACTTACACAGGGCTACAATGGGCGATGCTATTGTTTGCCGTCGAGGTTAGCTGCATCCCCTGTCTTATACACCATCTATTCCTAAATATAAGTAATTTTAGAGATTCCAATAGAGACTACATAAGGAGCAAAATGAGTGAATCTAGAATTCTAGATTCTAATCTAAACTATATCTATAATTCTATATACATATGTATGTAGTTCATATTAAAATCTAAAAAATATATACTTGTACTTAGGAACATAGGTAGTTGTATTTTACATCATTTGTGCAATCTCAGTTTAGCTTCTAACATTTACTAGTTGCTTGTAGGTACATATATGAGCGGTACTGATCAACGCTTCGATCCCTTTTGCGTATGGGGCAATGAGATATTCATGAACAAGCGTCAAGTGGGGAAACTAAGAAAGATTATTAGGTGAAAGAAATGGGTGATTGGAATTAAGCTCTTTATTTACACTTTGTCGAAGACAATAGTGAACTTTAGGATGGTAAGTAATGTGTTGCCTTTTCCCCCTGCCCACAACAAGTTACTCTTTTAGACCTCAATATCTGATATTGTTTCTCTTTTCAGTGGTTTCCAAAGCTATTTACTGATGATTACCTTGCAAACTACATGACCGGAGTGGAGGCAACTAAGGTTAAAGTATATAATTCATGTTACCATGATAATGCTCTAGAAGTCTTCTTGAATGCAGTGAAGGATGGGCGGGCGATCGTCACAAGGGGTTGGAAAAAAGTGGTTCGTGCCTATGGCATGCGGGAAGGCACATTATGGGCATTCCACTTCTTCAACATCGTTGGCAGTCAAAATGATTTACACTTGTCTCTTCACCTTTACCGTCTTTAAATAATGTGGTTCATCAAGTTAATTGATGCCTAATCCTGTAATTAGTGAACATATTGTACTGGCAATTTTATTTATGAATTCGTTATTGAACCATTGTGCTGAGAATTTGAATTGCACGTTTCATATTTAAAAATTTCCAATTAGAATAATAAATTACAAGAAAAAATAAAAAGAGAACAGACGGTCATGGAACTTTGCAAATGGTTCTGGCAGTAAAAGCGCTTGTGATGGATAGCCCAATACCACACAGTTTTCTACATCAAATCGTGTGTGATGTAGTTAATGAAAGCAAACAGTTAACCAAGGCAGAGCATGTGTGATAGTTACACCTTTCACACATGAGCGTATACAAAAAAACTGTGTGGGATGTACATACATCCGAACGAAAATGTTTTCCCTGGATTGACTGTGTGGGATGTACATAAGAACGGAAACGTATTCCTTGGATTGACTGTGTGTGATATACATACGAACGGAAATGTTTTTCTGGGATTCACCGTGTGGGATGTACATACCTACGGAAATGATTTTCTCGGATTACCGTGTGGGATATACGTACCTACGGAAAGGAATGGGTTTCGATGCCTCGCCCGATCGCACATGGCCCCAGCCAGGGTCCCAGGAGGGCCTATCCCCGACGATTTCTGGGTCGTGAGGGAAGGACACCCTATCGCACACACTCACTTGGCGACGGTTCCAAATGCCGCGTGGAAAGGGGTTAAGAACCGTTTGTATAGCACCGACGCGTACCAGTGTATGCTCGACTTTCTCGTAATGATCAATCCATGCTTGATACTTCTTGTGTCAGTTCTTTTATGAAGAAAACTATTGAGTTCAGGTGGGATCTCTTAGAAATAATTAAATGAAACTCCGAAGATTGGTAACTCGACGAAGGTAAAGAGTCAGGTATTAAGCTTAAGTTTGATTGTGTTAAATAATTTATGAATACCGATGCTTTTCAAAAGTTTAGCACTAAGTATGGACTTGAGTCTGAGATAGTATCCTCTTTTTGTGAATATTTTGCTACTCATGTTGACCTCCCTAAAGAGAAGTGATTTAAGTATCACCCCCCTATTTAATAAGAAAACAAAGAACCAGTAGTTGCTAAAGAAGTAACTATCATTTACAATGTTGATCTAGTTGTTCCTACTGCTTATATTGAGAAACCACCTTTTCCTGTTAAGATAAAGGAGCATTCTAAGGTTTCAACTGTGGTCCGTAGAAGTAATATTAAAGCTCCTAAACCCCCTGAGCAAATCAAAGTAGAACCTGGTGTTGCTATGTAAAGGATCTCTTGGTCGATAATGTTGATGGGCATTTTATTTACTTCATCGGTGAAGCAGCAAGAATTGCTAAACCCGATACAAAAGACAAACATAGACATGTTGTAGTGCTACTTCTCGAGCTTGCGTTGTGTTCCCTCGAAGAGGAAAGGGTGATGCAGCAAAGTAGCGTAAGTATTTCCCTCGGTTTTTGAGAACCAAGGTATCAATCCAGTAGGAGACCACGCGTGAGTCCCTCGCACCTGCACAAACAAATAAGAACTTCGCAGCCAACGCGATAAGGGGATGTCAATCCCATGAAAGTGAGATCTGATAGATAGGATAGTTTGATATTTTTGGTATTTTTGACATAAGAACAGAAAGTAAAAACAACAAAGTAAATTAGATGGTAGATTAATATGTTGAGAATAGACCCGGGGGCCATAGGTTTCACTAGTGGCTTCTCTCATGATAGCAGAATTCTACGGTGGGTGAACAAATTATTGTCAAGAAATTGATAGAAAAACGCATAGTTATGAGAATATATAGGCATGATCATTATATATAGGCATCACGTCCGTTACAGGTAGACCGAAATGATTCTGCATCTACTACTATTACTCCACACATCGACCGCTATCCAGCATGCATCTAGAGTATTAAGTTCATAAGAACAGAGTAATGGTTTAAGCAAGATGACATGATGTAGAGGGATAAACTCAAGCAATATGATACAAACCCCATGTTTTTATCCTCGATGGCAACAACACAATACGTGCCTTGCTGCCCCTGCTGTCACTGGGAAAGGACTCCGCAAGATTGAACCCAAAGCCAAGCACTACTCCCATTGCAAGAACTATAGATCTAGTAGGCCAAACCAAACCGACAATCCGAAGAGACTTGCAGGGATATTATAATCATACATACAAGAATTGAGAAAATAACCAAATATTTCTCATAGATAATCTTGATCATAAACCCACAATTCATCGGATCTCGACAAACACACCGCAAAAAGATTACATCGAATAGATCTCCTCGAAGACCGAGGAGAACTTGGTATTCAGATCCAAAAAGAGAGAAGAAGCCATCTAGCTAATAACTATGGACCTGAAGGTCTGTGCTAAACTACTCACAACTCATGGTGAGGCAATGTTGTTGATGTAGAAGCACTCCGTGGAAGATCCCCCGTCCAGTGGAGTTCCGGAACAGGCCCCAAGATGGGATCTCACGAAAACAGAAGGTTGCGGCGGTGGAATTAGGGTTTTTTCTGTTGCCTCGATGTTTTCAGGGTACATGGGTATATATAGCAGGAAGGAGGGCATCGGGGGAGCCAGAGGGGGCCCACGAGGTTGGGGGCGCCCTGTAGGAGGGGGCGTGCCCTGGACCCTCGGGGCCGCCTCCTTCGTTCCCTTGCGTGTACTCCAAGTCTTCTGTGTTGATATCATTCCAAAAATAACTCTCGCGAAGGTTTCATTCCCTTTGGACTCCGTTTGATATTCCTTTTCTACGAAACCTTGAAATAGGCAAAAAAAACAACAATCTGCACTGGGCCTTTGGGTTAATAGGTTAGTCCCAAAAATAATATAAAAGTGTATAATAAAGCCCATTAAACATCCAAAACATCATATATAATAGCATGGAACAATCTAAAATTATAGATATGTTGGAGATGTATCAAGCATCCCCAAGCTTAATTCATGCTCATCCTCGAGTAGGTAAATGATAAAAACAGAATTTTTGATGTGGAATGCTAACCAACATAATTCTCAATGTAAATTTTTTTTGTGGCATGAATGTTCAGATCCGAAAGATTCAAGACAAAAGTCTATGTTGACATAAGAATAATAATACTTCAAGCATACTAACAAAGCAATCATGTCTTCTTGAAATAACATGGCCAAAGAAAGTTATCCCTACAAAATCATATAGTCTGGCTATGCTCCCTCTTCATCACACAAAATATTCATATCATGCACAACCCCGGTATCAGCCAATCAATTGTTTTCATACTCAATTTTTTCAAACCTTTCAACTTTCACGCAATACATGAGCGTGAGCCATGGATATAGCACTATAGGTGGAATAGAGTGGTTATTGTGGAGAAGACAAAAAGGAGGAAGATAGTCTCACATCGACTAGGCGTATCAACGGGTTATGGAGATGCCCATCAATAGATATCAATGTGAGTGAGTAGGGATTGCCATGCAATGGATGCACTAGAGCTATAAGTGTATGAAAGCTCATCAAAAGAAAACTAAGTGGGTGTGCATCCAACTTTCTTGCTCATGAAGACCTAGGGCATTTGAGGAAGCCCATCGTTGGAATATACAAGCCAAGATCTATAATGAAAATTCCCACTAGTATATGAAAGTGACAAAACAAGAGACTCTCTATCATGAAGATCATGGTGCTACTTTGAAGCACAAGTGTGGAAAAGGATAGTAGCATTGTCCCTTCTCTCTTTTCTCTCATTTTTTTGGAGGGGCTTTCTCTTCTTCTTCTTTTTATTTAGCCCCTCTCTCTATATTTTTTTGGGCCATGTCTTTTTTTTGGCCTTTCCTCACATGGGACAATGCTCTAATAATGAAGATCAAGAGTGACATGTATGAATTAAATGTGAATGGTGGCTTTGCGACAAATACGATGTCAACTACATGATCATGCATGTCAATATGACAATATGAAGCGTGTCATATGAAAGGAACGGTGGAAAGTTGCATGGCAATATATCTCGGAATGGCTATGGAAATGCCATGATAGGTAGGTATGGTGGCTGTTTTGAGGAAGGTATATGGTGGGTGTATGGTACCGGCGAAAGTTGTGCGGTACAAGAGAGGCTAGCAATGGTGGAAGGGTGAGAGTGCGTATAATCCATGGACTCAACATTAGTCATAAAGAACTCACATACTTATTGCAAAAATTTACGAGTCATCAAAACAAAGCAATCAACGCATGTCCCTAGGGGAAAGGTTGGTAGGAGTTAACCATCGCGCGCCCCCGACCTCCACACAAAGGATGACACTCAATAAATACCTCATGCTCTAACTTCGTCACATAGCGGTTCACCATACGTGCATGCTAGGGGAATCACAAACTTTAACACAAGTATTTCTCAAATTCATAATTACTCCACTAGCATGACTCTAATATCAGCATCCCCATATCTCAAAACAATCATCAAGTATCAAACTTCTCATCATATTCAATGCACTTTAAATGAAAGTTTTTACTATATTCATCTTGGATGTCTATCATATTAGGACTAGTTTTATAACCAAAGAACATTACCATGCTGTTCTAAAAGACTCTCAAAAGGATATAAGTGAAGCATGAGAGATCAACAATTTCTACAAAATAAAACCACTGCCGTTCTCTAAAAGATATAAGTGAAGCACTAGAGCGAAACTATCTAGCTCAAGAGATATAAGTGAAGCACATAGAGTATTCTAACAAATTCTAGACCATATTTATCTCTCTCAAAAGGTGTGTACAGCAAGGATGATTGTGGAAAACTAACAATAAAAGACTCAAATCATACATGACACTCCAAGCAAAACACATATCATGTGGTGAATAAAAATATAGTCCCGAGTATAGTTACCGATTGATGAAGACGAAAGAGGGGATGCCTTCCCGGGGCATCCCCAAGCTCAGGCTTTTGGTTGTCCTTGCATTTTACCTTGGGGTGACTTCGGCATCCCCAAGCTTAGGCTCTTGCCACTCTTTGTTCCATAGTCCAAGCCATACTCAAAACTTGAAAACTTCACAAAACAAAACTTAGCCAAAAATCCCATGAGCACCGTTAGTATAATAAAACAAACTGTCACACCCTGCATTTTGTAACATGTTATTTGCATCAATGAAGCATGAAAATTTGGACCAGCAAATTTTTTTTGGCATCATTTGGCTTTTATTTGGAATTGAGTTTTTCTTCATGTGCTTTTTCATGTGCTCAATAAAGTCAACTATTACCTCTTGTAGAATTCATCTCCATACCCAAAACTTCTGCCCAATGATCATGCCAAGTGTTATATAACAGTATAGAATTTTCTTACAAAATTAATTTGGCCAAAATGTATTTTATAAATTTAGTTTTCCAAAAACCCCTGAACTGAGATTTGCACTGCAAGTGCTTGATTTAGGGTGAGAAAATTATTTCAAAAGGTACATTTGAGACCTAGTAGTCATAGGACTCCCAGAAACCACAAAGGTATAATTTTAAAAGTTATTTTCCTATTTTATTTAAAAGCTTTCTCTTAAGGCCAGAAATGGTCTTTAATAGGGAAAAATTACTTAACTATTTCAAAAATATTTGCCAAAATTCAGGGAGACTCATAGGACATATATTGTCCATATATAAGAGTTTCAACACTTGGTAATGTTCAAAATAATGGGCTAATCCCTCTAAAACCCTTTCTGGATATTTCAAGTTTTTGAAATATTTACAAAGGAAATATTCTCCAAAAATTCCAGGGAAATTCTATCATGTCACATATGGCATATTTGATGATCTTGCCAAGTCCCATGCCATGGGAAGCAAGAAAACATCCTTAAACCCCTCATAACCATTTTGTCCATATTTGAAGTTTGAGCAACTCTACATTGCCAAACTTGTCCAAATGCTCTCAAATTTGGTGCACATGCTAGAATGATCTAATAAGGCATCTAGACCAAATGGCATAAGATTTGAAGTAGAGCAACTTGATCAGAATACCCCAAAATCCTTTCTGTTCAAATGCAAATTTGCACAACTTTACATTACCAACTTTTTACATGGAGCTTCAAACTTTGTGGGCATGATCAATACCCCAAATGATGAAACTACACCAAATGGTGCATCAAGTGGAGATGATTAGCTTGACTCAAACAAGATGAAGCCATTTCTATTGATTTCTAGGGTTCACCAAAGTTACATTGGCTAGTTCCTTCAAATGAGCCCAAATTTCGTGAGACACCCTATTTTCACATGTCATTTAATCCTGTTAAGTGTCATGGCAAGTGGAGATCATTTGCTTGACCAAACACTGATCAAACACCTTCTGGCTTTTTACTAAAACCCTCTTCTTGATCACTTTTACTATTTACCTTGGCCTCAACTTTTTACCACAGCTTCATCTGGTTACTAGCTACCTCCAGTAACTCTCCCATGTCTCCAGCTCCATGATTGAGGGGTAAAAAACCCTAGTTCACCCTGCTGGACAGCCATTTTCTACCAAGTCACCAGCCTCTCTTCTCTCTCACAGCATCTCCAGAGCATCCAAAGCCTCCTCCGTAGTGCTTGCATCACCCTGGACCCCCCTGACACGGTGGACGCGTCCAGAGGCCCAATGGCATGCCATGGCATGCGATAAGGGCGCTCCAGAGCGCGCTACAGTGCGCCACCGCACTGTAGCTTCGCCCAATCGCCTGCCCCCGACAGCCTCGAGCTCTCCCCTCGCGCCTCCCAACGCGCCTCGACGTCCGCAGCCTCCACCGGTGCTGTCCCCTCCTCCTGCGCCCTCCAGTGGCCGTCGCCACACGCGCACCGGCCGCCCGTGACGTCCACTCCTCGGCCTCACACGCGCGCATGGTCTGGAGCGTTCCCCGCTCCTCCTCTCCCCTCAACTGGACGTGGAACACGTCCACGATCCTCCCCGGCTCGATCACAGGCACCAGAACCCCTTCTGGCCTCGCCTGCAACCTCGCCGGCGCACGAGTCCATGGTGGACCGTGGGCGCGGCTACATAAGCCCCCCCCCCCCCC
>LR738715.1:69268595-69289465 GCA_902687465.1 Secale cereale | reverse complement strand
GAGCTCTCCACTCAGCACCAGCAGCCTCACCACATCTCCCTTAGTCCCCCAGCACCGCTAGTTCATCCCCGAAGAGCCCCAGTGCTCGGGATCGACCGGAGCTCCGCCGCGTCGGGCCGCCGGCGATCTCGCAGTACGGGCCTCCTCCGCCCCTCCTTTTGCTCGATTTGGAACCACCATGCACCGCTGATGCGTTCCCCTCCATTTTCCCCTTCTGCAGCTGCCGGAAACACGCTAGCCAGCAGCTTCCCGACGACCCTCCGCCGTCCCACCTCGCCGCCGACGAACCCGACCTCCCCGGCGAGCCGCACCACTACCACTACCTCCGCAACTCATCGATGAACCCGTCCCTGCCCTCCGTTGCCTTCGTCGTGGCCGGAATCGACGCCGGTGAGCTCGCCGTCGCCATGGCCGAGAGGTTGAAGATGATAGGCGGGCCCCGCCTGTCATCCTCACCACTCTCTCCCTCCCCTCACAGCCGCTGACCGCCGGGCCCCGCCCGTCAAGTTTGAAAACCTGACGTGCGCGCGCTGGCGCCCGAACGGCTGGGCTGGATGCCCTGGGCCGTGCACTGTGGCCACTCTGGCCCAGTTGCATAGGGCTTTTTCTTCTTTTTCTTTTCTGTAAAACTTCAATTAATTTTACAGAAATGAATATTAGTCCAAATGATATAATTCCAGCTCCTAAAGTCTTGTAATATTCCAACCTATTTAATGGTGTCACTTTCACACACATCCATGAAACTTTTCTGTTATGTTCAAATTTAAATTCAAATTTGAGCAATAAAACTCCTGTTCTAAAATCATTAGATTCCATTCTGTCACTCCAAAACTCCAACTAAGAATTTTCTCCATCTTAGATTTCCCTCTAGTATTTAACAAAAATAAGTTGACATTTTTCTGAGCACTTTGATTTTTCTGTTTTATTTGTGGTCTTATTTTTCCGTTGTTATTATGCGACGTATAGATACCGTATTTGAAGAAGTTGCTGAAGAAGGAGAAGGAGAAGGATTTGAAGACTTTGAAGACCAAGCCAATCCAGTCAAGCAGCCCTTTGACCATGATGCACTTGTCCTTCGGGACCCGTTTGTTTCCGATGCATGATGATAGAGTTACGGTGGTGACCTAGATGAACCACCAAATGATGCATGCTTGCTCTTGATCTTGCTATATGCTAGATGTCATGCAAATAGTTAGTAGTAATGCTTAGTGATGCATTGTGTGACATGAAACCTTGTGGTTGAAATCTTGCATAAACCCCATCGGGTGCCCCTAATGCCCGAGGGTGATGTTGAGTTAGGTCATCACTTGAGGAAGAAGTGATGTGCCGGTAAAATCTTGTGCATCAGTGAAATGATGGATTAGATTTATGTGTGACTACCGTCCCAACCAAACATGTGCAACCACACTACCCCTTATGGGACGGGGCTTTATTGAATACTTAGGTCGATACTAGCATGGTGCCCGCATTACTAGTGACGGGAAGACTTGAGGTCTTTCCCGGGACGGGGTCGTGCTTGGATAGACGACCATGACTGTTTTTACAGGGCACCGGACACACTGTTGGTCCCTTCGGGTTTGCGTGACATTGAAATTAGGGCAGGTCCCGTGATCTATTGTTTGTACTCGAGGGCCGTGTACCAACGAGTGGACTCTATGTTAGTGTCGTCTAAGGAAAGATAATGACCGGGTGCTTCCCCCGAGTACTTGAGGTACTGCGAGATCGTGGATGACACGAAAGCTTCCCGGATCTTGTGGGTAAAGTGCGCAACCTCTGCAGAGTGTAAAACTATTCGAATAGCCGTGTCCACGGTCATGGACAGTTGGGTGGTGCTACTTGAACTATGTACAGAATTTTACTTCATCGGTGAAGGTATGTGTGTGTCGGTGTACTAAGGTAGGGGTACCTCAGTACCCCAACTAGTGCACGGGCAGTTGCAGCTTCCCGCGGCAGGGTTTACCACGTGCTCGCCGGAGACCTTCCTGCTCCATGTCAAACCATTCAAAAACAAAGTATACAAGACAGAAGATCGAGACCCCGGCAAGTGGAGCTTGCCGGGAAGGCCGTTCCAGGCTCAAGGTTACCTCACTCAAGCAAGGCCCTGGCAAGAGGAGCTTGCCAGGAAGACCAGAAGATTACTTCACAGAAGACACGCCTCGGCGCTATATGCGTCCCGGCGAGGGCCCGGGGAGCGACAAGCTTCAGAGCCCGACAAGCCCCCCAGGCCCGGCAAGGTCAAGACCCCGGCAAGGTGCTTGCCGGGAGAGTCGCGCTGTGTGCCCGCGCTCTAGCTCATCGGCCCACGCGTCGCCCTGGGGCCATTCCAGGGACGCGTGGCAGATGGCTGTGCAGCCTGGGGGACACGGTGGCACTCCACGGAGGTGAAGCCATCGCCGTGGCAAACGGAGACGCAAGGGCGGGAGCTTTTGGGGTCGACGGCGACGGGCATTAAATGCCCTTGTCCCCCACTGTCAAAGTAGGTAGCGACCACTGTTCACGCACTGTAGCTCCACTATTCCCGCACTGTTACAACTACCATCTTTTTTTTACATTTTTACCCCTTTCTCCTACGTTGACACCTGTCGGTGACCCCTTGCACTATAAAAGGAGGCCCATGCACAACGTGGAGGGGGTTCGGAACCTAGATTGCTCATACGCTCGGTGTAGCTGGTTCTTCAAGCTCCCGAGCTCTCCAACTCAATACACAACTAAGCAGGAGTAGGGTTTTACGCGTCCACCGCGGCCCGAACCTGGGTAAACTGCCCGCGTGTTCGCTACGATCTGCTCTTCGTGCTCCCTCCGCCCTCTTACCGCACAAACTAAGGGGCTCCGGTCCCATAGGTGTTCGTGGCGGACAGTTTCCCCCGACATCTTTGGCGCGCCAGGTAGGGGGCGTCGAGGTTGTGCGAATCTGATCCGGCGTTTCACGCGGGCGCATTCTTCATCAACCTCTCCAGTTTCATCAGCAACTTCATCAGCAACAGCACCATGGCCCCGAAGAAGAAGGCTTCAGAGGTCGGAGGCCCGTCTGCGTCTCATCCGCCGCCACCAGAACCAACGGTGGGCGGGGGAGACGCCATTGGAAGGGTGGTCGCCGGCGAGGACACTCGCGGCGCCGCCAAATCCAAGGACAGGACGGACGACCGAACCTCGGTCTCCGTGGACGCGCCGCGTCCATCTCAGCACACGACAACCCAGCAGCGCCATGTCACAGGAGGTGGCATCCGCTTGCTGGGCCAAGGACAAACCGGAGGCTAGCGGGACGCCCCGGACCACCGTCCGGGCACAAGCAAAGCGAAGGCGCCGGGGCGGGACCCTGCTCCTTCTAACGCTGTTAGGAGTCCGAGCATATCCCGCTCCTCGCACCGCTCGCCCCCGTTCCCTTCTACTCCAGCGGAAGCGCTCGCAAGAGCGCAACTGCTACTCGACATCCCTCCAGCGGCAGACAAGGCCGAAGACTGGAGGGCTACCATCCAGAGCCTGATCGCCTTCGCCAACAACGACTCTCCACAACAGTCGGCGACCTCGCGGCCGCGGCAAGCTGAGAAGACGAAGGCCGACGGCGACAAGACCGCCGGGGGTGCGACAACTGTGCACTCCCCGCCGCGGAAGCAGAAGACGCCGCCCCGCCGGAACAACGCCGACGACGACTCCACGGCGTCGTCGGATCCGCGGGCTCGTCGGGACCAGCGCCAGGTCCTTGACGACCGGCGACAAGAAGACGCTCGGACAACAATCGAGCGCCGCCGAGAAGCTCGGCGGCAATCAGACCAGAGAGCTGGGAACGCTGTCGACGCGCGCGCGCCCGGTGAACCAGGCGACTTGCCGTACGCGGCAGGCTGCCCTGCGTTCACCCGTGAGCTGCGGCGCGTCCAGTGGCCCAGCATGAAGAATTTCAAGCCCGACGTACCGGAGAAGTACGACGGCAAGACGCACCCCTCGGAATTCCTCAGCGTCTACACCATCGCGGTGCAAGCTGCCGGGGGGCGCGACGAGAAGATTTTGGCGAACTACTTCCCGCTCGTGCTTAAGCCGAACGTTCGTTCCTGGCTTATGCACTTGCCGGAAGGCTCCATTTCTTCTTGGGCAGACCTTTGCCATCAGTTTGTTGGCGCCTTCACCGGCGGCCACAAACCCCACGGCCAGGAGAGCGATCTCCACATTCTGGCCCAGAAGGAAGGAGAATCCCTGCGCAAGTACATCCAACGCTTCAGCCGTGTACAGCAGAACATCCCTGACGTCCACCCTGCCGCGGTTATCAGCGCGTTCCACCAGAACGTGCGTAACCGCCGCATGCGTGAAGAAATGGCGATGACCAAGATTCGGGATGTCAGCGAGCTCTACGCTCTGGCTGATAAGTGCGCACGCGCGGAAGAGGGGAGGAGACTCCCCGGGGAGGATGCTGGCGCAGAAGGAAGCGACAGCGACGACGCCGCCCCGGCAAAGAAGGGCCGGCGGCGGAACAACAGAAGGAAGAACAAGAAGGAAGTGCTTGCCGTCGAGAAGTCCTGCAAGGAGGCTCCCGCCAAGCAAACACAGGCTGGCGGCTCCGGCAAGGAGCCTGCCCCTGTGGCGGGGGTCGACAAGCAGGACGGCTCCGACAAGCAATACTGCAAGATCCACCGCACCAAGGGCCACGACCTCTCCAACTGCAAGCGCGTCGAGTACCTCGTCGAGCAGCAGAAAGCTGAGTACGAGAGGCGCGACAAGGAGAAGGCCCAAGGTGACGGGGGAGAGCCAAGCAAGAAGCGGCCGTTCAATGGCCGGGGAGGACGCCGCGGCAAGGCTAAGCAGCGGCAAGGTGATCGACCTCCCCGGGGCCGCGACAAGGATGAAGAGGACGACGACGAAGACATGGAGGACGAAGATAACAGCGAGCAGGAGTTCCAGAAAGCCACGGAGGTCCTGTGCGTCGACGGTGGCGCCTCTCTGCACACCTCCCACCGCCAACTCAAGCAGTGGGTGCGTGAGGTGAATGCAGCAGAGCCGCCCGTGGAGTCGCGCAGGCTCCTCAAATGGTCCAGCACGCCCATCATTTTTGATCTTGAGGATCACCCTGACCGCACCACTGCGGTCGGGTGCTTGCCGATGCTGGTCTCACCCACCATCCGCAACCTCAAGGTCACAAAAATGTTGGTTGACGGCGGGGCCGGGCTGAACTTGATCTCCTTTGCTGTGATCAAGAAACTCCAAATCCCAGATGGCGAGCTCGAAGAGACCGGTTCTTTCCAAGGAATCAACCCGGGAAGGAGCAAGCCCAAGGGGAAGATCACTCTGCCGGTGACCTTTGGCGGGGAGCTCAACTTCAGAACTGAGCGCATCACTTTCGACGTCGCTGATATTCCGTTACCATACAACGGAATACTCGGCCGTCCCGCCCTCGCCAAGTTCATGGCAGCTTCCCACTATGCCTACAACGTGCTCAAGATGCCGGGGCCGATAAGCGTCATCACTGTCCACGGCGACAAGAAAGATGCGCTTGTCTGCGCCAACAAGATCTACCGGGATGCGGCAGCTGCGGCAGAGAAGAATACACTTGCCGCTGAAGCTCCCGGGGGGAAGAAGACGAAGACCAAGTCCGGCAAGTGCTCTGGGGCCCACTCCGGCAACCGCACCTCTTCGGAGTGCTGCGTCGCCGTCGAGGACGTCCCATCGAGCTCCACCGGCATGTGTAAGAAGGGCATGGCCGCTCCTCCGACAACCAAGAAGGTGTCCGCAAAGGAGGACGGCACTGGTGGTACCTTCACCATCAGTGCCACACTTGACAGCAAATAGGAAAGCGCGCTCGTTGCCTTCCTGCGGGCGAATGTCGATGTGTTTGCCTGGCAACCATCTGACATCCCCGGTGTTCCCAGGAAGGTGATTGAGCACAAGCTTGCTGTCTGTCCTCATGCGCGGCCCATTAAGCAGAAGGTGAGAAAGCAAGCCGTGGAGCGCCAAGAATTCATCAACGAAGAGATCAAGAAGCTAGAGGCAGCAGGCCTAGTTAGAGGTGTGATCCATCCAACGTGGTTAGCGAACCCAGTCGTCGTGCGCAAGGCCAACGGGAAGTGGAGACTGTGTATAGACTTCACCGATGTGAATAAAGCATGTCCCAAGGATCCATTCCCTTTGCCGCGCATTGACCAGATCGTTGACTCCACTGCCGGATGTGAGCTGCTCTCTTTTCTTGATGCATATTCAGGCTACCACCAGATCTTCATGGCCAAAGAAGATGAAGAGAAGACTGCATTTATCACTCCATGTGGCACTTATTGCTTCATACGCATGCCATTTGGACTGAAGAATGCAGGGTCAACATTTGCAAGGGTAGTGCACACTGCTTTCGAGCCACAGATCCACAGAAATGTAGAGGCTTACATGGATGACATCGTGGTGAAGAGTAAGAGCAAGGAAACCCTAGTCCAAGATTTGGAAGAGACATTTCAGAACCTGCGCAGGATACAGCTCAAGTTGAACCCCGAGAAGTGCGTCTTTGGAGTTCCCTCCGGCAAGCTTCTCGGGTTCTTTGTGTCACAGAGGGGGATTGAAGCCAACCCCGACAAGATTAAAGCCATCGAGCAGATCGAGGCCCCGAAGCACGTCAAGGATGTCAGAAGGCTTGCAGGCTGTGTGGCTGCCCTCAGTAGGTTCATTTCGAAATCTGCAGAACGCGCCCTACCTTTCTTCAAAATCTTGAAGAAGGCAGGTCCCATGAAGTGGACTCCGGAAGCGGAGGCAGCGCTGCAAGATTTGAAACGGTACCTATCTTCCACTCCAATACTTGTCGCACCTAGACCACAGGAAAAGTTGTTGCTATACCTAGCGGCAACCAACCAGGTGGTTAGTGCTGCGTTAGTAGCGGAGAGGGAGTCCGAAGAGGAGGCTACACCACCGGCAAGCGAGTCCGGCGACAAGCAGGGGGCTGCTCCGGCAAGCTCTGGCCCCGACAAGGACAACTCTGCGCAGGAACAGGAAGAAGTGCAGAAGAAGATGGTGCAGCGCCCGGTGTATTTTGTAAGTTCCCTTCTCCAGGGGGCTAGATCAAGATACTCTGGTGTGCAAAAGTTGCTTTTCGGCCTCCTCATGGCCTCGAGAAAGCTGCGCCATTACTTCCAGGCACATGAGATAACAGTGGTCACTCGCTTTCCGCTGAAGAGGATATTGCACAACCCAGAAGCAACAGGCAGGATCGTTGAGTGGGCACTGGAACTGTCAAGCTTTGGACTCAAGTTTGAAAGTACTTCAACCATACAGAGCCGAGCTTTGGCAGAATTCATAGCTGAGTGGACCCCAACACCCGATGAAGAAGTCCAAGAAACAAGTGCACCCGTACAAGAAGCGACAAGTGAATGGGTAATGTATTTTGATGGTGCCTTCTCGCTGCAAGGCGCCGGTGCTGGCGTGGTACTCATCGCACCCACCGGAGAGCACCTCAAATATGTTATCCAGATGCACTTTCCCAGGGAGCAAGCGACAAACAACACTGCAGAATATGAAGGCTTGCTTGCCGGCCTCAGGATTGCGGCCGAACTTGGGATCAGGAAGCTGATTGTGCGGGGAGATTCTCAGTTGGTGGTCCGGCAAGTCAACAAGAGTTATCAGAGCCCTTTGATGGAAGCTTATGTAGATGAAGTGAGAAAGCTTGAAGAGCACTTTGAAGGTCTGCAGATGGAGCACATCCCGAGAGCTCAGAATGAAATTGCAGATGGCCTTTCAAAGTGTGCTTCGATGAAGTTACCTGTGGAACCAGGGACCTTCTTGCTCAAGCTGACTCAACCATCCGTTACACCATCCATTGGGCAATCCAAGAAGAGAAAGTTGGTCCCCGGCGACTACTTGCCGACGGATCTGCCTGAAACCGCCGCCAAGGTCCCCAGGATCAACAACCAGAACGCTAAGGAACAATTTGCTCCTGTAGATCCTCGGGTCTGTGCAGTCGAAGCAAGCGTTCCCGACAAGCCTCGCTCCGGCGAGCTTGCCGGGGGACCTTCAGCTCCGGCAGAGCCAGAGGTTCTTGCCGTAGAAGCTGAGGTCCCCGCAGCGGCCCTCATGCCTTTAGTCCTTGCCGTTGAGCCCCAAGCTCCGGCATGGGCGCAGCAGATCGTCCGTTTTCTGCAAACTGGAGAACTTCCCGACGACCCAGAAGAAATAGAGAAGATAACCAGACAGTCAAGCATGTACCAGTTCGTGGATAACGAGCTGTACAGAAGAAGGTTCAATGGGGTCAGACTGAAGTGCATCTCCAGGGAAGATGGACAAAAGCTGTTGGCAGAGATACATGGAGGCATATGCGGCCACCATATTGGCGCAAGGGCGCTTGCCGGGAAAGCTTTCCGGCAAGGGTTCTTTTGGCAAGAAGCCCTCCAAGATGCAACTGCACTAGTAACCAAGTGTGAAGCGTGCCAGTTCCATGCAAAGCAGATTCATCAGCCAGCTCAAGCTCTCCAAACAATCCCTTTGTCATGGCCCTTCTCGGTCTGGGGGCTCGACATCCTCGGCCCTTTCCCCCGAGCCGTCGGGGGCTTTGAGTACTTGTACGTAGCAATCGACAAGTTCACAAAGTGGCCAGAAGTGGAGCCAGTGAGAAAGGTGACAGCACAGTCAGCGGTCAGGTTCTTCAGGTCGATTGTTTGCCGTTTCGGAATCCCTAACAGGATCATCACCGACAACGGTACACAATTTACTAGTCGCACCTTCATGCAGTACGTCCAAGACCTTGGCGCCAAGGTCTGTTTCGCTTCTGTTGCTCACCCGAGGAGCAACGGTCAAGCGGAGAGGGCTAATGCTGAAGTGCTGCGCGGACTCAAGACAAGGACCTTTGACAGGCTGCGCAAGTGCGGAAGAAATTGGATAGAGGAGCTACCGGTGGCTCTTTGGTCAATCAGAACGACACCAAGTCGAGCCACCGGGCAGACACCCTTTGCTCTAGTATATGGAGCAGAGGCAGTTCTCCCCACGGAACTCGTATACGGATCTCCTCGAGTGCTCGCTTATGATGAGCTCGAGCAAGAGCAACTGCGACAAGATGATGCATTGCTCCTTGAGGAGGGACGTCTCCAGGCTGCTGTACGAGCTGCTCGATACCAGCAAGCCTTGCGCCGCTACCATAGCCGCAAGGTTAAGGCCAGGAGTCTCGAGGAAGGCGACCTTGTTCTTCGGCGTGTTCAGTCCGCCAAGAATTCCAACAAGTTGACGCTGAAGTGGGAAGGCCCTTATCGGGTGAGACAAGTCACAAGGCCCGGCGCTGTCCGCCTTGAGACCGAAGAAGGCTTACCGGTGAGCAACTCCTGGAACATAGAGCATCTTCGCAAGTTTCACCCATAAGGCGCGGTTGCCGTGATCCATTCCGGCAACCACCTTTTGTACAAGCTTTGCCGCTGTTGCATGTAACCCTTTGTACAAAGCCGGGCGCAGACCCCGTGCATCAGTAAAGTTCTTGTGTTTTGCGCCATTTGCCTTTTGCATGCTTTTCCTTGATATTTGCGTGTGTTATTTGGCATATTGTGCAACATACGTATACGGTAAGCATTAGCACGCCGAAAGGCCATATACTTGTTTCCCTCTTCTTTTTCCTTGCCTCTTAAGCAGAAGGAACGTTCATCGCGCACAAGTTTGCCGGGGGGGAAGGAGATGGAAGAGGAACCAAGTGCTGTTCAAGAAAGAGAAGCCTTACCGAGAAGCGAGCAATATGTGAAAGCTAAGTTATTAGAATTTGACCAGTTCAAATTTTTTAATTTTAGTTGTCTTCCTTGAACAATCACACTTTGTATGGAAAACCTGTGCGCGAAGGAACCTACCCGTAGCTAGCCGCACCCTTGTCTTGTTTTCGAGTACACTCAACGACTCAAGTGAGCTGCGACAAGTGTCGCGCCCTTGCCTCGTTTTCGAGTTCACTCAGCAAGCTAAGTGCGTTGCGACTAGCTGCGGCAAGGTTGCTTGCCGGTGAGACCTTGGCCAGCAGGCTGCTCAGAGTCCAGCACTCAGCGCTCGCGGCAAAGGCCCCTTGCCGGCAAGCTTCCCGGGAGCGTAAGGTGGAAAGCATACAAAGTAAAGGACCAAGACAAGGAAGATAACATTGCACTGATTGGTCGAAATAAGATAAATATCTTACAAAAGATAACTTGTCCCAATGGATTAATGAGTTCATAACACCCTATGCAGCAACAAAAAGAGATGAAGATAAAGGAAGCCTAGTCAACGCGGTCGCCCTCAATCCTGGAGATCTTGTTCACCTTGGCGATGATGTGGGCGACCTGCTCCTTCAACACCTCCATGTTCGCGTCGGCCGGCAAGCTGCGGAGAACGTTGGTGAGATTTATACCGGGATTGCGGTATACAATCTTCGTCAGCACACGCTCCAAGGTCCCCGTGCAGAGCAGGCGTGACTCCTCGGCCAATTGCGCGGGGATCTTCTTCCGAAGACCTGCAAGAGCCGGTGCAATCCCTCTGAAGAAGAGGCTGAGTTTGGCCCTGTGAGGGAGGTTCGGATCCGGAGAGTAGATGAGATGCTCAACTTTCAGCGCCAGCAGCTCCTGATCGATGTTGGACGCAGAAGATACCAAGTCCTCGGTCCACACCTCGACGGTACGGCGGAAGTTCTCGGTCGCTTTGTTGGCGCTGTCCACCAAGGTTCGCTCCTTGCGGAGCTCCTCCTTCAACTTGGTCTCCCGATCCCGGACGGCGTCAAGCGAGTTCTTCAGCGTAGAAACCTTCAGCTCCAGATCCTCGATGGAGTCCTTGGCGGCCTTCAGCTCGTCGCCCTTCTCAGAAAGACGCACCTGGAGTTCCGAGTTGGTGTGGGCGTCCTTCTCGCGCTCTATGTTGAGCGCGGCGACCCTCTCCACGCTCGCCTTCAGCGACTCCTCCAGCTGCGCGACCTTGGCGGCAAGCTCCTCCTTGGCGGTCTCCGCGGTAGCCGCGGCGGCTCTTGCCTCCTTCAGCTCCCTGCCAAGGGCCTGCTCCCGAGCGGCAAGGTCTTCCTCGTGGGAGTCGAGGTTGACCTTCCGCTGGGCGAGCTCTCCTTCTCGCCGGGGACAGCTCCACCCCGGCGAGCCGCTGCTGCTCTTCGGCCTCAGCCCTCTCCAGCAACCACTCTTGGTATTCCCCGGCGAGTCGCTCGCGCTCCTCCGCCACCTCGCGGAGGGCAGCCTGGTTGGCGGCGCTGAGCTCCGCCGCGCGCTTCTCCATCTCCGCGGCGGCCTTGGCGGCAAGGGCCTCCCGAGAAGCCAGCTTCGCCTGCCTGGCCCGGTAAAGGGCCAGGAGCTGGTGAAGCAGCTTCTCCTCCTCGGGCCCATCGCTTCCGCCGGGCGCCTCGACGATCTTCAAGCCCGCGGAGGCGAGGACCTCCCCATCAAAGGCCTCGCCCTCCGCGGGGGCTCGCGACGAAGAACCCCACGGCACTTGGATAAATACGCCGTTGGGGGCTTCAAGGTAGTAGCCGGCCTGCTCCTTTCCGGCGGAGGGGTCGGCGGCCGGCGCAGCACTTGATGCTCCTGCCGCCTCCGGGTCGGCAGTGCGGTCGCCGTCCCCCTCCCCGGCCGCTGCGTCCGCAGCCGGAGCGGTCTCCTGCGCAGCCGGTTCGGCGGCTCCCGCCGTGTCCTCGGCGACAGGGGCGTCGCCGCCGCCGCCCTGCGCGCCCTCCTCCTCGATGATGATGACTTCCGTCTCCATCTGCTCAGGGAGAGGAGGATCTAGAAGAAGAAGAAAAAGCAAAAGAAGTTCAAGCAAATATCCAAAAAGAGACAACGCCGAGAAGACAAGGTTACAGAACCTACCTTGGCGGACGTCGTCAGCGGCGGGCTCCCTCGCCGGGGAGCTCTGCCTTGGCGGAGTGGCCGCCCTCGCCGGGCTGCTCGCCCTTGGCGGGGTACTCGCCCTTGGCGGAGTACCCGCCCTTGGCGGAGCGCTCTCCCTTGCCGGGGAGTTCGGCCTTGGCAGGGACGGCGGGGCCTGCGGCTCCTCGGGGACGACCTCCGGACGCTCCTGCGGCTGCGGCTCCACCTCTGCACAAAACAAGACAAAAATAATCAGGATATTAGCACAAGGACAGATGCTCAAGCGCACCCGACAAATGGAAGTGGAAGAGGATGCAATGAAAGCGTAGGAGGGGAACCGCTCCTGCTTCCTCTGCTTTTATGGGGAAGTGGGGGGGCGTTTCACTCTTTCCATTAAAAGAACGTGGGCACGTCCCATCCCACTACGCCGCAATCGACGCGTGCCGTTACGGGGGGATGCGGCGGATGCGGAAGTGGATTCGGCGCGCCGTGGGCCGCGTGTGCCCATGCACTGTTTTGGGCCTGGCCCAACAGCGCTCGGCACCGTGTGTGGCCCAGGCCCGGGGGCTCCTGTCGGTGTACTAAGGTAGGGGTACCTCAGTACCCCAACTGGTGCACGGGCAGTTGCAGCTTCCCGCGGCAGGGTTTACCACGTGCTCGCCGGAGACCTTCCTGCACCATGTCAAACCATTCAAAAACAAAGTATACAAGACAGAAGATCGAGACCCCGGCAAGTGGAGCTTGCCGGGAAGGCCGTTCCAGGCTCAAGGTTACCTCACTCAAGCAAGGCCCTGGCAAGAGGAGCTTGCCAGGAAGACCAGAAGATTACTTCACAGAAGACACGCCTCGGCGCTATATGCGTCCCGGCGAGGGCCCGGGGAGCGACAAGCTTCAGAGCCCGACAAGCCCCCCGGGCCCGGCAAGGTCAAGACCCCGGCAAGGTGCTTGCCGGGAGAGTCGCGCTGTGTGCCCGCGCTCCAGCTCATCGGCCCACGCGTCGCCCTGGGGCCATTCCAGGGACGCGTGGCGGACGGCTGTGCAGCCTGGGGGACACGGTGGCACTCCACGGAGGTGAAGCCATCGCCGTGGCAAACGGAGACGCAAGGGCGGGAGCTTTTGGGGTCGACGGCGACGGGCATTAAATGCCCTTGTCCCCCACTGTCAAAGTAGGTAGCGACCACTGTTCACGCATTGTAGCTCCACTATTCCCGTACTGTTACAACTACCATCTTTTTTTACATTTTTACCCCTTTCTCCTACGTTGACACCTGTCGGTGACCCCTTGCACTATAAAAGGAGGCCCATGCACAACGTGGAGGGGGTTCGGAACCTAGATTGCTCATACGCTCGGTGTAGCTGGTTCTTCAAGCTCCCGAGCTCTCCAACTCAATACACAACTAAGCAGGAGTAGGGTTTTACGCGTCCACCGCGGCCCGAACCTGGGTAAACTGCCCGCGTGTTCGCTACGATCTGCTCTTCGTGCTCCCTCCGCCCTCTTACCACACAAACTAAGGGGCTCCGGTCCCATAGGTGTTCGTGGCGGACAGTTTCCCCCGATAGTGTGTGATGAGTCAAGGTGGTGACTTGACTCGATGAGTTGAATCATATTCATGTTGATATTGGTAACCTGTTTTCGGGGTTACGTGAACTCGTTGATGCATACACTTGATGATAGAATATTTATTCTAGCCATTGCTAAATTGCTCATTATTGTTCAATTGCACTGTTACTTTGAACCACATCATGGGTTGCTTGCGAGTACATTCAAAGTACTCATTGGCTTGCCACTGGTTATTTAATTGGCCAGGCATGGAGGAACAGGAATTTGAGGAACAGTTCTTTGGAGACGAACATGCGAACTAGGACGCTATCCTAGTCAGAATGCCTGTAGGGTTAAGGCAGATGGCATGGGTTCTACCATCATCAAAGACTTCCGCTATTTGAGTTATTTGCTATTCAGCCCGTGAGGCTTTATCTATGTAAGACTTGGCCATAGTGGCCATAATTTGTGTAAGACGATATGTATGGATGTAAGACTCTTGTTATTCAGCTTCTGTGTGTTCAGTGAGCATTGATCTCTGGGATCACTGTACACGTGCATTCGGTGATCTCGACTTCTAAGTCGGGGTCCCGGAAGAGCTGGTATCAGAGCCATCCTGACTGTAGGAAGCCTTAGTTAGCATGGGCGATAGTTAGATGAGACCCTTTTTCAAAAAACCTTCTAAACCTCTCTTCTTTTCTAAACATGAAATTTCATCAGCTTATTAACCCCCCCTATTCCACCTTTGTAGATGGCCGTTGTACCCGAAGAGCACCTGACCACTGGGTTTCCCTTGATTCTCAAGGATAGCCTCCAGGAGTGTCAGTTCCACCGAGCGCCCATCCTCACCTACTTGGAGCATTGGGTTAGCGACACTGAGGTGGAGTACCATGTGGAAGTGATCGTGAAACTAAACGATCCTCCCGCAAGTTGGTTCTTCGAGGGACCCCAGATGGCAACGCTACCTCTCGCTGTCGAGGCTGCTGCACTCAAGGCACTAACCCGTCTCCGCGAGCTTCTTCCGAAGATGGCAGCCAAGATGACAACCCGCTTCTTACCTTACCGGAAGGAAGGTGAAGATGAAAGCAGCGCACTAGCCCCTCCACTGAAGGAAGGACTCTCGCTTCGGTTCCAGACCTACTTTAGTCTATGTGCCGATAGCTTGGCACAAGACTTGGCCTCGGAATCGATGAAGCTTCGAGAAGAACTTCACAATACCAAGGCACTTCTTCGTCGAGCTCAAGAGAAGACTAATAGGATCAGGAAGGAAGGAGCGCCTTCTGGACAGTCCACTATCGCATACCGAGGCAGAAGGCCCTCCGAAGATGTATCCTCCAAGAACGAAGAACCACCTCGGCGACGCCGGATGACGGCAAGGGAATATCGCAAGCTTTTCCCTGCACCACCGACGAAGCACCGTCGTATCCAACTCCTCCACTCCCCCACACCCTCTAGTGACAAGGGGGCCCAGACAGATGAAGACAAGGAGGAAGACCCAGAAGAGCCGGAATACGCGACCGAGCATTCCGCCGTGTCGGGGGAAACTGTCCACCACGAGCACCTATGGGACCGGAGCCCCTTGTTTGTGCGGTGAGGGAGCGGAGGGAGCACAAAGAGCGGATCGTGGAGAGCACGCGGGCAGTTTACCCAGGTTCGGGCCGCGATGGACGCGTAAAACCCTACTCCTGCTTAGATTGTATTGAGTTGGGGAGTTCGGGAGCTTGAAGAACCAGCTGCACCGAGCCAATGAGCGATCTAGGTTCCGAACCCTTTCTACGTTGTGCATGGGCCTCCTTTTATAGCTCAAGGGGTCACCGACAGGTGTCAACGTAGGAGAAGGGGTAAAAAGGTAATAGTGGTGGTAGTTGTAACAGTGCGGGAACAGTGGATGAACAGTGCATGTACAGTGGTCATCACCTACTTTGACAGTGGGGGACAAGAGCATTTAATGCCCGTCGCCGTCGACCCCAAAAGCGCCCGCCCTTGCGTCTCCGTTTGCCACGACGATAGCTTTATCACCGTGGAGTGCCACCGTGTCCCCCAGGCTGCACAGCCATCCGCCACGCGTCCCTGGAGTGGCCCCAGGGCGACGCGTGGACCGATGAGCTAGAGCGCGGGCACACAGCGCAACTCTCCCCGGCAAGCACCTTGCCGGGGTCTTGACCTCGCCGGGCCCGGAAGCTTGCCGGGCTCTGAAGCTTGTCGCTCCCCGGGCCCTGCCGGGGCGCATGCTGCGCCGAGGCGTGTCTTCTGGTCTTCCTGGCGAGCTCCTCCCGCCAGGGTCTTGTGTTAGTGAGGTAATCTTGAGCCTGGGACGGCCTTCCCGGCAAGCTCCACTTGCCGGGGTCTTGATCTTCTGTCTTGTATACTTTGTTTTTGAATGGCTTAGTATAGAGCAGGAAGGTCTCCGGCAAGCACGTGGTAGGCCCTGCCGCGGGAAACTGCTACTGCCCGTGCACAAGTTGGGGTACTGAGGTACCCCTACCTTAGTACACCGACAGGAGCCCCCGGGCCTGGGCCACACACGGTGTCGAGCGCTATTGGGCCAGGCCCAAAACAGTGCATGGGCACGCGCGGCCCACGGCGCGCCGAATCCACTTCCGCATCCGCCGCGTCCCCCCGTAACGGCACGCGTCGATTGCGGCGTCGTGGGATGGGACGTGGGCACGTTCTTTTAATGGAAAGAGCAAAACGTCCCCCACTTCCCCATAAAAGCAGAGGAAGCAGGAGCGGTTCCCCTCCTACGCCTTCATTGCTTCTTCTTCCATCTCCAGAGATTCTCCTTTGCGCTCCGCCTCCATACCTCCTCCGCTGTCTTCCGCATCTGCGGCGCCGCCGGACTCTTCGCTCCCCCTTCCCTCGCCGCCTCCGCCATGGCCCCAAAGACAGAGAAGGCGAAGGAGGAGAAGACCAAGAAGGAGAAATCCGATCAGGCGGCGAGGCTTGCTCTGCTGCGGAAGCGGAACGTCGTCTTCGCGCCAAGGCTCAGCGCGCGGGAGCTCTGGAACAAGTATTACTTGTTCTGGGCCAAGGAGACCAAGGCGCATCCTCGGACCAGAGCCTATCCCGCCGCCGCCAAGGAAAATTACCCCGGCGGGTACTTCTTCTTCGCAGCTTTCTTCCATTGCGGCCTTTGTCCTCCTTTTTCCGACTTTTTCTGCGATATCATGCACACCTACGGCCTCCACCTTCTAGACTTCACCCCCAACGCCATCCTCACGATGGCGGTTTTCGCACATCTGTGCGAAAACTATATTGGGATCTATCCGAATGTAGCGCTGTTTAGGCACTTCTTCACCCCTAGAGTAGAGGCCGGCGCTCCCCTCTCCGGAGGAATCTCTTGGGTCTTTCGCCTGAACAAGAAAGAGTCCTACTTGCCGGGGGAACTCCGCAGCAAGTGGGAGGAGTGGCGCGCGGACTGGTGCTGGGTAGTTGAGGACGAGCCGCAACCTTTCACTGCGCCGCGCACAACAGCCATCGTGCGCGGCAGGGACTGGAGTGAGTTGGACTCGGACGACATCAAGCTCAACGTCGCCCTCATCAGAATTCTTCGTCTCCGGGTAGCAAAGTTGTCCGTCGGAGAGGTAGGAGCAGATTTCCTCCGCCGCCGCATTGCCCCTCTACAGGATAGGAAGAGGCCAGCATGGGAGTACGGCAACGCGGCGGACATAATGAGGCTGCGCCCAGGTCTAAACTTCAACTTCACGGCGCTGGAGCTGAAGGGGATGGTCCGGGAACTTTTTAAGCACGACCCGGCCCACCCAGAGTGGTTCAGAGCTCCCCGGGGAGTGGTGCCCCTCTGCAACAGCACGGCCCGGGACCCTCTTCGCGCCATGATGCCCGCATGTGACTCGCATGGCGTGGACCGCACATGGATACCGCCCAAGGCAGCAGACATCATGAGCTTCTTCGACAACCTGGTGGAGGTGCCGAAGAACAAGGATGAGATCAAGGGGCTCACCCGGGACACCACCGACCAGGAGATTGCTTATATAGCTTCTCGGGTAGAAGAGGCCGCTGCAGCCGCAGCGGCAGGAGAGTTTGGCTTCACAGTTGAGGAGGCAGAGGCTGCGGATGCGTCCTGCCAAGCAGAGGAGGCGGAGATCCGCAGGCTGCTGCAGCTTCCTCCCGACGAGCTCGCCGGGGTCCCCTCTTTGAGGCACTCCGGGATCCCCGGAATCGTGACCGAGGCCGCGGCGAGAGGCGGCGCTGCCGGAGGAAACAGAGGCGCCGTAGGGAGCGGAGGCGCTGGAGGGGGCGGAGGCGCCGGAAGGAGAATGGCCGCAGGGCAGGACGCTGGGCTCAGCGAGCCAGCCGAGGAGGAAGAGAAGGAGGAGGACGTCAGGGCCGACGAGGACTCCGACGGGTCTCTGGGGCTCTATGCCGACGATGTCTCCTCGTCATCGGGGACCTCCCCGCCTCGGGCAAGTCCCAGGCGATCTCCGTTGAAACGTCTCCGCAAGGCGACGACGGGGACGAGGGCGCAGGCGCCCCGACAACAACCAACTCGCCGGGCGGCGCAAGCTACCCGGGGGAGCCAAGCTGCGACGGGGGCGCCCGGCGCACCAACCACGGCGGGGGCGACCCGCACACAGGCCACGGCGGGGGCGACCCGCACACGGGCCATGGCGGAGGCGCCCCGCACGTCAGCGCCAAGCGGAGGAGGGCCTTCTCAGAGCGGAGCGGCTGCTCCGCCCGCTCCCCGGGCCTCGGCGTCCACAGGGGCGGGGTCTTCGCAGCCCCCAGCCCCGGGGACCGCCAAGCGCCCGAGGGAGTCTTCGCCTCCTGCTCCTCGCGCGGACGCGCCTCAGGTGGCGTTCGACTTCTCTGCTCTGAGCGACGACGACGGCGACGAGGAACAGGAGTAAGAACTTAAAGTTTTTGCATCTTCCTTAGCTTTGTCTTGATTCTTCTTTTGTTGACTCTGATCTTGCTTCTTGCTTTGATTTCAGGACCCTGGCCCAGCGAGCGGCGAAGAAGGCCAAGGTTCCTGTCGTCGAGGTCGAGGACGACTCGCCCGTCGCGGCGACAGGGGACGCTCCAGCGACGAGCTTGCCGGACCCGAGCGCTGCTCCGGGGAGCAGCCCCCAGCGCAGCCCCCAGTGTAAGTCTGGGCTTGATTCTTCCGCTCGTCGGGCGCGCTTGAGGATTTTGTCTTGTGCTAATGTCTTGATGTTTTTGTCTTGTGCAGAGGTGGAGCCGCAACCACAGGAGCATCCGGAGATCGCTCCCGAGGAGCCCCAAGCCCCGCCGTCCCCGCCAAGGGCGAACTCTCTGGCGAGGGAGAGCACCCCGCCAAGGGCGGGTACTCCGCCGAGGGCGAGTACCCCGCCAAGGGCGAGCAGCCCGGCGAGGGCGGCCACCCCGCCAAGGCAGAGCTCCCCGGCGAGGGAGCCCGCCGTCGACAAAGTCCGTCAAGGTAAGTTTTGTAATTTTGTCTTCTCGGATTCGTCTCTTTTTGGATATTTGCTTGAACTTCTTCTTCTTTTTCTTCTTCTTCTAGATCCTCCTCCCCCAGAACAGATGGAGACGGAAACCATCGTCGTGGAGGAGGGCGCGCAGGGCGACGGCGGCGACGTCCCTGTCGTTGAGGACGCGGCGGGAGCCGCCGATCCGGCTGCGGAGGAGACTGCTCTGGCCGCAGACGCAGCGGCCGGGGAGGGGGACGGCGGCCATACTGCCGGCCCGGAGGCGGCAGGAGCGTCGAGCGCTGCGCCGGCCGCCGACCCCTCCACCGAGAAAGAGCCGTCCGCTTACTATCTTGAGGCCCCCAACGGTGTCTACATCCAGGTGCCGTGGGGATCCTCGTCGCGAGCCCCTGCGGAGGGAGAGGCCTTTGATGGGGAGGTCCTCGCCTCCGCGGGTCTGAAGGTTGTCGAGGCGCCCGGCGGGAGTGACGAGCCCGAGGAGGAGAAGCTGCTCCACCGGCTCCTGGCCCTTTACCGGGCCAGGCAGGCGAAGCTCGCGTCTCGGGAGGCCCTCACCGCCAAGGCCGCTGCTGACATGGAGAAGCGCGCGGCGGAGCTCCGCGCCGCCAACCAGGCGGCCCTCCGCGACGTGGCGGAGGAGCGCGAGAGGCTCGCCGGGGAGTACCAGGAATGGCTCCTGGAGAAAGCTGAAGCCGAGGAGCAGCAGCGCCTCGCCGGAGAAGAGCTGTCCCGGCGAGAAGGAGAGCTCACCCAACGGAAGGTCAACCTCGATTCTCACGAGGAAGACCTCGCCGCCCGGGAGCAGGCCCTTGGCGGAGAGCTGAAGGAGGCGAAGGCCGCCGCGGACGCCGCGGAGACCACCAAGAAGGAGCTCGAGGCCAAGGTTGCGCAGCTGGAGGAGTATTTAAAGGCGAGCTCGGAGAGGGTCACCGCACTCAACATAGAGCGTGAGAAGGACGCGCACACCAATTCTGAACTCCAGGTGCGCCTCTCCAAGCAAGGCGACGAGCTGAAGGCCGCCAAGGATTCCATTGCAGATCTGGAGCTGAAGGTTTCCACGTTGAAGGACTCGCTCGACGCCGTCCCGGACCGGGAGACCAAGCTGAAGGAAGAGCTCCGTAAGGAGCGCGGCCTGGTGGAGAGCGCTGCCACTTCAGCTGAAAACTTCCGTCGGACCGTCGAGGTATGGACCGAAGACCTGGTGGCATCCGCCGCTGCCATCGACAAGGAGCTGTTGGCGCTGAGGGTCGAGCATCTTATATACTCTCCGGATCCAAACCTCCCCCACAGCGCCAAGCTCAGCCTCTTCTTCAGAGGGATCGCGCCGGCACTTGCAGATCTTCAGAAGAAGCTCCCCGCGCAACTGGCCGAGGAGTCACGCCAGCTCTGCGCGGGAACCTTGGAGCGCGTCCTGACGAAGATAGTATACCGCAATCCTGGTATAAACCTCGCCAACGTTCTCTGCAGCTTGCCAGCCGACGCGGATATGGAGGCACTGAAGGCGCAGGTCGCCCACATTATCGCCAAAGTGAACAAGATCTCTAGGATTGAGGGCGACCGCGTAGATTAGGCCTCCTTTTCTTTATTTCTTTTGTTGCTGCATAGTGGGCCATGAACTTATTAGTCATTGCGACAAGTTATCCCTTGTAATATATTATCTTATTTTGATTAATCAGATGCAATGCCATCTCCCTTGTCTTGGTCCTTTACTTTGTATGCTTTTTACCCTACGCTTCCGGGGAGCTTGCTGGCAAGGGGCCCTTGCCGCGAGCGCAGAGCACTGGACTACGAGCAGCCTGCTGGCTAAGGCCTTACCTGCAAGCAACCTTGCCGCGGCTAGTCGCAACGCACTTAGCTTGCTGAGCGAACTCGAAAACGAAGTAAGGGCGCGACACTTGTCGCAGCTCACTTAAATCGTTGAGCGTACTCGAAAACAAGATAAGGGTGCGGCTAGCTACGGGTAGGTTCCTCCGCGCACAGGTTTTCCATACAAAGTGTGGTTGTTCAAGGAAGATAACTAAAAATTTAAAAATTTGAACTGCTCAAATTCTGGTAACTTAGCTTTCATGATCTGTGCATTCTCCGGCAAGCTTCTCTTTCTTGAACAGCACTTGGTTCTTCTTCCATCTCCTTCCCCGCCCCCCC
>LR738715.1:69219050-69268546 GCA_902687465.1 Secale cereale | reverse complement strand
CAAACTTGTGCGCGAGGAACATTCCTTCTGCTTAAGAGGCAAGGAAAAAGAAGCGGGAAACAAGTATGTGGCCTTTCGGCGTGCTAATGCTTACCGGATACGTGTGTTGCACAAGAAATGCCAAATAACGCATGCAAATAGCGGAGAAAAGCATGGAAAGGCAAATAGCGCAAAACACAAAAGCTTTACTGATGCACGGGATCTGCGCCCGGCTTTGTACAAAGGGTTACATGCAACAACGGCAAAGCTTGTACAAAAGGTGGTTGCCGGATCGGATCACGGCAACCGCGCCTTATGGGTGAAACTTGTGAAGATGCTCTATGTTCCAGGAGTTGCTCACCGGTAAGCCTTCTTCGGTCTCAAGGCGGACAGCGCCGGGCCTTGTGACTTGTCTCACCCGATAAGGGCCTTCCCACTTCGGCGTCAACTTGTTGGAATTCTTGGCGGACTGAACACGCCGAAGAACAAGGTCGCCTTCCTCGAGACTCCTGGCCTTAACCTTGCGGCTATGATAGCGACGCAAGGCTTGCTGGTAACGAGCAGCTCGTACAGCAGCCTGGAGACGTTCCTCCTCGAGGAGCAATGCATCATCTTGTCGCAGTTGCTCTTGCTCGAGCTCATCATAAGAGAGCACTCGAGGAGATCCGTATACGAGTTCCGTGGGGAGAACTGCCTCTGCTCCATAGACTAGAGCAAAGGGTGTCTGTCCGGTTGCTCGATTTGGTGTCGTTCTGATTGACCAAAGAGCCGCCGGTAGCTCCTCTATCCAGTTTTTTCCGCACTTGCGCAGCCTGTCAAAGGTCCTTGTCTTGAGTCCACGCAGCACTTCAGCATTTGCCCTCTCCGCTTGACCATTGCTCCTCGGGTGAGCAACAGAAGCGAAGCAGACCTTGGCGCCAAGGTCTTGGACGTACTGCATGAAGGTGCGACTAGTAAATTGTGTACCGTTGTCGGTGATGATCCTGTTAGGGATCCCGAAACGGCAAACAATCGACCTGAAGAACCTGACTGCTGACTGTGCTGTCACCTTTCTCACTGGTTCCACTTCTGGCCACTTTGTGAACTTGTTGATTGCAACGTACAAGTACTCAAAGCCCCCGACAGGTCGGGGAAAGGGGCCGAGGATATCGAGCCCCCAGACCGAGAAGGGCCAGGACAAAGGGATCGTCTGGAGAGCTTGAGCTGGCTGATGAATTTGCTTGGCATGGAACTGGCACGCTTCACACTTGGTTACTAGTGCAGTTGCATCTTGGAGGGCTTCTTGCCAAAAGAACCCTTGCCGGAAAGCTTTCCCGACAAGCGCCCTTGCGCCAATGTGGTGGCCGCATATGCCTCCGTGTATTTCTGCCAACAGCTTCTGTCCATCTTCTCTGGATATGCACTTCAACCTGACACCATTAAGTCTTCTTCTGTACAGCTCATTATCCACGAACTGATACATACTTGACTGCCTGGTTATCCTCTCTATCTCTGCTGGGTCGTCGGGAAGTTCTCCAGTTTGCAGAAAACGGACGATCTGCTGCGCCCATGCCGGAGCTTGAGGCTCGACGGCAAGGACTAAAGGCATGAGGGCCGTTGCGGGAACCTCAGCTTCTACGGCAAGAACCTCTGGTTCTGCCGGAGCGGATGGTCCCCCGGCAAGCTCGCCGGGGCGAGGCTTGTCGGGAACGTTCGCTTCAACTGCACAGACCCTTGGATCTGCAGGAGCAAACTGTTCCTCAGCGTTCTGATCGTTGATCTTGGGGACCTTGGCGGCGGTTTCAGTAAGATCCGCCGGCAAGTAGTCACCGGAGACCAACTTTCTCTTCTTGGACTGGCCCATTGATGGTGTAACGGATGGTTGAGTCAGCTTGAGCAAAAAGGTCCCTGGTTCCACAGGTAACTTCATCGCAGCACACTTTGAAAGGCCATCTGCAATGTCATTCTGAGCTCTTGGAACGTGCTCCATTCGCAGACCCTCAAAGTGTTCTTCCAGCTTCCTCACTTCATCTACATAAGCTTCCATCAAAGGGCTCTGGTAACTCTTGTTAACTTGTCGGACCACCAACTGAAAATCTCCCCGGACAATCAGCTTTCTGATCCCAAGTTCGGCCGCAATCCTCAGGCCGGCAAGCAAGCCTTCATACTCAGCAGTGTTGTTTGTCGCTTGCTCCCTCGGAAAGTGCATCTGGATAACATACTTGAGGTGCTCTCCGGTGGGCGCGATGAGTACCACGCCAGCACCGGCGCCTTGCAGCGAGAAGGCACCATCAAAGTACATCAACCATTCACTTGTCGCTTCTTGTACGGGTACACTTGTCTCTGGAACTTCTTCATCGGGCGTCGGGGCCCATTCAGCTATGAACTCTGCCAAAGCTCGGCTCTGTATGGTCGAAGTACTTTCAAACTTGAGTCCAAAGCTCGACAGTTCCAGTGCCCACTCAACGATCCTGCCTGTCGCTTCCGGATTGTGCAATATCCTCTTCAGCGGAAAGCGAGTGACCACTGTTATCTCATGTGCCTGGAAGTAATGGCGCAGCTTTCTCGAGGCCATCAGGAGGCCGAAAAGCAATTTTTGCACCCCGGAGTATCTTGATCTAGCCCCCTGCAATAGGGAACTCACAAAATACACCGGGCGCTGCACCATCTTCTTCCGCACTTCTTCCTGTTCCTGCGTAGAGTTGTCCTTGTCGGGGCCAGAGCTTGTCGGAGCAGCCCCCTGCTTGTCGCTGGATTCGCTTGCCGGTGGTGCTGGTTCCTCGTCAGCCTCCCTCTCCGCTACTAACGCAGCACTAACCACCTGGTTGGTTGCCGCTAGGTATAGCAGCAACTTCTCCTGTGGTCTAGGTGCGACAAGTATTGGAGTGGAGGATAGGTACCGTTTCAAGTCCTGCAGCGCTGCCTCCGCTTCCGGAGTCCACTTCATAGGACCTGCCTTCTTCAAGATTTTGAAGAAAGGAAGGGCGCGTTCTGCTAACTTCGAAATGAACCTACTGAGGGCAGCCACACAACCTGCAAGCCTCCTGACATCCTTGACGCGCTTCGGGGCTTCTATCTGCTCGATGGCTTTAATCTTGTCGGGATTAGCTTCGATCCCCCTCTGTGACACAAAGAACCCGAGAAGCTTGCCGGAGGGGACTCCAAAGACGCACTTCTCGGGGTTCAACTTAAGCTGGATCTTGCGCAGATTCTGAAATGTCTCTTCCAAATCCTGGATCAGGGTATCCTTGCTCTTGCTCTTCACCACGATATCATCCATGTAAGCCTCTACATTTCTGTGGATCTGTGGCTCAAAAGCAGTGTATACTACCCTTGCAAAGGTTGAGCCTGCATTCTTCAATCCGAAAGGCATGCGAATGAAGCAATATGTGCCACTTGGAGTGATAAATGCAGTCTTTTCTTCATCTTCCTTGGCCATGAAAATTTGGTGGTAGCCTGAATATGCATCAAGAAAAGAGAGCAGCTCACATCCGGCAGTGGAGTTAACGATCTGGTCAATGCGCGGCAAGGGGAATGGATCCTTGGGACATGCTTTATTCACATCGGTGAAGTCTATACACAGTCTCCACTTCCCATTGGCCTTGCGCACGACGACTGGGTTTGCCAACCACGTCGGATGGATCACGCCTCTAACTAGGCCCGCTGCTTCTAGTTTCTTGATCTCTTCGGCAATGAATTCTTGGCGCTCCACGGCTTGCTTTCTGACCTTCTGCTTGACGGGCCGCGCATGAGGACAAACAGCAAGCTTGTGCTCAATCACCTTCCTGGGAACACCGGGGATGTCCGATGGTTGCCAGGCAAACACATCGACATTCGCCCGCAGGAAGGCAACGAGCGCGCTTTCCTATTTGCTGTCAAGTGTGGCACTGATGGTGAAGGTACCACCAGTGCCGTCCTCCTTGGCGGACACCTTTTTGGTTGCTGGAGAAGCGGCCATCCCCTTCTTACACTTGTCGGTGGAGCTCGATGGAACGTCCTCGACGGCAGCGCAGCACTCCGAAGAGGTGCGGTTGCCGGAGTGGGCCCCAGAGCACTTGCCGGACTTGGTCTTGGTCTTCTTCCCCCCGGAAGCTTCAGCGGCAAGTGTATCCTTTTCTGCTGCGGCTGCTGCGTCCCGGTAGATTTTGTCGGTGCAGATAAGCGCATCTTTCTTGTCGCCATGGACAGTGATGACGCTTATCGGCCCCGGCATCTTGAGTACGTTGTAGGCGTAGTGGGAAGCTGCCATGAACTTGGCGAGGGCGGGACGGCCGAGTATCCCATTATACGGTAATGGGATATCGGCGACGTCAAATGTGATGCGCTCAGTTCTGAAGTTGAGCTCCCCGCCAAAGGTCACCGGCAGAGTTATCTTCCCCTTGGGCTTGCTCCTCCCCAGGTTGATTCCTTGGAAAGAACCGGTCTCTTCGAGCTCGCCATCTGGGATTTGGAGTTTCTTGATCACAGCAGAGGAGATCAAGTTCAGCCCGGCCCCGCCGTCAACCAACATTTTGGTGACCTTGAGGTTGCGGATGGTGGGTGAGACCAGCATCGGCAAGCATCCGACCGCAGTGGTGCGGTCAGGATGATCCTCAAGATCAAAAATGATGGGCGTGCTGGACCATTTGAGGAGCCTGCGCGACTCGACGGGAGGCTCTGCTGCGTTCACTTCCCGCACCCACTGCTTGACTTGGCGATGGGAAGTGTGCAGAGAGGCGCCGCCGTCGACGCACAGGACCTCCGTGGCCTTCTGAAACTCCTGCTCGCTGTTATCCTCATCCTCCATGTCATCGTCGTCGTCTTCTTCGTCCTTGTCGCGGCCCCGGGGAGGTCGGTCACCTTGCCGCTGCTTGGCCTTGCCGCGGCGTCCTCCCCGGCCATTAAATGGCCGCTTCTTGCTTGGTTCTCCTCCGCCACCTTGGGCCTTCTCCTTGTCGCGCCTCTCGTACTCAGCTTTCTGCTGCTCGACGAGGTACTCGACGCGTTTGCAGTTGGAGAGGTCGTGGCCCTTGGTGCGGTGGATCTTGCAGTATTGCTTGTCGGAGCCGTCCTGCTTGTCGGCTGCCGCTACAGGGGCAGGCTCCTTGCCGGAGCCGCCAGCCTGTGTTTGCTTGGCGGGAGCCTCCTTGCCGGACTTCTCGACGGCAAGCACTTCCTTCTTGTTCTTCCTCCTGTTGTTCCGCCGCCGGCCCTTCTTTGCCGGGGCGGCGTCGTCGCTGTCGCTTCCCCCTGCGCCAGCATCCTCCCCGGGGAGTCTCCTCCCCTCTTCTGCGCGCGCGCACTTATCAGCTAGAGCGTAAAGCTCGCTGACATCCCGTATCTTGGTCATGGCCATTTCCTCACGCATGCGGCGGTTACGTACGTTCTGGTGGAACGCACTGATAACCGCAGCAGGGTGGACGTCGGGGATGTTGTGCTGCACGCGGCTGAAGCGCTGGATGTACTTGCGCAGAGGTTCTCCTTCCTTCTGGGCCAGAATGTGGAGATCACTCTCCTGGCCGTGGGGTTTGTGGCCGCCCGTGAAGGCGCCAACAAACTGGTGGCAAAGATCTGCCCAAGAAGAAATGGAGCCTTCCGGCAAGTGCATAAGCCAAGAACGAACGTTCGGCTTAAGCACGAGCGGGAAGTAGTTCGCCAATACCTTCTCGTCGCGCCCCCCGGCAGCCTGCACTGCGATTGTGTAAATGCTGAGGAATTCCGAGGGGTGCGTCTTGCCGTCGTACTTCTCCGGTACGTCGGGCTTGAAGTTCTTCATGCTGGGCCACTGGACGCGCCGCAGCTCACGGGTAAACGCAGGGCAACCTGCCGCGTACGGCAAGTCGCCTGGTTCACCGGGCACGTGCGTATCGACAGCGGCTCCAGCTCGCTGATCTGATTGTCGTCGAGCTTCCCGGCGGCGCTCGATCGTCGTTCGAGCGTCTTCTTGTCGCCGGTCGTCAAGGACCTGGCGCTGGTCCCGACGAGCCCGCGGATCCGACGACGCCGTGGAGTCGTCGTCGACGTTGATCCGGCGGGGCGGTGTCTTTTGCTTCCGCGGCGGGGAGTGCACGGTGGTTGCACCCCCGGCGGTCTTGTCGCCGTCGGCCTTCGTCTTCTCGACTTGCCGCGGCCGCGAGGTCGCCGGCTGCTGTGGAGAGTCGTTGTTGGCGAAGGCGATCAGGCTTTGGATGGTTTCCCTCCAGTCTTCGGCCTTGTCTGCCGCTGGAGGGAAGTCGAGGAGCAGTTGCGTCCTTGCGAGCGCTTCTGCAGGAGAGGAGGGAAGCGGGGGCGAGCGGTGCGAGTTGCGGGATATGCTCGGACTCCTAACTGGGTTAGAAGGAGCAGGGTCCCGCCCCGGCGACCGTGCCTTGCTCGTGCCAGGACGATGGCCTGGAGCGTCCCGCGAGCCTCCGGTTTGCGCTTGGCCCAGCAAGCGGATGCCACCTCCTGTGGCATGGCGTTGCTGGGTTGTCGTTTGCTGAGACGGACGTGGCGCGTCCACGGAGACCGAGGCTCGGTCATCCGTCTTGTCTTTGGATTTGGTGGCGCCGCGAGTTTCCTCGCCGGCGACCACCCTTCCGACGGCGTCTCCTCCGCCCACTGTTGGCTCTGGTGGCGGCGGATGAGACGCAGACGGGCCTCCGACCTCCGAAAGCTTCTTCTTCGGGGCCATGGCGCTGTTGTTGATGAAGCTGACGAATTTGGAGAGGTTGATGAAGAATGCACCCGCGTGAACGCCGGATTAGGTTCGCACAACCTCGACGCCCCCTACCTGGCGCGCCAAAGATGTCGGGGGAAACTTTCCACCACGAGCACCTATGGGACCAGAGCCCCTTGTTTGTGCGGTGAGGGAGCGGAGGGAGCACAAAGAGCGGATCGTGGAGAGCACGCGGGCAGTTTACCCAGGTTCGGGCCGCGATGGACGCGTACAACCCTACTCCTGCTTAGATTGTATTGAGTTGGGGAGCTCGGGAGCTTGAAGAACCAGCTGCACCGAGCCAATGAGCGATCTAGGTTCCGAACCCTTTCTACGTTGTGCATGGGCATCCTTTTATAGCTCAAGGGGTCACCGACAGGTGTCAACGTAGGAGAAGGGGTAAAAAGGTAATAGTGGTGGTAGTTGTAACAGTGCGGGAACAGTGGATGAATAGTGCATGTACAGTGGTCATCACCTACTTTGACAGTGGGGGACAAGAGCATTTAATGCCCGTCGCCGTCGACCCCAAAAGCGCCCGCCCTTGCGTCTCCGTTTGCCACGGCGATAGCTTTATCACCGTGGAGTGCCACCGTGTCCCCCAGGCTGCACAGCCATCCGCCACGCGTCCCTGGAGTGGCCCCAGGGCGACGCGTGGACCGATGAGCTGGAGCGTGGGCACACAGCGCAACTCTCCCCGGCAAGCACCTTGCCGGGGTCTTGACCTCGTCGGGCCCGGAAGCTTGCTGGGCTCTGAAGCTTGTCGCTCCCCGGGCCCTGCCGGGGCGCATGCTGCGCCGAGGCGTGTCTTCTGGTCTTCCTGGCGAGCTCCTCCCGCTAGGGTCTTGTGTTAGTGAGGTAATCTTGAGCCTGGGACGGCCTTCCCAGCAAGCTCCACTTGCCGGGGTCTTGATCTTCTGTCTTGTATACTTTGTTTTTGAATGGCTTAGTATAGAGCAGGAAGGTCTCCGGCAAGCACGTGGTAGGCCCTGCCGCGGGAAACTGCTACTGCCCGTGCACAAGTTGGGGTACTGAGGTACCCCTACCTTAGTACACCGACACGCCGCTTAGGCATTATTCGCTACTCGGATATGCCAGTTGTGACCTCTACGGTAGGATAGGTCGTGTAACCCCTATGCACAGTCGAGTCCTTGTATGGTTCATATGAAACCACCTAGTGTTTGCTTTTCTCGAGTTTGGATGTATGTCGTATTCTTCCTTCGGGAATGTGTAAGCGACTGCATCACCCGTTTGGATTTCTAATGAATGTGTTTTGGCCTTTCGGCCCTTGCATGATTTGATTAGTGTCACATCCACCCCCTTACTAGGCACCCATCTATCTTGCTTTCCCTCTTCCAAGTCATGAGACCTTTTACCGCTCCAACAGGATGCCTGTTGTAACTCGTACTGGTACCTCTACCCAGCAGCCCGAAGCCGGAGCATCCGCTCAGTCAGAGGCACGCCACGACCAAACCAATGACCAAGCTCCACCACCACCACCTCCTCCGAACATGGACATGGCTCAGCTTCTCCAAGCCTTCCGAGAGGAACGCCAAGCCAACAATGCAGCCCTTCAGCTGATTGCTCACGCTGTCACCAACAACCGCCAGCCGGCGGGGAATGGCAATGGACGTTCCACGTTGGCAGAGTTCAAGAAGCATGCACCGCCAACCTTTATCGATACTGTTGAACCCCTGGATGCAGACGACTGGGTCCGCTCCATTGAGGACATACTGGAACTAGTCGGATGCACCGAAGACCGCGAGAAGGTGGCTTATGCAGCCCACTGCCTCGGGGGGACTGCTAGAGCTTGGTGGGATGGATTCAAGGTCATGCATGCTGAACAAGACATCACTTGGGTCAACTTCAAGGCAGAATTCCGCAAGGCCCACATTCCTTCCGGAATCATGGCTATCAAAAAGCGTGAGTTCCGAGCCCTGAAGCAAGGAAGTGGCACTGTCAAGGAGTACAGGCAGAAGTTCAATGTTTTGTCAAGGTATGCCCCTGAAGATGTCAGCACTGATGCTGCAAAAAGGGAGCGCTTCATGGAAGGCCTCAATCAGACTCTGCAATACTCGCTTGTCGTGTGCGACTGCCCAACCTTCCCTGACCTGGTGAACAAGGCACTTATGCTTGAAGACAAGCGGCGTGCTTTGGAAGACACTCGCAAGCGCAAGATGGTCAGCAAGGTAAGTTCCAGCAACCAGAAGCCTCGTCCGTGGCAGTCAGCCCCGGCCAAGCCAACCTATCAGCAACCAAGAGCTCCTGCACCTCGCACCAACTATCAGCCTCAGCAGTATGCCAACCCAAGGCCAGCTTTCAACCCCAATACCAGTGGTGGCAACAAGATCAACATTCCAAACCAAGTCACTTGCTTTGGATGTGGTCAGTCCGGACACATCTCAAGGGTGTGCCCCAACAAGAAGCCTGATGCCCCGCGCCCCAATGCGCAGAACCAAGGACAAGGCCGCGGGATGCCACCAAGGAACCCAGCTCCTCGCAATCCACCTAACCATGGGAAGGGGCGTGTGAATCACGTCACTGCTAAAGAAGCCCAGGAAGACCCGGACGTCGTGCTGGGTACGTTCCTTGTCAACTCAGCACCTGCAACTGTCTTGTTTGATTCTGGAGCAACGCATTCATTTGTCACTCAAAGATTTGCATTAAAAAGTGGCATGACCCCTACACCCCTGAATAATCCTATGGTGGTACAAACCCCCGGAGCAGAGATGAGAGCCAAGATAGGCTGTAAGGGAGTCAGTATTACCATTAATGGTGTAGATTTCCTAGCAGACCTCATCGTCCTGAGATCACAAGGCTTGGATGTGATCCTAGGCATGAATTGGCTCAGCAAGCACCAAGGCTTGTTAGACTGTGCCAATCGGACAGTCACTGTGACCAATGACCAAGGAGTCGAAGTCAAGTTCGCTCCCAACTCCTCTTCCGCTCAAGCCGCTCAAGTCAACTGTCTGTCTGAAGTTGGGCTAGAGCAAGTACCGGTGGTATGTGAGTATCCTAATGTCTTTCCGGATGAACTACCGTGAATGCCCCCTGACCGTGACATTGAGTTCATCATCGAGCTCGTGCCCGGAGCAGGACCCATCTATAAGAAGCCTTATAGAATGGGGACGGAAGAGTTAGCCGAGTTGAAGAAGCAGCTGGAAGAGCAGTTGAGGAAGGGATTTATTCGCCCGAGTGTCTCCCCTTGGGGATCTCCCGTTCTGTTTGTGGCAAAGAGGGACAGTACCATCTGCTTATGCATTGACTATCGTTCCCTCAATGAAGTTACAATCAAGAACAAATATCCACTTCCCAAGATTGAAGATCTGTTTGATCAGCTCAGCGGAGCCAAGGTGTTCTCCAAGACCGACCTCAGATCTGGGTACTACCAACTGAAGATCAGACCCCAAGATATTCCGAAGACGGCATTCATAACCAGATATGGCATGTACGAGTGCACGGTCATGTCCTTTGGGTTAACCAATGCCCCAGCTTACTTCATGTATCTCATGAATAAAGTCTTCATGGAATGTTTGGACAAGTTTGTTGTTGTCTTCATCGACGACATTCTTGTCTTCTCGAAGTCGGAGGAAGAGCACGAGCAACATTTGAGGATGGTCCTAGACAAGCTTCGGGAGCACCAACTATATGCCAAATTCAGCAAGTGTGAGTTCTGGCTGCATAAAGTTGGATTCTTAGGTCACGTCTTGACCGAAGAAGGATTGTCAGTTGATCCCGCAAAAATCGAAGCTGTGACCCAATGGCAATCTCCAACGACCGTCAAGGAAGTCAGAAGCTTCCTCGGACTTGCGGGCTATTACCGCAAATTCGTGGAAGGATTCTCTAGCATTGCACGGCCAATGACTCAGCTCCTCAAGAAGGACAAGAAGTTCGAGTGGACGCCAAAATGTGAAGAAAGCTTCCAAGAACTCAAGAAGAGATTGACCACCGCCCTAGTTCTGGCAACACCTGATATTCACAAGGAGTTCGTGATATATTGTGATGCCTCTCGAACCGGATTGGGAAGCATTCTGATGCAAGAAGGCCGAGTCATAGCCTACCTCTCCAGGCAGCTACGACCTCATGAGGAGAACTACGCTACTCACGATCTTGAGTTAGCAGCAGTGGTTCATGCCTTGAAGACATGGCGGCATTACCTCCTAGGGAAACGATGTGAGATATACACAGTCCATAAAAGTCTGAAGTACGTTTTCACCCAAAAGGAATTGAACATGAGGCAGCGAAGATGGTTGGAACTCATCAAAGACTATGACCTCAGTGTTCAATATCACCCCGGGAAGGCTAACGTGGTGGCCAATGCCTTAAGCAGGAAGGCTTGCTCCTTGAATGTTGTTATTCAAGAAAGGCAGCCAGCCTTGTTTAAGGAACTCGAACAATTCAGTTTGGAATTGGTCACCCCTGGATTTCTGGATCATCTGGAAGTTAGACCGACCCTGATGAACGAAGTCAAGAAGGCACAAGATGGACACGCAAGCATTGAAGGCATCAAGAAGAAGATGGAGTTAGACAAGGCCCCAGGATTCTCTGAAGACGAGCACGGGATTGTTTGGTACAAAGGCGGCATCTGCGTACCAAACAACACAGAGCTGAAGAACCTGATTCTGCAATAAGCCCACGACACTCCGTATTCCATCCACCCCGGAGGAACCAAGATGTATCAAGACTTGAAGGCACGATTCTGGTGGCACGGGATGAAAAGAGAGATTGCAACCTATGTTGCAAAGTGTTATGTGTGCCAAAGGGTCAAGGCTGAATATCAGCGACCTGCTGGATTGCTTCAGCCACTCATGGTTCCTGAGTGGAAATAGGATAAAGTCGGAATGGACTTCATCACTGGATTACCAAGGTCGGATAGAGGACATGACTCTATCTGGTTCATAGTCGATCATTTGACCAAGGTGGCCCATTTCATTCCTGTCAAGACCACTTATGATGGCAACCGGCTGGCAGCTCTCTACATTGACAGAATCGTAAGTCTTCACGGAGTTCCCAAGGAGATTGTGTCAGATCGAGGAACCCAGTTCACCTCAAGGTTCTGGAAGAAGTTCCAAGAAGCCTTGGGAACCAAGTTATCTTTCAGCACGGCTTTTCACCCACAGACCGGAGGTCAGACAGAACGAGTCAATCAGATTCTCGAAGACATGCTCCGAGCCTGTGTCTTGGCATATGGAACCAAATGGGAAGATTGCCTCCCTTTTGCCGAGTTCTCCTATAACAACAGTTATCAGTCGAGCCTTCAGATGGCACCATTTGAGGTGTTGTACAGACGCAGATGTCGCACACCCCTCAACTGGTCAGAGACTGGAGAAGGACTAGTCTTTGGACCGGATATTCTCCGCGCAGCAGAAGAGCAAGTCCAACTAGTCAGAGAGCGTTTGAAGGCAGCCAAGTCAAGGCAAAAGAGCTATGCTGACACTCACCGTCGGGACATGAGTTTCCATGTCGGGGACCATGTGTACCTGCGGGTAACTCCTCTGAAGGGAACCAAGCGTTTCCACGTCAAGGGGAAGCTCGCGCCAAGGTTCATTGGACCCTTTGAGATCACTGCACGACGAGGAGAAGTGGCTTACCAGTTGGAACTACCACCCGAGCTGTCCGGTGTGCACAATGTATTCCATGTATCACAACTCCGGAAATGTCTCCAAGTTCCAGACAAGCCTAATCTCTACAAGGATGTAGATCACCAAGCCATTGATCTGCAGCCTGATTTGACCTACCGCGAGAAGCCTATTCGCATTCTGGATGAAGCAGAACGACGGACGCGAAGCCGTACCATCAAGTACTTCAAGGTCCAGTGGAGCAACCACACCAAAGCAGAAGCAACCTGGGAACGTGAAGACTATCTTAGATCCGAGTTTCCCGATCTCTTTTAAGACCTAGTTTAGGAATCTCGGGGACGAGATTCTTGTAAGGGGGGTAGGTCTGTCACACCCTGCATTTGGAACATGTTATTTGCATCAATGAAGCATGAAAATTTGGACCAGCAATTGTTTTTGGCATCATTTGGCTTTTATTTGGAATTGAGTTTTTCTTCATGTGCTTTTTCATGTGCTCAATAAAGTCAACTATTACCTCTTGTAGAATTCATCTCCATACCCAAAACTTCTGCCCAATGATCATGCCAAGTGTTATATAACAGTATAGAATTTTCTTACAAAATTAATTTGGCCAAAATGTATTTTATAAATTTAGTTTTCCAAAAACCCCTTAATTGAGATTTGCACTGCAAGTGCTTGATTTAGGGTGAGAAAATTATTTCAAAAGGTACATTTGAGACCTAGTAGTCATAGGACTCCCAGAAACCACAAAGGTATAATTTTAAAAGTTATTTTCCTATTTTATTTAAAAGCTTTCTCTTAAGGCCAGAAATGGTCTTTAATAGGGAAACATTATTTAACTATTTCAAAAATATTTGCCAAAATTCAGGGAGACTCATAGGACATATATTGTCTATATATAAGAGTTTCAACACTTGGTCATGTTCAAAATAATGGGCTAATCCCTCTAAAACCCTTTCTGGATATTTCAAGCTTTTGAAATATTTACAAAGGAAATATTCTCCAAAAATTCCAGGGAAATTCTATCATGTCACATATGGAATATTTGATGATCTTGCCAAGTCCCATGCCATGGGAAGCAAGAAAACATCCTTAAAACCCCTCATAACCATTCTGTCCATATTTGAAGTTTGAGCAACTCTACATTGCCAAACTTGTACAAATGCTCTCAAATTTGGTGCACATGCTAGAATGACCTAATAAGGCATCTAGACCAAATGACATAAGATTTGAAGTAGAGCAACTTGATCAGAATACCCCAAAACCCTTTCTGTTCAAATGCAAATTTGCACAACTTTACATTACCAACTTTTTACCTGGAGCTTCAAACTTTGTGGGCATGATCAATACCCCAAATGATGAAACTACAAGAAATGGTGCATCAAGTGGAGATGATTAGCTTGACTCAAACAAGATGAAGCCATTTCTATTGATTTCTAGGGTTCACCAAAGTTACATTGGCTAGTTCCTTCAAATGAGCCCAAATTTGGTGAGACACCCTATTTTCACATGTCATTTAATCATGTTAAGTGTCATGGCAAGTGGAGATCATTTGCTTGACCAAACACTGATCAAACACCTTCTGGCTTTTACTAAAACCCTCTTCTTGATCACTTTTACTATTTACCTTGGCCTCAACTTTTTACCACAGCTTCATCTGGTTACTAGCTACCTCCAGTAACTCTCCCATGTCTCCAGCTCCATGATTGAGGGGTAAAAAACCCTAGTTCACCCTGCTGGACAGCCATTTTCTACCAAGTCACCAGCCTCTCTTCTCTCTCACAGCATCTCCAGAGCATCCAAAGCCTCCTCCGTAGTGCTTGCATCACCCTGGACCCCCCAGACACGGTGGACGCGTCCAGAGGCCCAATGGCATGCCATGGCATGCGATAAGGGCGCTCCAGAGCGCGCTACAGTGCGCCACCGCACTGTAGCTTCGCCCAATCGCCTGCCCCCGACAGCCTCGAGCTCTCCCCTCGCGCCTCCCAACGCGCCTCGACGTCCGCAGCCTCCACCGGTGCTGTCCCCCTCCTCCTGCGCCCTCCAGTGGCCGTCGCCACACGCGCACCGGCCGCCCGTGACGTCCACTCCTCGGCCTCACACGCGCGCACGGTCTGGAGCGTTCCCCGCTCCTCCTCTCCCCTCAACTGGACGTGGAACACGTCCACGATCCTCCCCGACTCGATCACAGGCACCAGAACCCCTTCTGGCCTCGCCTGCAACCTCGCCGGCGCACGAGTCCACGGTGGACCGTGGGCGCGGCTATATAATCCCCCCGAGCTCTCCACTCAGCACCAGCAGCCTCACCACATCTCCCTTAGTCCCCCAGCACCGCTAGTTCATCCCCGAAGAGCCCCAGTGCTCGGGAACGACCGGAGCTCCGCCGCGTCGGGCCGCCGGCGATCTCGCAGTACGGGCCTCCTCCGCCCCTCCTTTTGCTCGATTTGGAACCACCATGCACCACTGATACGTTCCCCTTCATTCTCCCCTTCTGCAACTGCCGGAAACATGCTAGCCAGCAGCTTCCAGACAACCCTCCGCCGTCCCACCTCGCCGCCGACGAACCCGACCTCCCCGGCGAGCCGCACCACTACCACTACCTCCGCAACTCGTCGCTGAACCCGTCCCTGCCCTCCGTTGCCTTCGTCATGGCCGGAATCGACGCCGGTGAGCTCGCCGTCGCCGTGGCCGAGAGGTTGAAGATGATAGGCGGGCCCCGCCTGTCATCCTCACCACTCTCTCCCTCCCCTCACAGCCGCTGACCGCCGGGCCCCGCCCGTCAGGTTTGAAAAACTGACGTGCGCGCGCTGGCGCCCGAACGGCTGGGCTGGATGCGCTGGGCCGTGCACTGTGGCCACTCTGGCCCAGTTCCACAGGGCTTTTTCTTCTTTTTCTTTTCTGTAAAACTTCAATTAATTTTACAGAAATGAATATTAGTCCAAATGATATAATTCCAACTCCTAAAATCTTGTAATATTCCAACCTATTTAATGGTGTCACTTTCACACACATCCATGAAACTTTTCTGTTCTATTCAAATTTAAATTCAAATTTGAGCAATAAAACTCCTGTTCTAAAATCATTAGATTCCATTCTGTCACTCCAAAACTCCAACTAAGAATTTTCTCCATCTTAGATTTCCCTCTAGTATTTAACAAAAATAAGTTGACATTTTTCTGAGCACTTTGATTTTTCTGTTTTATTTGTGGTCTTATTTTTCCGTTGTTATTATGCGACGTATAGATACCGTATTTGAAGAAGTTGCTGAAGAAGGAGAAGGAGAAGGATTTGAAGACTTTGAAGACCAAGCCAATCCAGGCAAGCAGCCGTTTGACCATGATGCACTTGTCCTTCGGGACCCGTTTGTTTCCGATGCATGATGATAGAGTTACGGTGGTGACCTAGATGAACCACCAAATGATGCATGCTTGCTCTTGATCTTGCTCTATGCTAGATGTCATGCAAATAGTTAGTAGTAATGCTTAGTGATGCATTGTGTGACATGAAACCTTGTGGTTGAAATCTTGCATAAACCCCATCGGGTGCCCCTAATGCCCGAGGGTGATGTTGAGTTAGGTCATCACTTGAGGAAGAAGTGATGTGCCGGTAAAATCTTGTGCATCGGTGAAATGATGGATTAGATTTATGTGTGACTACCGTCCCAACCAAACATGTGCAACCACACTACCCCATATGGGACGGGGCTTTATTGAATACTTAGGTCGATACTAGCATGGTGCCCGCATTACTAGTGACGGGAAGACTTGAGGTCTTTCCCGGGACGGGGTCGTGCTTGGATAGACGACCATGACTGTTTTTACAGGGCACCGGACACACTGTTGGTCCCTTCGGGTTTGCGTGACATTGAAATTAGGGCAGGTCCCATGATCTATTGTTTGTACTCGAGGGCCGTGTACCAACGAGTGGACTCTATGTTAGTGTCGTCTAAGGAAAGATAATGACCGGGTGCTTCCCCCGAGTACTTGAGGTACTGCGGGATCGTGGATGACACGAAAGCTTCCCGGATCTTGTGGGTAAAGTGCGCAACCTCTGCAGAGTGTAAAACTATTCGAATAGCCATGTCCACGGTCATGGACAGTTGGGTGGTGCTACTTAAACTTTGTACAGAATTTTACTTCATCGGTGAAGGTATGTGTGTGATGAGTCAAGGTGGTGACTTGACTCGATGAGTTGAATCATATTCATGTTGATATTGGTAACCTGTTTTCGGGGTTACGTGAACTCGTTGATGCATACACTTGATGATAGAATATTTATTCTAGCCATTGCTAAATTGCTCATTATTGTTCAAATGCACTGTTACTTTGAACCACATCATGGGTTGCTTGCGAGTACATTCAAAGTACTCATTGGCTTGCCACTGTTTATTTAATTGGCCAGGCATGGAGGAACAGGAATTTGAGGAAGAGTTCTTTGGAGACGAACATGCGAACTAGGACGCTATCCCAGTCAGATTGCCTATAGGGTTAAGGCAGATGGCATGGGTTCTACCTATCATCGAAGACTTCTGCTATTTGAGTTATTTGCTATTCAGCCCGCGAGGCTTTATCTATGTAAGACTTGGCCATAATGGCCATAATTTGTGTAAGACGATATGTATGGATGTAAGACTCTTGTTATTGAGCTTCTGTGTGTTCAGTGAGCATTGATCTCTGGGATCACTGTACACGTGCATTCGGTGATCTCGACTTCTAAGTCGGGGTCCCGGCACAAACCACCACTCAAAGGTACTGTAATGAACTCATTATTTGTTTATATTGGTGTTAAACCTACTATATTCCAACTTATCTATGATTCATACTCCCCAATACTACTCATAGATTCATCAAAATAAGCAAACAACACACGAAAAACAGAATCTGTCAAAAACAGAACAATCTGTAGTAAACTGTAACTTTCGAATACTTCTGTAACTCTAAAAAATTTGAAATAAATTGGTAAACATGAGGAATTTGTCTATTAATCATCTGCAAAAATAATCAACTAAATAGCACTCTCTAGTAAAATCTGGTGACTATTCTCGTGAGCGCTAATGTTTCTGTTTTTTACAGCATGATCATATAAACTTCACACAAGTCTTCCCAAATGTTCTACTTGGCACAAACATTAATTAAACACAAAACCACATCTAAACAGAAGCTAGATGCAATAATTATTCCTAAACAGAAACTAAAACAAAGAAAAAATAAAATTGGGTTGCTTCCCAACAAGCGCTATCGTTTAACGCCCCTAGCTAGGCACGATACAAGGATAGATCTAGGTATTGCCATCTTTGGAAGGCAATCCATAAGTGGCTATCATAATAGATTCATATGGTAATTTTATTTTCTTTCTAGGAAAGTGTTCCATGCCTTTCCTTAACGGAAATTGGAATCTAATATTTCCTTCCTTCATGTCAATAATTGCACCAATCGTTCTAAGGAAGGGTCTACCAAGAATAATAGGACATGAAGGATTGCAATCTATATCAAGAACAATGAAATCTACAGGCACATAATTCCTATTGGAAACAACAAGAACATAATTAATCCTTCCCATAGGTTTCTTAATAGTAGAATCCGCAAGATGCAAATTTAAAGAACAATCATCAAGCTCATGGAAACCTAACAAATCACGCAAAGTTTTTGGGATAGTAGAAACACTTGCACCCAAATCACACAAAGCAAAGCATTCATGATCTTTAATTTTAGTTTTAATAGTAGGTTCCCACTCATCATAAAGCTTTCTAGGGATAGAAACTTCTAATTCAAGTTTTTCTTCATAAGATTGCATCAAAGCATCAACTGTGTGTTTGGTAAAAGCCTTATTTTGACTATAAGCATGCGGAGAATTTAGTACGGATTGCAACGAGGAAATGTAATCAATCAAAGAGCAATTATCATAATTGAATACCTTGAAATCCAAAATAGTGGGTTCATCACTATGCAAAGTTTTAATCTCTTCAATCCCACTTTTAACAATTTTAGCATCAAGATCTAAAAACTCCGAATCATTGGGACTCCTTTTAATTAAAGTAGACTCATCTCCAGTCCCATATTTATCAAGATCCATACTAGAAAACAAGGATCTAATAGTAGACACATCAATAACTTTCAGATCTTCATCTTTATTTTCATGATAACTAGAAGAACACGCTTTCATAAAGCACTCTTTTTTAGCACGCATCCTAGCGGTTCTTTCTTTGCATTCAACAATGGAAATTCTCATGGCTTTGAGAGACTCATTGATATCATACTTGGGTGGAATAGATCTAAGTTTCAAAGAATCAACATCAAGAGTAATTCTATCCACACTTCTAGCCAACTCATCAATCTTAAGCAATTTCTCTTCAAGCAAAGCATTGAAATTCTTTTGCGAATTCATAAACTCTTTAACACTAGTCTCAAATTCATAGGGCATCTTACCAAAATTTCCATAAGATTTATTGTACGAATTACCATAATTATTAGAGGAATTACTAGGAAAAGGCCTAGGATTAAAGTTTCCTCTATAAGCATTATTACCAAAATTATTCCTACCAACAAAATTCACATCCAAAGATTCATTATTATTCTCAATCAACGTGGATAAAGGCATATCATTAGGATCAGAAGAAGCACTCTTAGTAGCAAATAATTTCATAAGTTCATCCATCTTTCCACTCAAAACACTAATCTCTTCAATAGCACGCACTTTTTTACTAGTAGATCTTTCGGTGTGCCATTGAGAGTAGTTAACCATAATATTATCTAGGAGTTTCGTAGGTTCTCGTAAGGTAGTTTCCATGAAAGTGCCTCCTACGGCCTAATCTAAAAGATTTCTAGAAGCAAAGTTCAAGCCAGCATAAAAGTTTGTATAATCATCCATAAGTTCAAACCATGTGTAGGACAATTACGTATCATTAATTTCATTCTCTCCCAAGCTTGTGCAACATGCTCATGATCTAGTTGCTTAAAATTCATAATATCATTTCTAAGAGAGATAATCTTAGCAGGAGGAAAATACTTAGAGATAAAAGCATCTTTGCACTTATTCCACGAATCAATACTATTTCTAGGCAAAGAGGAAAACCAAGTTATAGCACGATCTCTAAGTGAAAACGGAAATAACTTCAATTTAACAATATCCATATCCCTCTTCTTTTGCATATCACACAAATCAAAAAAGTTGTTTAGATGGGTAGCGGCATCTTCACTAGGAAGGCCGGAAAATTGATCTTTCATGACAAGATTCAACAAGGTGATACGTCTCCAACGTATCTATAATTTTTTATTGTTCCATGCTATTATTTATGAAGTCTTAGATGTTTAATGGGCTTTATCATTCACTTTTATATAATTTTTGGGACTAACCTACTAACCCAAAGGCCCAGTCCAGATTGCTATTTTTTGCCTATTTCAGGGTTTTGCAGAAAAGGAATATCAAACGGAGTCCAAACGGAATGAAACCTTCACATGAGATATTTTTGGAGGAAATCACGCGAGATAAACTCCGGAGCCAAGCGAGAGGACAAGGGGCCCACCCGGGGCGCGCGCCCCTTCCCAAGGCGAGCCCCCTGCCTCGAGGGCAGGCCCCATGGCCCCTGGTGCCCCTCTTCCTCCTATCTATTCCTACATACCCCAGAAACTCCGTACGTAGAGAGAAAACCCTAATTCCACCGCCGTAGCTGCTGTTCCCGTCGAGATCCCATCTTGGATCCTGTTCCGGGAGGGGGATCCATCACGGAGGCCTTCATCATCATCATCATCGCCCTCACCATGAGTTGTGAGTAGTTTACCACAAACCTTCGGGTCCATAGCTAGTATCTAGATGGCTTCTTCTCTCTCTCCGGATCACAATACAAAGTTCTCCCCGGTCTTCGAGGAGATCTATTCGATGTAATCTCTTTTTGCGGCGTGTTTGTCGAGATCTGATGAATTGTGAGTTTATGATCAAGGTTATCTATGAAAGATATTTTGTTCTTCTCTGAACTTTTTATGTGTGCTCATATTATCCTTGCAAGTCTCTTCGAATTATTGGTTTGGTTTGGCCTACTAGATCTATAGTTCTTGCAATGGGAGAAGTGCTTGGCTTTGGGTTCAATCTTGTGGTGTCCTTTCCCAGTGACTGTAGGGGCAGGAACGCACGTATTGTATTGTTGCCATCGAGGATAAAAAGATGGGGTTTTCATCATATTGCTTGAGTTTATCCCTCTACATCATGTCCTCTTGCTTAAGGCGTTACTCTGTTCGTATGAACTCAATACACTAGATGCATGTTGGATAGCGGTCGGTGTGTGGAGTAATAGTAGTAGATGCAGGCAGGAGTTGGTCTACTTGTCTCGGAAGTAATGCCTATATACAATGATCATGCCTAGATAGTCTCATAACTATTCGCTTTTCTATCAATTGCTCGACAGTAATTTGTTTACCCGCCGTAGAATATCGCTATCATTAGAGAAGCCACTAGAGAAAACTATGGCCCCGGGTCTATCTTTATCGTATTACTATCCCGTCAACTAGCCAATTTCTGTCGCCGTTGTTTATTTGCTTTCTTTACTTTATGTTCTATACAAAAAATATAAACTATCATCTCTATCAGATCTCACTATCGTAAGTGACCGTAAAGGGATTGACAACCCCTTATCGCGTTGTCTGCGAAGTTCTTATTTGGTTGTGGAGGTCCGAGGGACTGGCGCGTGGTCTCCTACTGGATTGATACCTTGGTTCTCAAAAACTGAGGGAAATACTTACGCTAATGTGCTGCATCTCCCTTTCCTCTTCGAGGGAATACAACGCAAGCTCAAGAGGTAGCAAGAAGAATTTCTCGCGCCATTGCCGAGGAGGCTTACGCAAAAGTCATATACCAAGTACCTATCACAAACCCTTATCCTTCGCATTACATTTATTTGCCTCTCGTTTTCCTCTCCCCCACTTCACCTTTGCCGTTTTATTCGCCCTTCTTCCGCCGTGTGTTTCTCGTTCGCCTGCTTCTTGTTTGCTTGTGTGTGTTGGGTTGCTTGCTTGTCACTATGGCTCAGAACAATACCAAATTGTGTGACTTCTCCAATAGCAACAACAATGATTTTATTAGAACTCCGATTTCTCCTATTTCTGATGCCGAATCTTGTGAGATCAATGCTGCTTTGTTGAATCTTGTCATGAAAGATCAATTCTCCGGCCTTCCTAGTGAAGATGCCGCTACCCATCTAAACAACTTTGTTGATTTGTGTGATATGCAAAAGAAAAGGGATATGGATAACGATATTGTTAAATTGAAGTTATTTCCGTTTTCACATAAAGATCGTGCGAAAACTTGGTTCTCCTCTTTGCCTATAAATAGTATTGAGTCGTGGAATAAGTGCAAAGATACTTTTATCTCTAAGTATTCCCCTCCTGCTAAGATCATCTCTCTTAGAAACGATATTATGAATTTTAAGCAACTAGATCATGAGCATGTTGCACAAGCTTGGGAGAGAATGAAATTATTGATACGTAATTGCCCTACACATGGTTTGAATCTATGGATGATTATTCAGAACTTTTATGCTAGCTTGAATTTTGCTTCTAGAAATCTTTTAGATTCGGCCGGCGGAGGCACTTTCATGGAAACTACCTTAGGAGAAGCTACCAAACTCCTAGATAATATTGTGGTTAATTATTCTCAATGGCACACCGAAAGATCTACTAGTAAAAAAGTGCATGCTATCGAAGAAATTAGTGTTTTGAGTGGGAAGATGGATGAACTTATAAAATTGTTTGCTGCTAAGAGTGCTTCTTCTGATCCTAATGATATGCCTTTGTCCACTTTGATTGAGAATAACAATGAATCTTTGGATGTGAATTTGGTTGGTAGGAATAATTTTGGTAACAATGCTTACAGAGGTAATTTTAATCCTAGGCCTTTTCCTAGTAATTCCTCTAATAATTTTGGGAATTCCTACAACAACTCTTATGGAAAGATGCATTCTGAATGTGAAACTAGTGTTAAGGAGTTTATGAGCTCGCAAAAGAATTCCAATGCTTTGCTTGAAGAGAAATTGCTTAAAGTTGATGAATTGGCTAGAAGTGTGGATAGAATTACTCTTGATGTTGATGCTTTGAAACTTAGATCTATTACACCCAAGCCTGATATCAATGAGTCTCTCAAAGCCATGAGAATTTCCATTGATGAATGCGAAGAAAGAACCGCTAGGATGCGTGCTAAAAGAGAAGATTATATTAAATCGTGTTCTTCTAGTTATCGTGAAAATAAAGATGAAGATCTGAAAGTTATTGATGTGTCTCCTATTAGATCCTTGTTTTCTAGTATTAATCATGATGAGAATAGGATTGGAGATGATTCTGCTTTAAGGTGTCCCAATAATTCGGAGTTTTTAGATCATGATGCTAAATTGCTAAAAGTGGGACTGAAGAGATTAAAACTTTGCGTAGTGATGAACCCACTACTTTATTTCAAGGGATTCAATTATGATAATTGCTCTTTGATTGATTGTATTTCCTTGATGCAATCTGTGCTAAATTCTCCGCATGCTTATAGTCAAAATAAAGCTTTCACCAAACATATAGTTGATGCTTTGATGCAATCTTATGAAGAAAACTTGAGTTGGAAGTTTCTATACCTAGAAAGCTTTATGATGAATGGGAACCTACTATCAAAATAAAAATAAAAGATTATGAATGCTATGCTTTGTGTGATTTGGGTGCTAGTGTTTCCACTATCCCAAAAGCTTTGTGTGATTTGCTAGGGTTCCATGAGTTTGATGATTGCTCTTTAAATTTGCATCTTGTGGATTCCACTATTAAGAAACCTACGGGAAGAATTAATGATGTTCTTATTGTTTCCAATAGGAATTATGTGCCCGTAGATTTCATTGTTCTTGATATAGATTGCAATCCTTCATGTCCTATTATTCTTGGTAGACCTTTCCTTAGAACGATCGGTGCAATTATTGATATGAAGGAAGGAAATATTAGATTCTAATTTCCGTTAAGGAAAGGCATGGAGCACTTTCCTAGGAAGAAAATCAAATTACCATATGAATCTATCATGAGAGCCACTTATGGATTGCCTTCCAAAGATGGCAACACCTAGATCTATCTTGTATCGTGCCTAGCTAGGGGCGTAAAACGATAGCGCTTGTTGGGAGGCAACCCAATTTTATGTTTTTTGTTTTTGTTGCTGTTAGGAAATAAATATTGCATCTAGCCTCTGATTAGATGTGTTTTCATGTTTTGTTTAGTGTTTGTGCCAAGTAGTACCTTTGGTAAGACTTGTGTGAAGTTTATATGATCTTGCTGCGAAAAACAGAATCATTAGCGCTCGCTAAAGTAGTCTTAAGATTTTACTGGAGCGTGATTTATAGTTGATTTTTTTTCTGCTGATTGGTAGACAAATTGCGCAAATTTACCAATTTAGTTTGAATTTTTTGGAGTTCCAGAAGTAGGCGAACCCAGCAGATTACTACAGACTGTTCTATTTTTGACAGATTTTGTTTTTCATGTTGTTTGCTTATTCCGATGCATCTATGAGTAATATTGGAGGATATGAACCATAGAGAACTTGGAGTACAGTAGTTTTCACACCAATATTAACAATGAATGAATTCCTTTCTGTACCTTTGAGTGGTGGTTTCATTTCTCTTACTAACGGAGCTCACGAGAATTTTTGTCTAAGTTTTGTGTTGTGAAGTTTTCAAGTTTTGAGTATTGCTTTGATGGACTATGGAACAAGGAGTAGCAAGGGCCTAAGCTTGGGGATGCCCATGGAACCCCAAGTAAATTCAAGATAATCAAAATCCTAAGCTTGGGGATGCCCCGGGAAGGCATCCCCTCTTTCGTCTTCATCCATCGGTAACTATACTTGGAGCTATATTTTTATTCGCAACATGTTATGTGTTTTGCTTGGAGCGTCTTGTATAATTTGAGTCCTTGCTTGTTAGTTTTCCACAATCATCCTTGCTGGACACGCCTACTTGAGAGAGTTAAATATGCCCTAGAAATTGTTAGAACACTCTATATGCTTCACTTATATCTTTTGAGTTGAATAGTTTTTGCTCTAGTGCTTCACTTATATCTTTTAGAGCACGGTGGTGGTAATATTTTGAAGAAATTGTTGAACTCTCATGCTTCACTTAGATCTATTTGAGAGTCTATTAAAACAGCATGGTAAAGTGTTTAGGCTAAAGAAACTAGTCTTCACATGATAGACATCCAATATCAATGTAGTAAAAAAATTCACACCAAGTGCATTGAGTAGGAAGAGATGTTGGATGCTTGATAATTGTTTTGAGACATGAGGATAGTGATATTAGATTCATGCTAGTGGAGTAATTATCAAATTGAGAAATATTTGTGTTAAGGTTGGTGATTCCCGTAGCATGCACGTATGGTGAACCGTTATGTGACTAAGTTAAAGCATGAGGTATTTGCAGAGTGTCAAACTTTGTGTGGAGGTCGGGGGCGCGCGATGGTTAACTCCTACCAACCTCCCCCCTAGGGGCATGCGTTGATTGCTTTGTTTTGATGACTCGTAGATTTTTGGAATAAGTATATGAGTTCTTATGACTAATGTTGAGTCCATGGATTATACGCACTCTCACCCTTCCACCATTGCTAGCCTCTCTTGTACCGCGCAACTTTCGTCGGTGCCATAAACCCACTATATATCCTTCCTCAAAACAGCCACCATATTGTTCCTCAAAACAGCCACCATACCTACCTATCATGGCATTTCCATAGCCATTCCGATATATATTGCCATGCAACTTTCCACCGTTCCGTTCATATGACACGAATCATATTGTCATATTGCCATTGCATGATCATGTAGTTGACATCGTATTTGTGGCGAGGCCACCATGCATAATTTTTATACATGTCACTCTTGTTTCATTGCACATACCGGTACACCGCCGGAGGCATTCATATAGAGTCATACTTTGTTGTTGTAATATCGAGTTGTAATCTTGTGTTGTAATGAAAGTGTGATGATCATCATTTATAGAGCATTGTCCCATGGGAGGAAAGGCTGAATCTATAAAGCCCCTCCGCAAAAAAAAGAAAGGCCCAAAAAAAAGAAAAAAAAGAAAAAAGGGGACAATTGCTACTATCTTTTTCCACACTTGTGCTTCAAAGTAGCACCATGTTCTTCATTGTAGAGAGTCTCATGTTTAGTCACTTTCATATACTACTGGGAATTTTTGTTATAGAACTTGGCTTGTATATTCCAACGATGGGCTTCCTCAAATGCCCTAGGTCTTCGTGAGCAAGCAAGTTGGATGCACGCCCACTAGTTTCTTTTGTTGAGCTCTCATTCATATTTAGCTTTAGTGCATCCGTTGCATGGCAATCCCTACTCACTCACATTGATATCTATTGATGGGCATCTCCATAGCCCGTTGATACACCTAGTCGATGTGAGACTATCTCCCTCTTTTCGTCTTCTCCATAACCACCTCTATTCCACCCATAGTGCTATGTCCATGGCTCACGCTCATGTATTGCGTGAAAGTTGAAAGGTTTGAAAAGATAGAGCATGAAAACCAATGCTTGGCTGAAATCGGGGTTGTGCATGATATGAATATGTTTGTGTGATAGCAAGGGAGCATAGCCAACACTATATGATTTTGTAGGGATAACTTTCTTTAGCCATAGTATTTTGAGAAGACGTGATTGCCTTGTTAGTATTGCTTGAAGTATTGGCATTTCTTATGTCAATATAGACTTTTATCTTGAATCTTCCAGATCTGAACATTCATGCCACAATTAAGAGAATTACATTGAAAAATTATATTGGTTAGCATTCCACATCAAAATTTCTTTCTTTATCATTTACCTACTCGAGGACGAGCAGGAATTAAGCTTGGGGATGCTTGATACGTCTCCAACGTATCTATAATATTTGATTGTTCCATGCTATTATTTATGAAGTCTTAGATGTTTAATGGGCTTTATCATTCACTTTTATATCATTTTTGGGACTAACCTACTAACCCAAAGGCCCAGTCCAGATTGTTGTTTTTTTGCCTATTTCAGGGTTTTGCAGAAAAGGAATATCAAACGGAGTCCAAACGGAATGAAACCTTCGCAGGAGTTATTTTTGGAGGAAATCACGCGAGATAATCTTCAGAGCCAAGCCAGAGCACAGGGGGCCCACCCTCGAGGGTGGGGCGTGCCCCCCTTCCCATGACGCGCCCCCTGCCTCGAGGGCAGGCCCCGTGGCCCCTAGTGCCCCTCTTCCTCCTATATATGCCTACGTACCCCAGAAACTCCGTACGCAGAGAGAAAACCCTAATTCCACCGCCATAGCTGCTGTTCCCATGGAGATCCCATCTTGGAGCCTGTTCTGGGAGGGGGATCCATCACGGAGGCCTTCATCATCATCATCATCACCGCCCTCACCATGAGTTGTGAGTAGTTTACCACGGACCTTCGGGTCCGTAGCTAGTATCTAGATGGCTTCTTCTCTCTGTCCGGATCTCAATACAAAGTTCTCCTCGGTCTTCGAGGAGATCTATTCGATGTAATCTCTTTTTGCGGTGTGTTTGTCGAGATCCGATGAATTGTGAGTTTATGATAGAGGTTATCTATGAAATATATATGGTTCTTCTCTGAACTTTTTATGTGCGCTCATAATATCCTTGCAAGTTTCTTCGAATTATTGGTTTGGTTTGGCCTACTAGATCTATAGTTATTGCAATGGGAGAAGTGCTTGGCTTTGGGTTCAATCTTGCGGCGTCCTTTCCCAGTGACAGTAGGGACAGCAAGGCACGTATTGTATTGTTGCCATCGAGGATAAAAAGATGGGGTTTTCATCATATTGCTTGAGTTTATCCCTCTACATCATGTCATCTTGCTTAAGGCGTTACTCTGTTCGTATGAACTCAATACACTAGATGCATGCTGGATAGCGGTCGATGTGTGGAGTAATAGTAGTAGATGCAGGCAGGAGTTGGTCTACTTGTCTCGGACGTGAAGCCTATATACAATGATCATGCCTAGATAGTCTCATAATTATTCTCTTTTCTATCAATTGCTCGACAGTAATTTGTTTACCTGCCGTAGAATATCGCTATCATGAGAGAAGCCACTAGAGAAAACTATGGCCCCCGGGTCTATCTTTATCATATTATTTTCCCGTCAACTAGCCAATTTCTGTCACCGTTGTTTATTTGCTTTCTTTACTTTCTGTTTCTATACCAAAAATATAACCTATCATCTCTATCAGATCTCACTATCGTAAGTGACCATAAAGGGATTGACAACCCCTTATCACGTTGGCGGCGAAGTTCTTATTTGTTTGTGGAGGTGCGAGGGACTGGCACGTGGTCTCCTACTGGATTGATACCTTGGTTCTCAAAAACTGAGGGAAATACTTATGCTACTGTGTTGCATCTCCCTTTCCTCTTCGAGGGAATACAACGCAAGCTCAAGAGGTAGCACAAGGCAACATTGATCTCACAAGATCCAACATCGGTAATAGGAGCAATCGGAGTGCTAATAAAATCATTATTGTTGGTATTGGAGAAGTCACACAATTTGGTATTGTTTTGGGCCATAGTGACAAGCAAGCAATCCAACACGCAATCAAACAAGAAGCAAGCAAACGGTAAACACGCGGCAAAAAGAAGGGCAAATAAAACGGCAAGGGTGAAGTGGGGGAGAGGAAAACGAGAGGCAAATAAATGTAATGCGAAGGATAAGGGTTTGTGATAGGTACTTGGTATATGACTTTTGCGTAAGCCTCCCCGGCAACGGCGCCAGAAATTCTTCTTGCTACTTCTCGAGCTTGCTTTGTATTCCCTCGAAGAGGAAAGGGTGATGCAGCACAGTAGCGTAAGTATTTCCCTCAGTTTTGAGAACCAAGGTATCAATCCAGTAGGAGACCACGCGCGAGTCCCTCGCACCTGCACAAACAAATAAGAACTTCGCAGCCAACGCGATAAGGGGTTGTCAATCCCTTTACGGTCACTTACGAAAGTGAGATCTGATAGATAGGATAGTCTGATATTTTTGGTATTTTTGATATAAGAACAGAAAGTAAAAACAACAAAGTAAAGTAGATGGTAGATTAATATGTTGAGAATAAACCCGGGGGCCATACGTTTCACTAGTGGCTTCTCTCATGATAGTAGAATTCTACGGTGGGTGAACAAATTACTGTCGACCAATTGATAGAAAAGCGCATAGTTATGAGAATATCTAGGCATGATCATTATATATAGGAATCATGTCCGTGACAAGTAGACTGAATCGATTCTGCATCTACTACTGTTACTCCACACATCGATCGTTATCCAGCATGCATCTAGAGTATTAAGTTCATAAGAACAGAGTAATGCTTTAAGCAAGATGACATGGTGTAGAGGGATAATCTCAAGCAATATGATACGTGCCTTGCTGCCCCTGTTCTCACTAGGAAAGGACAGTGCAAGATAGAACCCAAAGCCAAGCACTTCTCCCATTGCAAGAACTATAGATCTAGTAGGCCAAGTAAAGTATATAATTCACGTTACCATGATAATGCTCCAGAAGTCTTCCTGAATGCGGTGAAGGATGGGCGGGCGATCATCACAAGGGGTTGGACAAAAGTGGTTCGTGCCTATGGCATGCAAGAAGGCACATTATGGGCATTCCTCTTCTTCAACACCGTCGGCAGTCAAAATGATTTACACTTGTCTCTTCACCTTTACCGCCTTTAAATATTGTGGTTCATCATAGTTAATTGATGCCTAATCCTGTAATTAATGAACATATTGTACTGGCAATTTTATTTATGGATTCGTTGTTGAACCATTGTGCTGAGAATTTGAATTGCACGTTTCATATTTCAAAATTTCCAATTAGAATAATAAATTACAAGCAAAAATAAAAAGAGAACAGACGGTCATGGAACTTTGCAAATGGTTCTGGCAGTAAAAGCGCTTGTGATGGATAGCCAAATGCCACATAGTTTTCTACATCAAATCGTGTGTGATATAGTTAATGAAAGCAAACAGTTAACCAAGGCAGAGCATGTGTGATAGTTAAACCTTTCACACACGAGCATATACAAAAACTGTGTGGGATGTACATAAGAACGGAAACGTATTCCTTGGATTGACTGTGTGTGATATATATCCGTATGGAAATGTTTTTCTGGGATTCACCGTGTGGGATGTACATACCTACGGAAATGATTTTCTCTGATTACCGTGTGGGATGTACATACCTACGGAAAGGATTAGGTTTCGATGCTTTGCCCGATCGCACATGGCCCCAGCTAGGGTCCCAAGAGGACCTATCCCCAACGATTTCCGGGTCATGTGGGAAGGACACCCTACCGCGCACACTCACTTGGCGATGGTTCCAAATGCCGCGCGAAAAGGGGTTAAAAACCGTTTGTATAGCATCGACGGGTACCAGTGTATGCTCGACTTTCTCGTAATGATCAATCCATGATTGATACTTCTTGTGTCGGTTCTTTTATGAAGAAAAATATTGATTTCAGGTGGGATCTCTTAGAAATAATTAAACAGAACTCCGAAGATTGGGAACTCGACGAAGGTATAGAGTCAGGTATTAAGCTTAAGTTTGATTGTGTTAAATAATTTATGAATACCGATGCTTTTCAAAAGTTTAGCATTAAGTATGGACTTGAGTCTGAGATAATATCCTCTTTTTGTGAATATTTTGCTACTCATGTTGACCTCCCTAAAGAGAAGTGATTTAAGTATCATGCCCCTATTAAATAAGAAATCAAAGAACCAGTAGTTGCCAAAGAAGAAACTATCATTTACAATGTTGATCTAGTTGTTCCTACTGCTTATATTGACAAATCACCTTTTCTTGTTAAGATAAAGGAGCATTCTAAGGTTTCAACTATGGTCCGTAGAAGTAATATTAAAGCACCTAAGCCCCCTGAGCAAATCAAAGTAGAACCTAGTGTTGCTATGTTAAGGATCTCTTGGTCGATAATGTTGATGGGCATTTTATTTACTTCATCGGTGAAGCAGCAAGACTTGCTAAACCCGAAACAAAAGACAAACATAGACATGTTGTAGTGCTACTTCTCGAGCTTGTGTTGTATTCCCTCGAAGAGGAAAGGGTGATGCAGCACAATAGCGTAAGTATTTCCCTTAGTTTTTGAGAGCCAAGGTATCAATCCAGTAGGAGACCACGCGTGAGTCCCTCGCACCTGCACAAGCAAATAAGAACTTCGCAGCCAACGCGATAAGGGGTTGTCAATCCCTTTACGGTCACTTACAAAAGTGAGATCTGATATATTGGATAGTTTGATATTTTTGGTATTTTTGATATAAGAACAGAAAGTAAACACAGCAAAGTAAAGTAGATGGTAGATTAATATGTTGAGAATAGACCCGGGGTCATAGATTTCACTAGTGGCTTCTCTCATGATAGCAGAATTCTACGGTGGGTGAACAAATTACTGTCGAGCAATTGATAGAAAAGCGCATAGTTATGAGAATATCTAGGCATGATCATTATGTATAGGCATCACGTCCGTGACAAGTAGACCGAAATGATTCTGCATCTACTACTATTACTCCACACATCGACCGCTATCCAGCATGCATCTAGAGTATTAAGTTCATAAGAACAGAGTAATGCTTTAAGCAAGATGACATGATGTAGAGGGATAAACTCAAGCAATATGATATACACCCCCCATCTTTTTATCCTCGATGGCAACAATACAATACGTGCCTTGATGTCCCTGCTGTCACTGGGAAATGAAACCGCAAGATTGAACCCAAAGCCAAGCACTTCTCCCATTGCAAGAATTATAGATCTAGTAGGGCAAACCAAACCGATAATTTGAAGAGACTTAGGATATTATAATCATACATAAAATAATTCAGAAAAGAACCAAATATTTCTCATAGATAATCTTGCTCATAAACCCACAATTCATCGAATCTTGACAAACACACCGCAAAAAGATTACATCGAATAGATCTCCTCGAAGACCGAGGAGAACTTGGTATTGAGATCCAAAAACAGAGAAGAAGCCATCTAGCTAATAACTATGGACCCGAAGGTCTGTGGTAAACTACTCATAACTCATGGTGAGGCAATGGTGTTGATGTAGAAGCACTCCGTGGAAGATCCCCCCTCCGGTGGAACTCCGGAACAGGCCCCAAGATGGGATCTCACGGGAACAGAAGTTTGCGGCGGTGGAATTAGGGTTTTTTCTGTTGCCTCGATGTTTTCAGGGTACATGGGTATATATAGGAGGAAGGAGGGCATCGGGGGAGCCAGAGGGGGCCCACGTGGGTGGGGGCACGCCCTCTAGGAGGGGCGCGCCCTGGACCCTCGTGGCCGCCTCCTTCGTTCCCTCGCGTGTACTCCAAGTCTTCTGTGTTGATATCATTCCAAAAATAACTCTCGCGAAGGTTTCATTCCGTTTGGACTCCGTTTGATATTCCTTTTCTGCGAAACCCTGAAATAGGCAAAAAACAGCAATCTGCACTGGGCCTTTGGGTTAATAGGTTAGTCCCAAAAATAATATAAAAGTGCATAATAAAGCCCATTAAACATCCAAAACATCATATATAATAGCATGGAATAATAAAAAATTATAAATACGTTGGAGACGTATCATGTAGGCATGCCTATTGTCTCTATTAAAATAGGATATCATTGTTATCATGGCTTATGTGATATAGGTGCTAGCGTAAGTGCTATTACTTTTACTCTTTATAGAGAAATTATGAATGACATAGTACCCGCTTAAATAGAAGACATAGATGTTACTATTAAACTTGCCAATAGAGATACCATCACTCCACTTGGGATTGATAGAGATGCCGAGGTCTTGTGTGGGAAAACTAAATATCCTACTGATTTCCTAGTCCTTGGTTCCCCACAAGATGACCTTTGTCCCATAATATTTGGTAGACCTTTCTTGAACACTGTCAATGCTACTATAGACTGTACTAAACAAATTGTCGGTGTTAGCTTCGATGATGAGTCTCGTGAGTTTAATTTTTCTAAGTTTAGTAGAAAACCTCATAACAAGAATTGTCTAGTAAAGATGAAATAAATTGGTATTGCTTCTATTGTTGTACCTCCTATTGACCCTTTAGAGCAATATCTACTAGACCATGAAAATGACTTGCATATGCATGCAAGGAATGAAATAGATAGAATTTTCTTTGAACAACAACCTCTTCTTAAGCATAGCTTACCTATTCAAACTCTAGGAGGCCCTCCTCCACCTAAAGGTGGTCCTGTGTTTGAATTAAAGCAATTGCCTGACACTTTGAAATATGCTTATCTTGATGAGAAGAAGATATATCCTGTTATTATTAGTGCTAACCTTTCACAACATGAAGAACAAAGATTATTGAAAATTCTGAGGAAGCACCAAGCTTCTATTGGATATACTCTTGATGATCTTAAGGGCATTAGTCCCACTCTATGTCAGCAAAAGATTAATATGGAACCTGATGCTAAACCCGTTGTTGATCACCAATATCTGTTAAATCCAAAGATGAAAGAAGTGGTAAGAACGAAAATATTAGAACTTCTGGAAGCATGTATAATCTATCCCATAGCTGATAGCAGATGGGTAAGTCCTGTTCATTGTGTCCCAAATAAGGGAGGTATTACCGTTGTTCCTAATGATAAAAATAAACTTATTCCACAAAGAATTATTACAAGCTATAGAATGATAATTGATTTCAGAAAATTAAACAAAGCAAATAGAAAAGATCATTACCCTCTGCCTAGATCCCCTCCTCGCCGGTGTGAGCTCCGGTGAAGCGTCGCCTCTGCTTTGTCTATCTCCCCTTCTCTCCACACCTGACTAGTAGGGCCCGATGTCAGTCTCTCCACTCACGTCCGAAGCAGTACGAGTGGAGGCGTATTCTAAAAATACACGATCGACGTCACCCCTCTCTGTTTTTTGTTTATTTAGTTTAAATTCAAATATTTGACCAGAAACTTTGACCTACCATTACTTTTAAACCATAAGCCAAATGATTTGATTCTTTTTGCATTGTGTTTGTACTGGAATATTCTAGCAACACACAAAAATGTAGATTTTTCTCTGCTCCCTAGAATTTCTGGTGAAATAAACAGTGTTATGTGTCATTTTATTTTTGTCGTTTCTAAACTTTTCAGAGGAGGAAACTTGTCTCAAGGATCACCAGGAAGGAGTGTGACACTCCTTTGCACTAAGGCAAGCCACAAAAAAATTTGCATGATGTCATTTCAATGATAATAATTTTCCAACTTGAATATGGTTTATTTCATGCCTTTAGTTATTAAATGAATATTGCTTAGAATGATTTGCTTTTCTTGGTTGAATTGCTTAGTTGCTGTAGTGGTTTAGTACAAGGACTAGTGTGAGGTAGTAAAAATATTTTGACAGTATGGTTAAAGTTTGGGAATGATCGGTAATATTTATTTACGAGGCATTGTTCTTAATATGGTTTTGGCATAACTAAAAATGATGAGGTTAATATTTGTGAAGTTAAAACCAGTGAGCTAATATGGTTTAGCGGCACAAACAGAATGGTTTCATGAGGTTGATCAAGTTGCTTTCGTGGTTATGTGGATATGATGCATGTCGGATAGATGCATGTTCATGGCATATTATGGCTCAAGTATACTTCTTTTATTTCAAGTTAAACCTGATAATAACCCAACTTGAACATGATGTTGATCGAGTCATGGTGCCTGCTACTTCTTGAGCTTGTGTTGTATTCCCTCGAAGAGGAAAGGGAGATGCAGCACAGTAGCGTAAGTATTTCCCTCAGTTTTTGAGAACCAAGGTATCAATCCAGTAGGAGACCACGCGCCAGTCCCTCGCACCTGCACAAACAAATAAGAACTTCGCAGCCAACGCGATAAGGGGTTGTCAATCCCTTTATGGTCACTTACGATAGTGAGATCTGATAGAGATGATAGATAAATTTTTTGGTATTTTTGATTTAGAAACATAAAGTAAACAAAGCAAATAAACAACGGCGATATAAATTGGCTAGTTGACGGGAAAGTAATATGATAAAGATAGACCCGGGGGCCATAGTTTTCTCTAGTGGCTTCTCTCATGATAGCGATATTCTACGGTGGGTAAACAAATTACTGTCAAGCAATTGATAGAAAAGTGAATAATTATGAGACTATCTAGGCATGATCATTGTATATATGCATCACGTCTGAGACAAGTAGCCGACTCCTGCCTGCATCTACCACTATTACTCCAAACATCGACCGCTATCCAGCATGCATCTAGTGTATTAAGTTCATACGAACAGAGTAACGCCTTCAGCAAGATGACATGATGTAGAGGGATAAACTCAAGCAATATGATGAAAACCCCATCTTTTTATCCTCGATGGCAACAATACAATACGTGCCTTGCTGCCCCTACTGTCACTGGGAAAGGACACCGCAAGATTGAACCCAAAGCCAAGCACTTCTCCCATTGCAAGAACTATAGATCTAGTAGGCCAAAGCAAACCAATAATTCGAAGAGACTTGCAAGGATATTATGAGCACACATAAAAAGTTCAGAGAAGAACCAAATATCTTTCATAGATAACCTTGATCATAAACTCACAATTCATCGGATCTCGACAAACACACCGCAAAAAGAGATTACATCGAATAGATCTCCTCGAAGACCGAGGAGAACTTTGTATTGAGATCCGGAGAGAGAGAAGAAGCCATATACTCCCTCCGTTCCTAAATATAGGTCTTTTAGACATTTCAAATGGAATGCAACATACGGATGTATGTAGAAATATTTTAGAATATACATTCACTCATTTTGCTCCGTGTGTAGTCACTAGGTGGAATCTCTAGAAAGACTTATATTTATGAACGAAGGAAGTAGATACTAGCAATGGACCCGAAGGTCTGTGGTAAACTACTCACAACTCATGGTGAGGGCGATGATGATGATGATGAAGGCCTCCGTGATGAATCCCCCTCCCGGAATAGGCTCCAAGATGGGATCTCCACGGGAACAGTAGCTACGGCGGTGGAATTGGGGTTTTCTCTCTGCGTATGGAGTTTCTGGGGTACGTAGGCATATATAGGAGGAAGAGGGGAACCGGGGGCCACGGGGCCTACCCTCGAGGCAGGGGGCACGCCCTGGGAAGGGGGGCGCGCCCCCCACCCTCGAGGGTGGGACCCCTGTCCTCTGGCTTGGCTCCGAAGTTTATCTCGCGTGATTTCCTCCAAAAATATCTCCTGCGAAGGTTTGGACTCCGTTTGATATTCCTTTTCTACAAAACCCTGAAATAGGCAAAAAACAGCAATTTGGACTGGGCTTTTGGGTTAGTAGGTTAGTCCCAAAAATGATATAAAAGTGAATGATAAAGCCCATTAAACATCTAAGACTTCATAAATAATAGCATGGAACAATCAAATATTATAGATTCGTTGGAGACGTATCAAGCATCCCCAAGCTTAATTCCTGCTCGTCCTCGAGTAGGTAAATGATAAAGAAAGAATTTTTGATGTGGAATGCTAACCAATATAATTTTTCAATGTAATTCTCTTAATTGTGGCATGAATGTTCAGATCTGGAAGATTCAAGATAAAAGTCTATATTGACATAAGAAATAACAATACTTCAAGCAATACTAACAAAGCAATCACGTCTTCTCAAAATACTATGGCTAGAGAAAGTTATCCCTACAAAATCATATAGTGTTGGCTATGCTCCCTTGCTATCACACAAACATATTCATATCATGCACAACCCCGATTTCAGCCAAGCATTGGTTTTCATGCTCTATCTTTTCAAACCTTTCAACTTTCACGCAATACATGAGCGTGAGCCATGGACATAGCACTATGGGTGGAATAGAGGTGGTTATGGAGAAGACGAAAAGAGGGAGATAGTCTCACATCGACTAGGTGTATCAACGGGCTATGGAGATGCCCATCAATAGATATCAATGTGAGTGAGTAGGGATTGCCATGCAACGGATGCACTAGAGCTAAATATGAATGAAAGCTCAACAAAAGAAACTAGTGGGCGTGCATCCAACTTGCTTGCTCACGAAGACCTAGGGCATTTGAGGAAGCCCATCGTTGGAATATACAAGCCAAGTTCTATAACAAAAATTCCCAGTAGTATATGAAAGTGACTAAACATGAGACTCTCTACAATGAAGAACATGGTGCTACTTTGAAGCACAAGTGTGGAAAAAGATAGTAGCAATTGTCCCCTTTTTTTCTTTTTTTTCTTTTTTTTTGGGCCTTTCTTTTTTCTGCGGAGGGGCTTTATAGATTCAGCCTTTCCTCCCATGGGACAATGCTCTATAAATGATGATCATTACACTTTCATTACAACACAAGATTACAACTCGATATTACAACAACAAAGTATGACTCTATATGAATGCCTCCGGCGGTGTACCGGTATGTGCAATGAAACAAGAGTGACATGTATAAAAATTATGCATGGTGGCCTCGCCACAAATACGATGTCAACTACATGATCATGCAATGGCAATATGACAATATGATGCGTGTCATATGAACGGAACGGTGGAAAGTTGCATGGCAATACATCTCGGAATGGCTATGGAAATGCCATGATAGGTAGGTATGGTGGCTGTTTTGAGGAACAATATGGTGGCTGTTTTGAGGAAGGATATATAGTGGGTTTATGGCACCGACGAAAGTTGCGCGGTACAAGAGAGGCTAGCAATGGTGGAAGGGTGAGAGTGCGTATAATCCATGGACTCAACATTAGTCATAAGAACTCATATACTTATTGCAAAAATCTACGAGTCATCAAAACAGAGCAATCAACGCATGCCCCTAGGGGGGAGGTTGGTAGGAGTTAACCATCGCGCGCCCCCGACCTCCACACAAAGGTTGACACTCTACAATACCTCATGCTTTAACTTAGTCACACAACGGTTCACCATACGTGCATGCTACGAGAATCACCAACCTTAACACAAATATTTCTCAATTTGATAATTACTCCACTAGCATGAATCTAATATCACTATCCTCATGTCTCATAACAATTATCAAGCATCCAACATCTCTTCCTACTCAATGCACTTGGTGTGAATTTTTTACTACATTGATATTGGATGTCTATCATGTGAAGACTAGTTTCTTTAGCCTAAACACTTTACCATGCTGTTTTAATAGACTCTCAAATAGATCTAAGTGAAGCATGAGAGTTCAACAATTTCTTCAAAATATTACCACCACCGTGCTCTAAAAGATATAAGTGAAGCACTAGAGCAAAAACTATTCAACTCAAAAGATATAAGTGAAGCATATAGAGTGTTCTAACAATTTCTAGGGCATATTTAACTCTCTCAAGTAGGCGTGTCCAGCAAGGATGATTGTGGCAAACTAACAAGCAAGGACTCAAATTATACAATACGCTCCAAGCAAAACACATAACATGTTGCGAATAAAAATATAGCTCCAAGTATAGTTACCGATGGATGAAGACGAAAGAGGGGATGCCTTCCCGGGGCATCCCCAAGCTTAGGATTTTGATTATCTTGAATTTACTTGGGGTTCCATGGGCATCCCCAAGCTTAGACCCTTGCTACTCCTTGTTCCATAGTCCATCAAAGCAATACTCAAAACTTGAAAACTTCACAACACAAAACTTAGACAAAAATTCTCGTGAGCTCCGTTAGTAAGAGAATGCAAACCACCACTCAAAGGTACAGAAAAGAATTCATTCATTGTTAATATTGGTGTTAAAACTACTGTACTCCAAGTTCTATATGGTTCATATCCTCCAATATTACTCATAGATGCATCGGAATAAGCAAACAACACACGAAAAACAGAATCTGTCAAAAACAGAACAGTCTGTAGTAATCTGCTGGGTTCGCCTACTTCTGGAACTCGAAAAAATTCAAACTAAATTGGTAAATTTGCGCAATTTGTCTACCAATAAGCAGAAAAAAGTATCAACTAAAAATCACGCTCCAGTAAAATCTTAAGAGTACTTTAGCGAGCGCTAACGGTTCTGTTTTTCACAGCAAGATCATATAAACTTCACACAAGTCTTACCAAAGGTACTACTTGGCACAAACACTAAACAAAACATGAAAACACATCAAATCAGAGGCTAGATGCAATATTTATTTCCTAACAGCAAAAAAAACAAAAAACATAAAATTGGGTTGCCTCCCAACAAGCGCTATCGTTTTACGCCCCTAGCTAGGCACGATACAAGATAGATCTAGGTATTGCCATCTTTGGAAGGCAATCCATAAGTGGCTCTCATGATAGATTCATATGGTAATTTGATTTTATTCCTAGGAAAGTGCTCCATGCCTTTCCTTAACGGAAATTGGAATCTAATATTTCCTTCCTTCATATCAATAATTGCACCGATCGTTCTAAGGAAAGGTCTACCAAGAATAATAGGACATGAAGGATTGCAATCTATATCAAGAACAATGAAATCTACGGGCACATAATTCCTATTGGCAACAATAAGAACATCATTAATTATTCCCATAGGTTTCTTAATAGTGGAATCCGCAAGATGCAAATTTAAAGAGCAATCATCAAACTCATGGAACCCTAGCAAATCACACAAAGCTTTTGGGATAGTGGAAACACTAGCACCCAAATCACACAAAGCATAGCATTCATGATCTTTTATTTTTATTTTGATAGTAGGTTCCCATTCATCATAAAGCTTTCTAGGTATAGAAACTTCCAACTCAAGTTTTTCTTCATAAGATTGCATCAAAGCATCAACTATATGTTTGGTGAAAGCTTTATTTTGACTATAAGCATGCGGAGAATTTAGCACAGATTGCATCAAGGAAATACAATCAATCAAAGAGAAATTATCATAATTGAATCCCTTGAAATAAAAAGTAGTGGGTTCATCACTACGCAATGTTTTAATCTCTTCAATCCCACTTTTAGCAATTTTAGCATCATGATCTAAAAACTCCGAATTATTGGGACACCTTAAAGCAGAATCATCTCCAATCCTATTCTCATCAAGATTAATACTAGAAAACAAGGATCTAATAGGAGAGACATCAATAACTTTCAGATCTTCATCTTTATTTTCACGATAACTAGAAGAACACGATTTAATATAATCGTCTCTTTTAGCATGCATCCTAGCGGTTCTTTCTTTGCATTCATCAATGGAAATTCTCATGACTTTGAGAGACTCATTGATATCATGCTTGGGTGTAATAGATCTAAGTTTCAAAGCATCAACATCAAGAGTAATTCTATCCACACTTCTAGCCAATTCATCAACTTTAAGCAATTTCTTTTCAAGCAAAGCATTGGAATTCTTTTGCGAGATCATAAACACCTTAACACTAGTTTCAAATTAAGAAGGCATCTTTCCATAAGAGTTGTTGTAGGAATTCCCAAAATTATTAGAGGAATTACTAGGAAAAGGCCTAGGATTAAAATTACCTCTATAAGCATTGTTATCAAAATTATTCCTACCAACAAAATTCACATCCAAAGATTCATTGTTATTCTCAATCAAAGTGGACAAAGGCATATCATTAGGATCAGAAGAAGCACTCTTAGCAGCAAACAATTTCATAAGTTCATCCATCTTCACTCAAAACACTAATTTCTTCGATAGCATGCACTTTTTTACTAGTAGATCTTTCGGTGTGCCATTGAGAATAATTAACCATAATATTATCTAGGAGTTTGGTAGCTTCTCCTAAGGTAGTTTCCATGAAGGTGCCTCCGGCGGCCGAATCTAAAAGATTTCTAGAAGCAAAATTCAAGCCAGCATAAAAGTTCTGAATAATCATCCATAGATTCAAACCATGTGTAGGGCAATTACGTATCATTAATTTCATTCTCTCCCAAGCTTGTGCAACATGCTCACGATCTAGTTGCTTAAAATTCATAATATCATTTCTAAGAGAGATGATCTTAGCAGGAGGAGAATACTTGGAGATAAAAGCATCTTTGCACTTATTTCACGAATCAATACTATTTCTAGGCAAAGAGGAGAACCAAGTTTCAGCACGATCTCTAAGTGAAAACGGAAATAACTTCAATTTAACAATATCATTATCCGTATCCCTTTTCTTATGCATATCACACAAATCAACAAAGTTGTTTAGATGGGTAGCGACATCTTCACTAGGAAGGCCGGAGAATTGATCTTTCATGACAAGATTCAACAAAGCAGTATTGATCTCACATGATTCAGCATCGGTAATAGGAGCAATCAGAGTGCTAATAAAATCATTGTTGTTGGTATTGGAGAAGTCACACAATTTGGTATTGTTCTGAGCCATAATGACAAGCAAGCAATCCAACACACACAAGCGAACAAGAAGCAAGCGAACGAGAAACACACGGCGGAAGAAGGGCGAATAAAACGGCAAAGGTGAAGTGGGGGAGAGGAAAACGAGAGGCAAATAAATGTAATGCGAATGATAAGGGTTTGTGATAGGTACTTGGTATATGATTTCTGCGTAAGCCTCCCCGGCAACGGCGCCAGAAATTCTTCTTGCTACCTCTTGAGCTTGCGTTGTATTCCCTAGAAGAGGAAAGGGAGATGCAGCATAGTAGCGTAAGTATTTCCATCAGTTTTTGAGAAACAATGTATCAATCCAGTAGGAGACCACGCGCCAGTCCCTCGCACCTGCACAAACAAATAAGAACTTCGCAGCCAACGCGATAAGGGGTTGTCAATCCCTTTACGGTCACTTACGATAGTGAGATCTGATAGAGATGATAGATAATATTTTTGGTATTTTTGATTTAGATACAAAAAGTAAAGAAAGAAAATAAACAACGGCGACAGAAATTGGCTAGTTGACGGGAAAGTAATATGATAAAGATAGACCCGGGGGCCATAGTTTTCTCTAGTGGCTTCTCTCATGATAGCGATATTCTACGGTAGGTACACAAATTACTGTCGAGAAATTGATAGAAAAGAGAATAATTATGAGACTATCTAGGCATGATCGTTGTATATAGGCATCACGTCCGAGACAAGTAGACGGACTCCTGCCTGCATCTACTACTATTACTCCACACATCGACCGCTATCCAGCATGCATCTAGTGTATTATTAAGTTCATACGAACAGAGTAACGCCTTAAGCAAGATGACATGATGTAGAAGGATAAACTCAAGCAATATGATGAAAACCCCATATTTTTATCCTCGATGGCAACAATACAATACGCGCCTTGCTGCCCCTACTGTCACTGGGAAAGGACACTGCAAGATTGAACCCAAAGCCAAGCACTTCTCCCATTGCAAGAACTATAGATCTAGTAGGCCAAACCAAACCAATAATTCGAAGAGACTTGCAAGGATATTATGAGCACACATAAAAAGTTCAGAGAAGAACCAAATATCTTTCATAGATAACCTTGATCATAAACTCACAATTCATCGGATATCGACAAACACACCGCAAAAATAGATTACATCGAATAGATCTCCTCGAAGACCGAGGAGAACTTTGTATTGAGATCCGGAGAGAGAGAAGAAGCCATCTAGATACTAGCTATGGACCCGAAGGTCTGCTGTAAACTACTCACAACTCATGGTGAGGGCGATGATGATGATGATGAAGGCCTCTGTGATGAATCCCCCTCCCGGAATAGGCTCCAAGATGGGATCTCCACGGGAACAGTAGCTATGGCGGTGGAATTAGGGTTTTCTCTCTGCGTATGGAGTTTCTGGGGTACGTAGGAATATATAGGAGGAAGAGGGGCACCAGGGGCTGATGACCCACAACCGTAAGGGATCTATTGCAGCGTTTTCGATAAGTAAGAGTGTCGAACCCAACGAGGAGCAGAAGGTATTGATAAGCGATTCTGAGCAAGAAATTACTGCAAGCACTGAAAGATAACTTTTTAGGGGTTTTCCTGATGTAAGCGATAGGAAAGTAAAAGCAAACAAAATAAAAGGCACTGAGAGTAACAAGTGGCCCAATCCTTTCTGAGCAAAGAAGAGGCCTAGCAACTGAACTTATAAAGACTAAAGCGTCCCTGAGGACACACGGGAGAGGTAGTCATGTGCTTTCGCCATATTCCGTATCAATACTATGTTATGTGTTGATAAGTGTTGAGTGGGTGGATCTATGCTAGTGCACTCTCTAGACTAAGATGAGTGCACTCTTATGATTAAACACCTTGCAAGCATCCGCAAATACAAGATAGTATTTAAGGCAAAAGCCTAACCATAGCAATACGATCGAGGATCCATTGTTCCCTTATGCAAAAGCGTGCGAACTGGGGTTCAGGTTTCTGTCACTCCGGCAACCCACCGTAAGCATTCTTTGTACACAATGTATTCTCCTAGGTCCTTAACAAGGCGAAGTGTTGAGTGTTCGACTCACACAACGCCACTAGTAGAATGACAACACAACTTAAGTATCAAACACACATATTACTTCAACAGCATATGACTACTAACAACAAGACTTTCCCCATGTCCTCAAGAACTAAGGTAACTACTCACAAGACATAAAAGAGATCATGATCAGTGGAGATAAATGGGTGATAAACAATCTGGACATAATAATATTTCTCCGACAAAACTCAATAGCATTCACCACAAAGTAGTAATCAACACCGATGGAGTAGAGAGGATAGGTAGTACGAGTTACAACACAAGTTGCAATTGTGAGATGAGATTTGGATGAAGATGGAGATGGTGCTGATGTTGGGGATGATGTTGATGATGATATCGATGATGCCCGTGACGATGGTAATGACGATGGCGACGATCTCCCCTTCCAGGAGGTGATCTCCCCGGCGGAATCTGCCCGCCGGAGATGGCTTTTTCTTCTCTGTAGGTTTCCGCCACGGAGCGGCGGCGGAACTCCGTAAAAACTCTCGTTTTTAGTGTTTTCGGATAACGGAGAGTATATAGGAAAAGGGGGCAGCTGGAGGTGGGCCAGGGGCTCCAGGCGCCCCCCCCGGCGCGGCCAGGGGGGCGAGTCCCCAGGGCGCCTGGACGCCCTGTGGCCCCCCTCTGGTTGCCCTTTCGCATGTCTTCGTGATTCGTCCGGAAAATATCCTCCGTCGATTTTCAGGTAATTTGGAGGTATTCTTCTTCAGCAACTCAGCGTCCCCTTTTTACCGCTGAATCCTGTGTCTGCTGCTTCGGCACCGGAAAGTTGCAAACTGTGTAAAATAGGCCAAAACAACATAAGAACATCATCGTAATGTGAAATATATCAATGAATAAGGATAAATTATGATACAAAATAGTGATGCGTTTTGGACGTATCAACACCCCCAAGCTTAGACCTCACTTGTCCCCAAGCGAATACTGAGCTCGGTAAACCTGTCCACAAGTTTAGAGAGTGAAGTGTCGATAAATAGAATACGGACAAGAAGCATCACAGTTTCTTTACCAACTCAAATATCCTCAACAGCAATCTTCAACTCATAAGGCCCTTATGAAAGAGTGACAACACTTATATTCGAAAGTAGGGCTAAGGAAACTCATCAAATCATGGCAAACATGTCCTTTGGTCAAAGAATCAACAAATAAATTTAACTTTTGCTCTTCATCTTATGTTTTGATGAGATTAATTGAAGCTTTTGAAAGAACATATTATAAGGCAAGAAGTGAAAGTGTTAACACAAAGGAAGATATTCGCCTTAGCTGGGCTTGATAAACAACTTACTTATCAAATGATAATGTCAACAAGGATATGATATGACAAATCTTAATGCAACTTTATATGAATGAATCCTTGTCAACATCAAATGTCTGCTCTCTTTAAGAATAGAAGGAAGTAGGAATAACTGACTCAATCTAAAATTAAAAGACAGGCCCTGCTCTAGGGAAGTAGGGAAAACTCATGTGCTATCCTTAAATCAAACAGAATGAAAACAAGTTTTTAGAGGTGCATGATTTGTCAACGAATGCTAATAGATAACTCAATTACTTCTCGAGCTGGACAAGTTTCGAGGAACGGCTCCCGCATGAGGACGATCACATCCTCTTAATCTCCTTTGTTTATCACTGCCAAAGTTTTCTGATTTCTCATGAACAAAGCGTGCATGAGGGTTTGTTTGTTATATTATTTTTGATCCGAGCGCACTCTTTGCCAGTTCCTTCTCGTATTATGGGTTTGCACATCAGACATGCAATCCCGGGGTGAAGCTTGTCCAACTCAAAAAGACCATGAATTAACTATTACTTCCTCATGAGCTAAAGCAGAGGCACAAAATAAAAGATTTTGAACATTTAAGGATAACACATGAATTCTGTACTTTAGGAGGTGGTAGTGGAATACCATGAATAGGAAGGTATGGTGGACTCATATGGAAGGTATTGGCTTAAGGGTATGGATGCACAAGCAGAATTCCGCTTAGTACAGAGTTAGGCTAGCAAAGGTTCTAAGAGAACAGACGATTGATGATGACTATGACGCAAAGCAATATAAAGCATAAACATTGAGGTAAGCATAACACATCAAGTTGTCTTCCTTGTCAGCATAACACTTCAAGCATAATAACATAAAGGTTTTGGCTATGTCGATACTTTTAAGAAAATCATGCTTGTTGTTATGACCAAAGCTATGTTTGCCAAGATTAAATAAAGTTTTCACAGCCATACCTGATATAAGGTCAATACTCCCCATAAGAATCATCATGTAAGATCGGTTGCGTGAAGAGAATACCGAGTGCAGCAAAGGAACCAATAGACTTCTCATTAATATTCCATCATAGACGACTCCACACTCACGGATACACTCTCCACCGAAGGAGTGATAGACCTCAATGCACACACCTATTTCATATAATAACCTCCCTAGACATGATACGACTCTACGTGACTCTAAAAGACAAAAGGTAAAGATAAAGATACCGGGCACTCCCCCAAGCTTGGAACAAGCCAAAAGAATGCCGTTACCCAAGGAGATTTCACTCCTCATCCTTGTTGGCGTTGATCACGTAGTCCTCAGCGAAACGCTTCCATGGAAGGGGTTCTCCAGTCTCATATGAGAAGTTCGTCTCCTGAATCCTGCATGCAGCACCCATACCCATGCGCATAAACCTTAGTTCATACTCACAGTTCTGGTTATGTAGATCATAAATTTGCCCTTGGAGCTCTTCAATTCTTTCTTCAGACGCGGTGATGCTTTTCCACATCTCCTTCATCTCCTTCAGGAAGTAGGTCTTCAGCTCGTTGATGATGTCAAAGTTAGCTTCAACACCACGCTCGATCATCTTCTTGTACTTGAAGACTTCTTGCTCCACTTCTTCCAGCCTGGCATGGATGCTCCCCTCCTTGATAGGTCCCTTTAGATCTTCTTGATGAAGAACACCGTCCTCCATCCGAACAACCTGAGGGTGCTTCTTCACCTCAGCGAGGTAAGGGTTGATGACGTTGACGACGAACTTGTCCTTGGGGGAACTTGGAGAAGCCATAGCACCTAGATTCAGCTGCAAGATTCCCTGGCAGAAACAGATCGAAAAGAAAACACACGAAATCGCAAGATATGTTGCCGGAACAATCCGGGCAAATATATAGCAAAAATTTGTGCACAGAAAGGAAGGTAACAGGCTAAAGCAGGGTCGGAGACGGACTTCCGGGTGTCCAGGCGGCCTCCCGGCGCGGCCAGGAGGTGGGGCGCGCCAGGGGGCGCCTGGACCCCCTGGAGCTCGTCTCCGGCTCCACTTAGGCTCGGAATTTTACTAATTTTGCAAAAACTCATAATACAGAACTTTTATGGCGGTTCGTGATGTTTCCTTACCATAATATATACCTTTTCTTTATTTTGCTTCTGCTGGCGTCTGAAACAGGGCTGCAACATGTTCTTCGTGAGTTGTTGTGTATATTATATTCACATCAACATTGACAGGGTCTCCTGCTATGTAATGCTTCAGTCTTTGCCCATTCACAACTTGAGGTTTGGTGCCTTCAAAATTGTTAATCTTAATTGCACCAGACCGATAGACTTCTTCAATATGAAATGGCCCTTCCCACCTGGAAAGTAGTTTGCCTGGAGAAAACCTGAAACGGGATCTAAACAACAAAACTTTATCACCAACATTAAATTCGCGTTTCAGAATCTTCCTATCATGCCACTTCTTTACCTTTTCCTTGAACATTTTAGCGCTCTCGTAAGCTTCACTTCTCCATTCATCTAGAGAAGTCAAGTTCATGAGACGCTTTTCACCAGCTAATTTTGGGTCAGCATTAAGCTCTCTAACAGCCCAGAAAGCTTTGTGCTCTAACTCTAATGGCAAATGGCAAGCCTTGCCATACACCATCTTATAGGGGGACATGCCCATGGGGTTTTTGTAAGCAGTTCTATACGCCCACAAAGCATCTCCTAACTTATTTGACCAGTCCTTTCTATTTTTATTTACTGTCTTCTATAAGATCAACTTAATCTCTCTATTGGTGAGCTCAACTTGCCCACTAGTTTGAGGATGATATGGTGAAGCAATTCTATGATTGACATCGTATTTGGCTAAAGCTTTTCTAAAAGCTCCGTGCATGAAGTGTGATCCTCCATCAGTCATGAGATACCTTGGTACACCAAACCTAGGAAAAATTACATCTTTAAGCATTTTCAAAGATGTCTTGTGATCGGCACTTTCAGCGGGGATTGCTTCAACCCACTTGGTCACATAATCAACAGCTACTAAAATGTCAGTGTACTTGTGCAAAGAAGGAAAAGGACCCATAAAATCAAAACCCCAAAAATCAAAAGGTTCAATCACTAGTGAGTAATTCATAGGCATCTCATTCCTTCTACTAATGTTACCAACTCTCTGACATTTATCACAGGCTAAAACAAAATTTCTAGCATCCTTAAAGAGAGTAGGCCAATAAAAACCTGATTGAAGAACCTTATGTGCAGTCCTCTCACCGGCATGATGTCCTCCATAGGGACTATCATGACACCATCTGAGAATGTCCTTCTGCTCATGTTCCGGTATGCATCTTCTCACGATCCCGTCGGGACCTTCTTTGAAAAGATGTGGGTCATCCCAAAAGTAGTGCCTCAAATCATGAAAGAACTTCTTCCTTTGCTGAAATGTTAAACCTGGAGGCAAATACTTTGCAACAATAAAATTAGCATAAGCTGCATACCAAGGATCGGAAGGAGATTGTACTTTTACAACGGCAAGTTGTTCGTCTGGAAAACTGTCGTTGACTGGGATGGGATCATGCGGTATATCTTCCATCCTTGAAATATTGTCCGCCACCGGATTGTCTTCCCCTTTCCTATCAACAATCTGCAAATCAAATTCTTGGAGAAAGAGTACCCATCTGATAAGCCTTGGCTTGGCATCCTTCTTTGTCATAAGGTACTTAATGGCAGCATGATCAGTATGAATAATAACTTTGGAATCAACAATATACTGCCTAAACTTATCACAAGCAAATACTACAGCTAAGAACTCCTTCTCAGTAGTAGCATAATTTCTTTGAGCACTATCAAGGGTTTTGCTAGCATAATGTATAACATTCAATTTCTTATCAACTCTTTGTCCTAAAACAGCTCCAACAGCAAAATCACTAGCATCACACATAATCTCAAAAGGTAAATTCCAGTCAGGTGGTTGTACTATAGGAGCGGTTATTAAAGCTTTCTTAAGGACTTCAAAAGCTTCCTTACAATCCTCATCAAATACAAAAGGAGCGTCCTTCTGGAGAAGATTATTGAGGGGCCTCAAAGTCTTAGAAAAGTCTTTAATAAATCTTCTATAGAAACCAGCATGACCAAGAAAACTGAGAATACCTTTGATGTCCCTTGGATAGGGCATCCTCTCAATAGCTTCGATCTTGGCCTTGTCCACTTCAATTCCCCTTTCGGAAATCTTGTGACCAAGAACAATTCCTTCGTTAACCATGAAGTGGCACTTCTCCCAGTTGAGTACCAAATTTGTCTCCTCGCATCTCTACAAAACTTTATTAAGGTTGTGGAGACAATGGTCAAAGGAGGTTCCATAGACGGAGAAATCGTCCATGAAGACTTCCATAATATCCCCACAGAAACCATGAAAGATAGCAGACATATGATGGGCCTTGAACCCCTCGTTGGTTACCCCAAGTGGAAGGTGTAAGATGCAGTAAGTAGAAGTGTTTTCCCCTAGCAAAGATGCCAAGGATCGAATCCCCAGAGACTCCTAGGTTCAACAGGTAGGTGTCAACTGCTAACGGCGCAATTAGCAATCAACGTGGACCTGCACACAGATACAAATAACTTTGCTCCCAACGAGTACAGAGAGGTTGTCAATCTCTCCGGCCTTGTAGTTCACAAAGGGTTAAAAGCAATATGATAGTAGTGATAGATAGTGTTTTGCAATAGTAAATAAAATAGCGAAAAGTAAATAGTGGATGTGATCAATGATGGTAATATGGACCGGAGTCTCATGATGTTCACTAGTGATGTCTCTCTCCCAAAAGACGATAAAATAGCTATGTGAGGTAAATAAATTACAGCTGGGCAATTGACAGGACCATGAACGCAAACCAATGCTGACTACATTGCAAGAAAGGTTGAGGTTCAAAGCATGGGCGGTACGCCAAAGTAAGTAGACCGAAATCCATCAATATCTACTACTAATCATCCACCTTGAGATATCTATCCAGAACATCTCGCTGGTATTAAGTTGCGAGTCCCACCCATAGTGTAAACTCAATGCAACAGACAACTGCATTAAAAGAACTTTGCGTAAAGTAAACAATCCTTGCACCCGCGGGCACAAGCACCGTTGTTTTCCCCCTTGTGGCAACAACACATCCCCTAGACTCATGTTTTTGTCACTCAAGCTAGTCATCGAGGGGCATGAACCCACAATCGAGCATAATGTTCCCTCTTGGAGTCACTACCTATTACTCGGCCAAAGCAATAAATAACAACGAAGAACATGCAAGAATTACTTATGAACTAAAATATAAAAGAGGTGAATCAAATATATTACTCAAGATCAATCTGAACATAATCTCATAATCCATCGGATCCCAGCAAACTCAACATGGCAACAGCATAAGGATTACATAGGTGCCTCGATCATGTAGGGCAGCTCACGAGGACTAATTAGTGAAGCACAAGAACGGGATGAGAACATCACATAGCTACTGGTCATGGACTCATGGTCCAAGGGAGACTACTCACGAGTCATGCGGGAGGCGTCCATGGTGGTGGAGAAGCTCCCGGTGGTGATCCTCCCCTCCGGCAGGGTGCCGGGAAGAGTTCTCCTGGTGCTCCCGATCTTGGAAGCGGCGGTGGCGGCGGAACAGAGATGGGATCGCGAAAAGAAGTCCTGTTCTGAGGGTTACGGGGAACCCTTTAAATATATGCCAAAGTAGGGCACCGGGGGAGCCTCGGGGGGCCCAGGC
>LR738715.1:69105718-69218926 GCA_902687465.1 Secale cereale | reverse complement strand
CCCCGGCGCGGCCCAGGGGGGGCGCGCCCACAGGGCGCCTGGAGCCCCTGTGCCCCCCCCCAGGCTGCCCTTCGGACGCAGTGTTGTTTCCGGTTCGCTGATTTTTTATATAATTTTTCTAGATTTTTCTGGGCAGTTCTCGAAACGTGAAAACCTGAAATACAAAAACAGCCGAAAACAGAAACTGGCACTGGGGTGCACTGGATTAGTAAGTTAGTCCAAATATGATCAAAAGTGTATGGAAGTGTATGAATATCATAGCAATATCAATCAAAAGTGGCATGGAGCAAGCAGAAATTATAGATACGTTTTGGACGTATCAACATACCCAAGCTTAATTCCTGCTCGTCCTCGAGTAGGTAAATGATAACAAGAATAATTTCTGTGGTGACATGCTATTAACCATATAGGACTTTCTCATAGTCATATGACAAAAGCTTACTGAGACAATGATTCTAAAGTAATTAAGTTGCCTCAAGAGAAAATCACAAATGACTGAAAGTTTTACAACATGAAACTGAAACATCAAAAAGATTTGCAATGAACATGATGTGCAAATATGATCAAGTGATATCTAGCTTGCCCCCTTTAGTGATGCAAAACATAAATGCAAGGGCACCTTCAAGGTTTAAGTGATGACTAGATACAATCATTTCAGAATAAACGATATCACAATCATGCAAAAGACAATGCAACTTTGGGACAATGCACATTACACTCAGAATGACAATCATGCTCTCAGTAGTTGGTGCTTGAAGTGCTAGAGCTTTTTATTTTGAAACATGGAAGCAATTGTGTCAATGGTAGTAGTACTTCATATGTGTCATGCATAAAACATCCTATAAGTTGCAAGCCTCATGCATCGAATACCAATAGTGCTCGCTCCTTGTCCTAATTAGCTCGGATCCCCATGGGTTATCATTGCATTGCATATGTTTTAACCAAGTGTCACAAAGGGGTACCTCTATGCCACCTGTACAAAGGTCCAAGGAGATAGATCGCATTTGATTTCTCATTTTTGATAGATCTCAACTTGAGGACATCCATACCGGGACAACATAGAAAATAGATGATGGACTCCTCTTTAATGCATAAGCATATTCTCATGAGAGATTGAGGATTAAGGTCCAAGCTAAAACTTCCACCATGATGCATGGCTTTGGTTGGCGGCCCAATGTTCTTCTCTAACAATATGCATGTTAATTCAACCCACGGTAAATCACCCTTACTTCAGACAAGACGAACATGCATAGCAACTCACATGATATTCAACAAAAGTGTGACAGTTGATGGCGTCCCCAGAAACATGGTTACCGCTCAGCAAGCAACTTATAAGAAATGAGATACATAGGCAACATATTCTTTACCACAATAGTTTTTAGGCTACTTTCCCATGAGCTATGTATTGCATGGTTAGTTTGCTTAGTACAGGTGGAGGTTAGCAAAAGACTGGGAGCGACCAACTAAGAGAGCAATGACGGTCATAATCATGCAGAGCGACAAAGCAATATTGAATCAGGCATGGTAGTTATATCGCTACTCAGAAACAAAAGATAATCAAGGCTTGACAGACTTTCTTTACAGTCTTAAATATGCGTGAGCATACGCCAAGTCAATCAAAATAAATTCTCGAAGGAAGATATTACTAGACCATACCATATCATAGGCAAACAAACCAAGTTGGTACTCCAATAACACATTGGGAACCCCCCAGCTATTTGAGATTAACCGAAAGAAAACCTGAACTACTAAGCACCATCATGAAAGTAGCATCTTTATCATAGACACATTAACCCATGCACTGGAAGCAAACTCTCTTAATAAGGTGAGCATGGTAATTAAAGAGAGTTCAAGCAACCAACTAAATAAAAGCTCTTGAGAAGATAAGCATGAATAATAAGAGCAAAGCACGATAGTAGCTATAAAAAGACAAAGAACACACACAGCATAGATAGACATGAAAATTCTATGTAATGTTCTAGGTAGAGGTGGAGCGTGTTTCTCTCCCACATAAAGGAATGCTGGGTTCCAACTCGTTATGAAAAAACTAAAAAGAAAACTAAACGCAAGACGCTCTAAGCATAGCACATAACACATGAAGTGATAAAAATATAGCGAAACGAAAGACGAACTGATAATGTTGATGGAGAAGGGGATGCACGGGGGCATCCCCAAGCTTAGACGCTTGAGTCTCCTTGAATATTTCTTGGGGGTGCACGGGGGCATCCCCAAGCTTGAGCGCTTGACACTCCTGAATCTTTTTATCATCTTCCCTCGCACACTTGAAAACTCCCTTCATACATAACTCATCATAATCTGATTAGCGAGGTTAGTAACCTTAATAAAATAAGTATACCTTGCTGGAAATAAGGATATTCTTGAAGTTCTACTGTTTCTCAAGATTGCCAAAAGGTTTTTGCAAAGAAAAAGCAAGTTCTCAATTTGCAAAGTGAAGGTAAGGCAAAACAGGACAGAATCTGTGAAAAACAGAACAACAGGCAGTAATTGACCTGTTCGGGGTACTTATGCAACTCAAATAAAAAAACTCAGAACTGACGCACGAAATACAATTATATAGAGAACGCTGTCGAAACAATTCAGACCAAAAAGATGATCTGGTGATTTTATACGAATTTTTCTATCCAAGGACAGAATCTGTTTCCTGGACAGCACCTCACAACTTTTGAACTTTCTAGCAATCAGAGGCTATACTTGGCACAAATATGAAAAGCAAAGATACAATGATGATGCTACAGCAGTAAACAACATCAAGACACAACAAAAGCAAAAATTTATTCATGTGGGCTGCCTCCCAAAAGCGCTTTCTTTTATGCCTTTAAGCTAGGCATAATGCATAGATCAAGTTTTATCAAACGTAAAAGAATAGCTAGCCCGTACAACGGACTCAAAAGGTAACTTGACCTTCTTACGAGGGAAGTGTTCCATCCCTTTCTTGAGAGGAAACTGAAATTTTATATTACCCTCTTTCATGTCAATGACAGCACCAACGGTGCGCAAAAGGGGACGTCCCAAAATAATTGGACATGAAGGATCACATTCAATATCCATAATAGTAAAATCAACGGGCACAAAATTATCATTGACAACAATAAGAACATCGTCAATCCTCCCCAAAGGTTTCTTTATGGAAGAATCAACGAGAACATTACCAAAAGAACAAGAATCAAAAGGTTTCAATTTAAGCATATCATATATTCTTTTGGGCATAACAGAGGTACTAGCTCCAGCATCACATAATGCATAGCAAGAGAAGTCATTCAATTTAATTTTTATCATAGGATCCCAACCATCTTCTAGCTTTCTAGGTATGGAGGCTTCTACTCTAAGTTTCTCCTCTCCAGCTTTGATGAGAGCATTAGTGATATGCTCTGTGAAGGCAAGGTTAAGCGTGCTAGTGTGGGGATCTCTAGACATTTTGTGAAGGAAATCAATAACTTCTGTAAGAGTGCAATTATAAAAATCAAGGTCACGAGCATCAAGTAAAGTGGTAGTGGTGTCCTTAAGGCTCACCTGTTTAGTAGTTTCTATAGCATCACCATTAATAGGTCCATTGGGACCAGGAGTACATTGGGTGCTAAGAGTGTGAACATCCTCAATAACTTGGATAGTAGCAACAGTGTGGTGGGTAGGAAGGCTCTTAATTCTTTCCTCTTCCTCCCTTTCTCTAGCCCATCTTTCTTTAAGCTTAGCCATCATCCTAATATTTTCATTAATTTGTACTTGAGTAGCATTAATAGGGATGACTTCCCTCTCCTTAAGAGGAGAAGTTTCAATTTTTAGCAATTTTACCTCATTGGCTAAGTGGTCTACCTTAAAAGAAAGATCATCTAGTTTATGTAGTTTCTCATCTACATTCTTATTAAAGGCTTTTTGGGTAGTGATGAAATCTCTAAGCATAGTCTCTAGTTCAGTATTGGAGTTCTTGGTACTACGATAAGCATTGTTGTTCCCATAAGAGTTAGAGGGGAACGGTCTAGAATTGTTACCAAAGTTACTCCTATAAGCATTGTTGTTAAAATTGTTTCTAGAGATAAAGTTCACATCTACTTGTTCTTGAGCAATCAAAGAATTTAAAGGAACATCACGAGGATCAACAGTAGATTGCTTCGAAAGTAGAGACATGATCAAGTCAACTTTTTCATTGAGGGAGGAAATCTCCTCGACAGAGTTTACCTTCCTACCTGTTGGAGCGCGTTCGGTGTGCCATTGGGAATAGTTGGTCATCATCTCATCGAGAAGCTTTGTGGCAGCACCAAGTGTAGTTGACATAAAAGTTCCTCCCGCGGCCGAGTCTAACAAGTTCCGCGAGGTAAAATTCAAGCCTGCATAAAAAGTTTGGATAACCATCCAAGTAGTCAAACCGTGAGTAGGGCAGTTTTTGATAAGAGATTTCATACGTTCCCAAGCTTGGGCAACGTGTTCATTATCCAATTGTTTAAAATTCATGATGTTACTTCTAAGTTGGATAATTTTAGCAGGTGGATAGTATTTTCCGATAAAAGCATCTTTGCACTTGTCCCATGAATCTATGCTATTTCTAGGCAAAGACTGAAACCAAATTTTAGCTCCTCCTCTCAAAGAGAAAGGAAAAAGCTTAAGCTTAACAATATTACCATCTATTTCTTGGTACTTTTGCATATCACAAAGTTCAACAAAGTTGTTCAAGTGTAAAGCAGCATCATCTCCAGCACCGAAGAATTGTTCTCTCATGACTAAGTTGAGTAAAGCAGGTTTAATTTCATATGAAGGTGCTGAAGTGGCAGGTGTAGTGATAGGTGTGCTGATAAAGTCATCGTTGTTGTGACTAGTGAAGTCACACAACTTGGTGTTCTCGGTGGAACCCATAGTAGCAAGCAAGCAAGATAACTATTTTTGTGATTTTCGATGAAAGGAACTAAAGCAAAAATGATAGGTAAACTAACAAGACTAAAAAGCAAAGGTAAAAGATAGCATGCAACTCCCCTATCCTAAAGAGTGGAGTCCCCGGCAACGGCGCCAGAAAATACTCCTTGATGGGCCTCAAACCCCTCGTTGGTTACCCCAAGTGGAAGGTGTAAGATGCAGTAAGTAGAAGTGTTTTCCCCTAGCAAAGATGCCAAGGATCGAATCCCCAGAGACTCCTAGGTTCAACAGGTAGGTGTCAACTGCTAACGGCGCAATTAGCAATCAACGTGGACCTGCACACAGATACAAATAATTTTGCTCCCAACGAGTACAGAGAGGTTGTCAATCTCTGCGGCCTTGTAGTTCACAAAGGGTTAAAAGCAATATGATAGTAGTGATAGATAGTGTTTTGCAATAGTAAATAAAATAGCGAAAAGTAAATAGTGGATGTGATCAATGATGGTAATATGGACCGGAGTCTCATGATGTTCACTAGTGATGTCTCTCTCCCAAAAGACGATAAAACAGCTATGTGAGGTAAACAAATTACAGCTGGGCAATTGACAGGACCACGAACGCAAACCAATGCTGACTACATTGCAAGAAAGGTTGAGGTTCAAAGCATGGGCGGTACGCCAAAGTAAGTAGACCGAAATCCATCAATATCTACTACTAATCATCCACCTTGAGATATCTATCCAGAACATCTCGCTGGTATTAAGTTGCGAGTCCCACCCATAGTGTAAACTCAATGCAACAGACAACTGCATTAAAAGAACTTTGCGTAAAGTAAACAATCCTTGCACCCGCGGGTACAAGCACCGTTGTTTTCCCCCTTGTGGCAACAGCACATCCCCTAGACTCATGTTTCTGTCACTCAAGCTAGTCATCGAGGGGCATGAACCCACAATCGAGCATAACGTTCCCTCTTGGAGTCACTACCTATTACTCGGCCAAAGCAATAAATAACAACGGAGAACATGCAAGAATTACTTATGAACTAAAATATAAAAGAGGTGAATCAAATATATTACTCAAGATCAATCTGAACATAATCTCATAATCTATCGGATCCCAGCAAACTCAACATAGCAACAGCATAAGGATTACATAGGTGTCTCGATCATGTAGGGCAGCTCACGAGGACTAATTAGTGAAGCACAAGAACAGGAGGAGAACATCACATAGCTACTGGTCATGGACTCATGGTCCAAGGGAGACTACTCACGAGTCATCCGGGAGGCTTCCATGGTGGTGGAGAAGCTCCCGGTGGTGATCCTCCCCTCCGGCAGGGTGCCGGGAAGAGTTCTCCTGGTGCTCCCGATCTTGGAAGCGGCGGCGGCGGCGGAACAGAGATGGGATCGCGAAAAGAAGTCATGTTCTGAGGGTTACGGGGAACCCTTTAAATATATGCCAAAGTAGGGCACCGAGGGAGCCTCGGGGGGCCCAGGCGCCCCCCCGGCGCGGCCCAGGGGGGGGCGCGCCCACAGGGCGCCTGGAGCCCCTGTGCCCCCCCCCCCCCAGGCTGCCCTTCGGATGCAGTGTTGTTTCCGGTTCGCTGATTTTTTATATAATTTTTCTGGATTTTTCTGGGCAGTTCTCGAAACGTGAAAACCTGAAATACAAAAACAGCCGAAAACAGAAACTGGCACTGGGGTGCACTGGATTAGTAAGTTAGTCCAAATATGATCAAAAGTGTATGGAAGTGTATGAATATCATAGCAATATCACCCAAAAGTGGCATGGAGCAAGCAGAAATTATAGATACGTTTTGGATGTATCAACATACACCTTTGAAAAGTAGCAGGGGCATTACATAAACCAAAAGGCATACGCCTGTAAGCATAAGTACCAAAGGGACAAGTAAAAGTGGTCTTCTCTTGATCAGCAGTGTTAACATGAATTTGAGAGAAGCCAGAATAACCATGGAGATAACAAAAGTGGGTATTTTTGGATAACCTTTCAAGCATTTGGTCGATGAACGGCAACGGGTAGTGATCCTTCCTGGTTGCCTTGTTCAACTTCCTGTAATCAATACACATTCTATATCCAATAATAATTCTCTGAGGTATTAGTTCATTTTTATCATTAGGAACCACAGTTGTACCTCCTTTCTTAGGAACACAATGTACCGGGCTTACCCACTTACTATCAGCTATAGGGTAGATAATACCTGCAGCTAGAAGCTTGAGAATCTCAGTTCTTACAACATCCATCATCTTCGGGTTCAACCGTCGTTGATGATCAACAAGTGGTTTAGCATCAGGCTCAAGGTTGATAGTATGTTGACAAATAGATGGACTAATCCCTTTAAGATCATCAAGGGTATAGCCAATTGCGCCTCGGTGTTTACGAAGTACTTCCAATAGTCGCTCTTCTTCATATCCTGAAAGGTTAGAATTGATAATAACAGGATATACTTTCTTTTCATCTAAATAAGCATACTTGAGCGTATCGGGAAGAGGTTTAAGATCGAACACCGGGTCTTCTTTTGGTTTTGATAAAATTCCCAAAGGTTCAACCGGAAGGTTGTGCTTCAGGATAGCGGGTTGCCTCAAAAATATTTCATCTAGTTCATTTCTTTCCTGCATATGCAAATCATTCTCGTGGTCCTCCATATATTGCTGCAAAGGATCATTAGGGGGAATAACAATAGAGGCAATACTTCCAATAATTTTATCATCACTAGGTAAATCAGTACCACGAGGCTGCTTAGAGAACTTAGAAAAATTAAATTCAAATGGCTCACGATCGAATTCAACAGAAACTTTACCTTTCTTGCAATCTATTATAGCTCCACAAGTTCTAAGAAAAGGTCTACCAAAAATATTAGGACAGAAATTGTCTCTCTCTGAACCAAGTACTAGAAAGTCGGTAGGGTATTTTACCTTTCCACATAGGACTTCAACGTCCCTCACAATTCCGATAGGAGAGATAGTTGTTCTGTTTGCAAGATGAATGGTAACATCAACTTCTTCAAGTTCACAAGGGGAAATCTCATCGATGATCTCTTCATAAAGTGAATAGGGGATAGCACTTGCACTCGATCCCAAATCGCATAGCCCATAATAATTGTGATCTCCTATTTTAACAGATACCACTGGAGTACCTGAAATTGGGCCTTTATTCTTGGCTGTGACAAGGTTAGTGGAAACAGCACAAAAATTTATATTGGAATCCAAAACATCATTAGTAGCAAGGTCTTTAATCAATGCAACTTGAGGATCGACCCTGATCTGGTCCTCAGGCTCATCAATTCTTCTCTCACTTTTATTTATTACGCCTGTCACAAGAGAGTGCTCCCTTATCCTTGCGGGAAAAGGAGGCTTTTCATATATAACTGCAGGCAAAATAGGGTCAGCAACATGAATATCAACAGGTAGCTCTTTAAAAGGTTCATGATGCTGATCTCTCTTCTTTTTAAAAGAATCAACGTGAGAGGCAAAATTCTTACAGAAATCAATCACTAGATGGGAATCAAGACCAATCTTAGAGCAAAAAGTATTGAAGTAATCAGTTTTCACATAGCTCTCAATATAATCATGTTCATAATTTATAGCGGGTTCAATACCTTTATCAATTTCCCAATCTTCGGTATTCCTCTGGATCCTTTCAATGAGATCCCACCTTTCTTCAACACTCTTCTTCTGAAATACCCCACTAGAGGAGGCATCCAGCATCTCCTTATCCTGACGAGAAAGCCTGGCATAAAAATTTGTAAGTATAATTTCCTTGGGAAGCTTATGAATAGGGCATTTGAGCATTAGGGACTTCAATCTCCCCCAAGCTTGAGCAATGCTTTCTCCGTCGCGAGACCTAAAGTTATAGATATAGTTCCTGTCTCGATGAATTTCATGAAGAGAATAAACTTCGTATAAAAGAGAGACATAAGCTCTTGCCAGTCAAGCAAGTGTGAGTTATCGAGAAGCCTATACCAATCTGAAGCTTTATCTATAAGTGATGCGGCAAACAATTTCCTCATGACAAACTCCCTCGATACACCTGCAAGCTTAAATAATGAACATAGTTGTGACAGATATAGCAAGTGTTCACCGGGATGTCTTTCTCCTGCAAAACGATTAGCCAAAACATAATCGATAATACCAGCTGATATTTTATAGGGCACAATTTCAGTAGGGGGAGGAGCAACCACCACAGGTGTGGGGCGTCTTCCCGCAAGCAACGATCCAATAACAGGGTTGTCCATAAGGACAAAGAGCAGCAATAGCAAAAATAAAAACAGAATTATAAAAACTTCCTTACCAGTTTCACTTTACCAATAGCGCTACGCTCCCCGGCAACGGCGCCAGAAAATGGTACTTGATGACCCACAACCGTAAGGGATCTATTGCAGCGTTTTCGATAAGTAAGAGTGTCGAACCCAACGAGGAGCAGACGGTATTGATAAGCGATTCTGAGCAAGAAATTACTGCAAGCACTGAAAGATAACTTTTTAGGGGTTTTCTTGATGTAAGCGATAGGAAAGTAAAAGCAAACAAAATAAAAGGCACTGAGAGTAACAAGTGGCCCAATCCTTTCTGAGCAAAGGAGAGGCCTAGCAACTGAACTTATAAAGACTAAAGCGTTCCTGAGGACACACGGGAGAGGTAGTCATGTGCTTTCGCCATATTCCGTATCAATACTATGTTATGTGTTGATAAGTGTTGAGTGGGTGGATCTATGCTAGTGCACTCTCTAGAATAAGATGAGTGCACTCTTATGATTAAACACCTTGCAAGCATCCGCAAATACAAGATAGTATTTAAGGCAAAAGTCTAACCATAGCAATACGATCGAGGATCCATTGTTCCCTTATGCAAAAGCGTGTGAACTGGGGTTCAGGTTTCTGTCACTCCGGCAACCCACCGTAAGCATTCTTTGTACACAATGTATTCTCCTAGGTCCTTAACAAGGCGAAGTGTTGAGTGTTCGACTCACACAACGCCACTAGTAGAATGACAACACAACTTAAGTATCAAACAACACATATTACTTCAACAGCATATGACTACTAACAACAAGACTTTCCCCATGTCCTCAAGAACTAAGGTAACTACTCACAAGACATAAAAGATATCATGATCAGTGGAGATAAATGGGTGATAAACAATCTGGACATAATAATATTTCTCCAACAAAACTCAATAGCATTCACCACAAAGTAGTAATCAACACCGATGGAGTAGAGAGGATAGGTAGTACGAGTTACAACACAAGTTGCAATTGTGAGATGAGATTTGGATGAAGATGGAGATGGTGCTGATGTTGGGGATGATGTTGATGATGATCTCGATGATGCCCGTGACGATGGTGATGACGATGGCGACGATCTCCCCTTCTGGGAGGTGATCTCCCCAGCGGAATCTGCCCACCGGAGATGGCTTTTTCTTCTCTGTAGGTTTCCGCCACGGAGCGGCCGCGGAACTCCGTAAAAACTCTCGTTTTTAGGGTTTTCGGATAACGGAGAGTATATAGGCAAAAGAGGGCAGCCGGAGGTGGGCCAGGGGCTCCAGGCGCCCCCCCGGCGCGGCCAGGGGGGCGCGCCCCCAGGGCGCCTGGACGCCCTGTGGCCTCCCTCTGGTTGCCCTTTCGCATGTCTTCGTGATTCGTCCGGAAAATATCCTCCGTCGATTTTCAGGTAATTTGGAGGTATTCTTCTTCAGCAACTCAGCGTCCCCTTTTTACCGCTGAATCCTGCGTCTGCTGCTTCGGCACCGGAAAGTTGCAAACTGTGTAAAATAGGCCAAAACAACATAAGAACATCATCGTAATGTGAAATATATCAATGAATAAGGATAAATTATGATACAAAATAGTGATGCATTTTGGACGTATCAGGGGCCATGGGGCCTGCCCTCGAAGCAGGGGGCGCGCCCCCCACCCTCGAGGGTGGGCCCCCTGTCCTCTAGCTTGGCTCCAAAGTTCATCTCGTGTGATTTCCTCCAAAAATATCTCCTCCGAAGGTTTCATTCCGTTTGGACTCCGTTTGATATTCCTTTTCTGCAAAACCCTGAAATAGGCAAAAACAGCAATCTGGACTGGGCCTTTGGGTTAGTAGGTTAGTCCCAAAAATGATATAAAAGTGAATGATAAAGCCCATTAAACATCTAAGACTTCATAAATAATAGCATGGAACAATCAAAAATTATAGATACATTGGAGACGTATCAGTGCCACCGAAACGAGCTTCCCAGCACAACCACATTTGACTTTTATGGGAAGGCCTTTATTCGGTCCGTTGTCGTGCCTCTGGTCGGTACCTCCAATGAGAGAATTGAAGGAAATATGCCCTAGAGGCAATAATAAAGTTATTATTTATTTCCTTATATCATGATAAATGTTTATTATTCATGCTAGAATTGTATTAACCGGAAACTTAATACATGTGTGAATACACAGACAAAACAGAGTGTCCCTAGTATGCCTCTACTAGACTAGCTCATTGATCAAAGATGGTTATGTTTCCTAGCCATAGACATGAGTTGTCATTTGATCAACGGGATCACATCATTAGGAGAATGATCTGATGGACAAGACCCATCCGTTAGCTTAGCACTATGATCGTTTAAGTCTTACTACTATTGCTTTCTTCATGACTTATACATGTTCCTATGACTATGAGATTATGCAACTCCCGAATACCGGAGGAACACTTTGTGTGCTACCAAACGTCACAACGTAACTGGGTGATTATAAAGGTACTCTACAGGTGTATTCGAAGGTACTTATTGGGTTGGCGTATTTCGAGATTAGGATTTGTCACTCCGATTGTCGGAGAGGTATCTCTGGGCCCACTCGGTAATGCACATCACTATAAGCCTTGCAAGCATTGCAGCTAATGAGTTAGTTGCGGGATGATGTATTACGGAACGAGTAAAGAGACTTGTTGGTAACGAGATTGAACTAGGTATTGAGATACCGACGATCGAATCTCGGGCATGTAACATACCGATGACAAAGGGAACAATGTATGTTGTTATGCGGTTTGACCGATAAAGATCTTCGTAGAATATGTGGGAGCCAATATGAGCATCCAGGTTCCGCTATTGGTTATTGACCGGAGACGTGTCTCGGTCATGTCTACATAGTTCTCGAACCCGTAGGGTCCGCACGCTTAAGGTTTCGATGATAGTTTTATTATGAGTTTATGAGTTTTGATGTACCGAAGGAGTTCGGAGTCCCGGATGAGATCGGGGACATGATGAGGAGTCTCAAAATGGTCGAGGCGTAAAAATCGATATATTGGACGACTATATTCGGACATCGGAAAGGTTCCGAGTGATTCGGGTATTTTCGGAGTACCGGGGAGTTACGGGAATAGAGGAGAGAGGCCAAAAGGAAGGAGGCGTGCACCCCCCTTCTGGTCCGAATTGGACAAAGGGTGCAGCCCCCTTTTCCTTCTCCCTCTCCCCCTCTTTCCTTCTCTCCTACTCCGGAAAGGAAAGGGGAATCCTACTAGGACTTGGGAGTCCTAGTAGGACTCCCCACACTTGGTGCGCCCCCTCTAGGGCCGGCCTCTCCCTCCCTCCTTTATATACGGGGGCAGGGGGCACCTCTAGACACAACAATTGATCTCTTGATCTCTTAGCCATGTGCGGTGCCCCCCTCCACCATAGTTCTCCTCGATAAATATTGTAGCGGTGCTTAGGCGAAGCCCTGCGACGGTAGAACATCAAGATCGTCACCACGCCGTCGTGCTGACGGAACTCTCCCTCGACACTCGGCTGGATCGGAGTTCGAGGGACGTCATCGAGCTGAACGTGTGCTAGAACTCGGAGGTGCCGTAGTTTCGGTGCTTGATCGGTCGGGCCGTGAAGACGTACGACTACATCAACCGTGTTGTTCTAACGCTTCCGCTTTCGGTCTACGAGGGTACGTAGACTCACTCTCCCCTCTCGTTGCTATGCATCTGGTAGATAGATCTTGCGTGATCGTAGGAAAATTTTAAAATACTACGTTCCCCAACAGTGGCATCATGAGCCAGGTCTATGCGTAGATGATATGCACGAGTAGAACACAAGTGAGTTGTGGACGATACTAGTCATACTGCTTACCAGCATGTCATACTTTGATTCGGCGGTATTGTTGGATGAAGCGGCCCGGACCGACATTACGCGTACGCTTATGCGAGACTGGTTCTACCGACGTGCTTTGCACACAGGTGGCTGGCGGGTGTCAGTTTCTCCAACTTTAGTTGAATCAAGTGTGGCTACGCCCGGTCCTTGTGAAGGTTAAAACAGCACATACTTGACGAAATATCGTTGTGGTTTTGTATGCGTAGGTAAGAACGGTTCTTGCTAAGCCCGTAGCAGCCACGTAAAACTTGCAACAACAAAGTAGAGGACGTCTAACTTGTTTTTGCAGGGCATGTTGTGATGTGATATGGTCAAGACATGATGAGTTATACGGTTTTGTATGAAATGATCATGTTTTGTAAAGTTATCGGCAACTGGCAGGAGCCATATGGTTGTCGCTTTATTGTATGAAATGCAATCGTCATGTAATTGCTTTACTTTATCACTAAGCGGTGGCGATAGTCGTAGAAGCAATAGTTGGCGAGACGACAACGATGCTACGATGGAGATCAAGGTGTCGCGCCGGTGACGAAGGTGATCATGACGGTGCTTTCGAGATGGAGATCAAAAGCACAAGATGATGATGGCCATATCATGTCACATATTTTGATTGCATGTGATGTTTATCTTATTATGCTTCTTATTTTGCTTAGTTCGACAGTAGCATTATAAGATGATCCCTTACTAAATTTCAAGGTATAAGTGTTCTCCCTGAGTATGCACCGTTGCGAAAGTTCGTCGTGTCGAGACACCACGTGATGATCGGGTGTGATAAGCTCTACGTTCAAATACAACGGGTGTAAGCTAGTTTTGCACACGCAGAATACTCGGGTTAAACTTGACGAGCCTAGCATATGCAGATATGGCCTCGGAACACTGGAGACCGAAAGGTCGAGCGTGAATCATATAGTAGATATGATCAACATAAGATGTTCACCATTGAAACTACTCCATCTCACGTGATGATCGGACATGGTTTAGTTAATTTGGATCACGTGATCATTTAGATGACTAGAGGGATGTCTATCTAAGTGGGAGTTCTTAAGTAATATGATTAAATTGAACTTTAATTTATCATGAACTTAGTCCTCGTAGTATTAGCATATCTATGTTGTAGATCAATAGCTCGCGATGTTGCTCCCCGTTTATTTTTTATATGTTCCTAGAGAAAACTAAGTTGAAAGATGTTAGTAGTAATGATGCGGAATTGTTCCGTGATCTGAGGATTATCCTCATTGCTGCACAGAGAATTATGTCCTTGATGCACCGCTAGGTGACATACCTATTGCAGGAGCAGATGTAGACGTTATGAACGTTTTGACAAAAGCTCGGTATGATGACTACTTGATAGTTTAAGTGCACCATGCTTTATGGCTTAGAACCAGGACTTCAAAAACGTTTTGAACGCCACGGAGCATATAAGATGTTCCAAGAGTTGAAATTAGTATTTCATACTCATGCCCGTGTCGAGAGGTATAAGACTTCTGACAGTACTTTGCCTACAAGATGGAGGAGAATAGCTCAACCAGTGAGCATGTGCTCAGATTGTCTGGGTACTACAATTACTTGAATCAAGTGGGAGTTAATCTTCCAGATAAGATAGTAATTGACAAAGTTCTCTAGTCACTATCACCAAGTTAGTAGAACTTCGTGATGAACTATAATATGCAAGGGATGACGAAAGGAATTCCCGAGCTCTTCGCAATGCTGAAGTCGGCGAAGGTAGAAATCATGAAAAAGCATCAAGTGTTGATGGTTAACAAGACCACTTGTTTCATGTAAAGGGCAAAGGGATAGAAGGGGAACTTCAAGAAGAATGACAAGCAAGTTGTCACTCCCGTGAAGAAACCCAAAGCTAAAACTCAAGCCTGAAACTAAGTGCTTCTACTGCAAAGGAAATGGTCACTGGAAGTGGAACTGCCCTAGATACTTGGCGGATAAGAAGGATGGCAAAGTGAACAAAGGTATATTTTGATATACAGATTATTGATGTGTACTTTACTAGTGTTCATAGCAACCTCTGGGTATTTGATACTGGTTCAGTTGCTAAAATTAGTAACTCGAAACGAGAATTGCAGAGTGAACAGAGACTAGTTAAAGGTGAAGTGACGATGTGTGTTGGAAGTGGTTCCAAGATTGGTATGATCATCATCGCACACTCCCTATACTTTCGGGATTAGTGTAAAACCTAAATAAATGTTATTTGGCATTTGCATTGAGCATGAATATGATTTGATCATATTTGTTGCAATACGGTTATTCATTTAAAGTCATAGAATAATTGTTATTCTGTTTACATGAATAAAACCTTCGATGGTCATACACCCAATGAAAATAGTTTGTTGGATCTCGATCGTGGTGATACACATATTCATAATATTGAAGCCAAAAGATGCAAGGTTAATAATGATAGTGCAACTTATTTGTGGCACTGTTGTTTAGGTCATAATGGTGTAAAGCGCATGAAGAAACTCCATAGTGATGGACTTTTGGAATCACTTGATTATGAATCACTTGGTGCTTGCGAATCATGCCTCATGGGCAAGATGACTAAAACTCCGTTCTCCGGAACAATGGAGCGAGCAACAGATTTGTTGGAGATGATACATACAGATGTATGTGGACCAATGAGTGTTGAAGCTCGCTGCGGGTATCGTTATTTTCTGACCTTCACTGATGATTTGAGCAGATATGGGTATATCTACTTAATGAAGCACAAGTCTAAAACATTTGAAAAGTTCAAAGAATTTCAGAGTGAAGTGGAGAATCATCGTAACAAGAAAATAAGAGTTTCTATGATATGATCGTAGAGGTAAAATATTTGAGTTAGCGAGTTTGGCCTTCAGTAAAAACAATGTGAAATAGTTTCACTACTCACGCCACCTGGAACACCATAGTGTAATGGTGTGTCCGAACGTCATAACCGTACTTTATTAGATATGGTGCGATCGATGATGTCTCTTACCGATCTACCACTATCGCTTTTGGGGTTATGCATTAGAGACAGATACATTCACGTTAAATAGGGCACCATCTAAATCCGTGGAGATGACATCGTATGTACTGTGGTTTGACGAGAAACCTAAGCTGTCATTTCTTTAAGTTTGGGACTGCGATGCTTATGTGAAAAAGTTTCAACATGATAAGCTCGAACCCAAATCGGAGAAGTAAATCTTCATAGGATACCCAAAAGAAACTGCTGGGTACACCTTCTATCACAGATCTGAAGGCAAGGTCTTTGTTGCTAAGAGTGGATCCTTTCTAGAGAAGGAGTTTCTCTCGAAAGAAGTGAGTGGGAGGAAAGTGGAACTTGATGAGGTAATTGTACCTTCTCCTGAATTGGATAGTAGTACATCACAGAAACTGGTTCCAGTGATTCCTACACCAATTAGTGAGGAAGCTAATGATGATGATCATGAAACTTCGGATCAAGTTACTGCTGAACTTCGTAGATCAACCAGAGTACGTTCCGCACCAGAGTGGTACGGCAACCCGGTTCTGGAAGTCACGTTACTGGACCATGATGAACCTATGAACTATGAGGAAGCGATGATGAGCCCAGATTCCGCAAAATGGCTTGAGACCATGAAATCTGAGATGGGATCCATGTATGAAAACAAAGTGTGGACTTTGGTTGACTTGCCCGATGGTCGGCAAGCCATCGAAAATAAATGGATCTTCAAGAGGAAGACTGACGCTGATAGTAATGTTACTGTTTACAAAGCTCGACTTGTTGCGAAAGTTTTTCAACAAGTTCAAGGAGTTGACTACGATGAGACTTTCTCACCCGTAGCGATGCTTAAGTCTGTCCGAATCATGTTAGCAATTGCCGCATTTTATGAAATCTGGCAAATGGATAACAAAACTGCATTCTTTAATGGATTTATTAAAGAAGACTTGTATATGATGCAACCAGAAGGTTTTGTCAATCCTAAAGGTGCTAACAAAATGTGCAAGCTCCAGCGATCCATCTATGGACTGGTGCAAGCATCTCGGAGTTGGAATATACGCTTTGATAAGTTGATCAAAGCATATAGATTTATACAGACTTGCGGTGAAGCCTGTATTTACAAGAAGTGAGTGGGAGCACTACAACCTTTCTGATAAGTATATGTGAATGACATATTGTCGACCGGAAATGATGTAGAATTTTCTGGAAAGCATAAAGGAGTGTTTGAAAGGAGTTTTTCAAAGAAAGACCTTGGTGAAGCTGCTTACATATTGGGCATCAAGATCTATAGAGATAGATCAAGACGCTTGATAAGACTTTCGATGAGTACATACCTTGATATGATTTTGAAGTAGTTCAAAATGGATCAGTCAAAGAAGGAGTTCTTACCTGACTTGTAAGGTGTGAAGTTGAGTAAGACTCAAAGCCAGACCACGGCAGCAAAATATAGAGAGAATGAAAGTCATTCCCTATGCCTCAGCCATAGGTTCTATAAAGTATGCCATGCTGTGTACCAAACATGTTGTGTACCTTGCCATGAGTTTGTCAAGAGGGTACAATAGTGATCCAGGAGTAGATCACAGTACAGCGGTCAAAATTATCCTTAGTAACTGGATGACTAAGGAAATGTTTCTTGATTATGGAGGTGATAAAGAGTTCGTCGTAAAGGGTTACGCCGATGCAAGCTTTGACACTAAATCCAGCTGACTCTAAGTATCAATCTGGATGCGTATTGAAAGTGGGAGCAATTAGCTAGAGTAGCTCCATGCAGAGCATTGTAGACACATAGACATTTGCGAAATACATACGGATCTGAATGTGACAGACCCGTTGACTAAACTTCTCTCACGAAGCAAAACATGATCACACCTTAGAACTCTTTGGGTGTTAATCACATAGCGATGTGAACTAGATTATTGACTCTAGTAAACCCTTTGCGTGTTAATCACATGACGATGTGAACTATCGGTGTTAAATCACATGGCGATGTGAACTAGATTACTGACTCTAGTGCAAGTGGGAGACTGAAGGAAATATGCCCTAGAGGCAATAATAAAGTTATTATTTATTTCCTTATATCATGATAAATGTTTATTATTCATGCTAGAATTGTATTAACCGGAAACTTAATACATGTGTGAATACATAGACAAAACAGAGTGTCCCTAGTATGCCTCTACTAGACTAGCTCATTGATCAAAGATGGTTATGTTTCCTAGCCATAGACATGAGTTGTCATTTGATCAACGGGATCACATCATTAGGAGAATGATCTGATGGACAAGACCCATCCGTTAGCTTAGCACTATGATCGTTTAAGTTTTACTGCTATTGCTTTCTTCATGACTTATACATGTTCCTATGACTATGAGATTATGCAACTCCCGAATACCGGAGGAACACTTTGTGTGCTACCAAACGTCACAACGTAACTGGGTGATTATAAAGGTACTCTACAGGTGTCTCCGAAGGTACTTATTGGGTTGGCGTATTTCGAGATTAGGATTTGTCACTCCGATTATCGGAGAGGTATCTCTGGGCCCACTCGGTAATGCACATCACTATAAGCCTTGCAAGCATTACAGCTAATGAGTTAGTTGCGGGATGATGTATTACGGAACGAGTAAAGAGACTTGTTGGTAACGAGATTGAACTAGGTATTGAGATACCGACGATCGAATCTCGGGCATGTAACATACCGATGACAAAGGGAACAATGTATGTTGCTATGCGGTTTGACCGATAAAGATCTTCGTAGAATATGTGGGAGCCAATATGAGCATCCAGGTTCCGCTATTGGTTATTGACCGGAGACGTGTCTCGGTCATGTCTACATAGTTCTCGAACCCGTAGGGTCCGCACGCTTAAGGTTTCGATGATAGTTTTATTATGAGTTTATGAGTTTTGATGTACCGAAGGAGTTCGGAGTCCCGGATGAGATCGGGGACATGACGAGGAGTATCAAAATGGCCGAGACGTAAAAATTGATATATTGGACGACTATATTCGGACATCGGAAAGGTTCCGAGTGATTCGAGTATTTTCGGAGTACCGGGGAGTTACGGGAATAGAGGAGAGAGGCCAAAAGGAAGGAGGCTTGCACCCCCCCCTTCTGGTCCGAATTGGACAAGGGGTGCAGCCCCCTTTTCCTTCTCCCTCTCCCCCTCTTTCCTTCTCTCCTACTCCGGAAAGGAAAGGGGAATCCTACTAGGACTTGGGAGTCCTAGTAGGACTCCCCACACTTGGTGCGCCCCCTCTAGGGCCGGCCTCTCCCTCCCTCCTTTATATACGGGGGCACGGGGCACCTCTAGACACAACAATTGATCTCTTGATCTCTTAGCCGTGTGCGGTGCCCCCCTCCACCATAGTTCTCCTCGATAAATATTGTAGCGGTGCTTAGGCGAAGCCCTGCGACGGTAGAACATCAAGATCGTCACCACGCCGTCGTGCTGACGGAACTCTCCCTCGACACTCGGCTGGATCGGAGTTCGAGGGACGTCATCGAGCTGAACGTGTGCTAGAACTCGGAGGTGCCGTAGTTTCGGTGCTTGATCGATCGGGCCGTGAAGACGTACGACTACATCAACCGTGTTGTTCTAACGCTTCCGCTTTCGGTCTACGAGGGTATGTAGACTCACTCTCCCCTCTCGTTTCTATGCATCTGGTAGATAGATCTTGCGTGATCGTAGGAAAATTTTAAAATACTACGTTCCCCAACAAGAATGTTATGGGCGTGTGGTACCCTAGCGCAGTAAGCAGGCATAACCATGTGTGCCCGTTGTTGTTGTTAAGGTACCTTGTCCCCGTTTCGGACCGTTTAAGTTTTTGCCACGATGGTGGACGTGGATGTCACCGGTTGACATCGAGGCCACCCATGACTTAGCCCAAGAGGGGAGTTGGTCAGAGTGGCCGGGAGAGTGTCATGAAAATGGGATTGGTTCTGTCAGAATGCCGTTGGTCCACCCGAATGGGAGTGCGAGGCCATGGATTCCGTGGTGTGGGTATAGTGTGCTAACCTCTGTAGAGTGTGTGTTAAAGCTATCAATAGCCGTGTCCTCGGTTACGAACAAAAGTTCGTAGTAGGTCACACCATGGATCAACATGAATAAGTTAATATTGCACACTAAGTTCTTATGAGTGGCATTGGTTATGTGGTGAAACCAAGAGTTGGTTTCTGTTGTGATCCGTGAATGGTCACTGCTGAATTCGGTGCTGATCTGTGAATGATCGCCGTCGGTCCTCGTTGTGATCCGTGAATGATCACCGTGTAACGAAGATTGGTTACAAGGATCCGTACAGTAAGAGAGTCCGAGGGACTCGATGCATAAGCATGTTCACTGCATGTAATGCCCCAGATGTAACACTTTCCAATTTTGGCAATATATGAAACTTTGACTTCATCAATTCCATTCTGGGCTCTTCTTTCATTTCGGGTTTCTTTGTTTTGTCGTGTGGATGTGTGCATTTCATCCATGTCATGTTATCATGTGCATTGCATTGCATTCGTGTTGTCACTTGCACCCGGTCCCACTAGCCTCTTCCCATTGTCCGTTTCGAGTTCCAACACTCACACACGTGCCCGTGGTACCCCTGAGTCCTTCTTTCGTGTGTGGCCGTGTAACGTTCCCGGAATGAGGTGAGACTTGTCGTGCGATGTTGTTTTGGTACGTGTAGGCCGCCTGTCAAGTTTCATCGTGTTTGGAGTTCGTTTGGTACTCCAACGGGTAACCTAGTGGGCTAGAAGTACCCCTTCATTTTGGCCCAAGACCCCCTCCACAACAGCCCACTAACCCAGCACAACCTCTCCCATCATCTCGATCGTCGGATCACGAACGTGTGGTCGAAAACCGCACCCCATTTGGACCTTCCTAGCTCCCTATGCCTATAAAAACGTCCCCGATGTCCAATTTGGGACGAAACCCTAGTCTCCTCCTACCTCCAGCCCCGCCTCGAAATCCGCGCCGGGCGGACGTGTCCGACCCGCGCCGGACAAATCGCCGCCGCCGCCCTCAGCCACTGGCCGCGCGCCACGTGGCCGCGCCTCCGTCCCGTGCCGCCGGGCCCGCTCGGCCCGCGAGCTTCCCGTCGCCTCCGCCTCCTTCCGCCTCCTGCATCGGGCGCCCGCGCCGCCGCGCGCCTTCGCCGACGTTCGCCGCGGCTCCGCCTCCCGCCGCCGCTCGGTTCCCACATTGCCGACGCTGGACTTGCCACCGCTAGCCGCCTCCGCTTCCTCACCGGCCGGCGCCGCCGCTCCCTTCGCCGATCCACCGGCCGCCGCGCCTGCCGGCGCCCCGGCCATCTCCTCCGCCAGATCCGCCGACGGCCGCAACCCTCGCCGGGCGGATCCGGATCCCGTCGCCCGACCCGCTCCGATCCGCCCCGACCCGCACGTCCGGACGTGTCCGCTCGCCATCGGACGCGTCCGCCCGAAACCCTTGAGGTTTTTTTCTTTCTAAGTCCTTGAAACTTGTTGTCTGATGCTTACTTTGCATGGCTGTAACTTCGTGCTCGTCGATCCGTTTTGGGCGTTTGATATATCAAAATGATCGTGGTGGTGTGCTCTTCATTTTGTTCCATTGTGGCATGCTTGTTTGAGATCATCTTGATGACCTAATAATCGTGACAAGAGTGCTATATGATTAAAACTGTTGTTACTTGTAATTTTGTTGCCATGTTTGAGATATGATAACTTGGTGCATGTTTATCGAATTGGAGCATATGATATGTCAAAATGTTCATTGTGAAGTGCTCTACATAATGGTTGCTGTAGCATTCATGTTAGGTGTCATATTGACATGTTAATCTCTGTTGTAAAAGTGCATGTGGCTGTTAAGTGCTGAAACTTGTTATGAGATGTTGATTTGAAGTGCTCTTTGCTATTGATGTGTTTGTTGAAGGAAATATGCCCTAGAGGCAATAATAAATTTATTATTTATTTCCTTATATCATGATAAATGTTTATTATTCATGCTAGAATTGTATTAACCGGAAACTTAGTACATGTGTGAATACATAGACAAAACAGAGTGTCCCTAGTATGCCTCTACTAGACTAGCTCATTGATCAAAGATGGTTATGTTTCCTAGCCATAGACATGAGTTGTCATTTGATCAACGGGATCACATCATTAGGAGAATGATGTGATGGACAAGACCCATCCGTTAGCTTAGCACTATGATCGTTTAAGTTTTACTGCTATTGCTTTCTTCATGACTTATACATGTACCTATGACTATGAGATTATGCAACTCCCGAATACCGGAGGAACACTTTGTGTGCTACCAAACGTCACAACATAACTGGGTGATTATAAAGGTACTCTACAGGTGTCTCCGAAGGTACTTGTTGGGTTGGCGTATTTCGAGATTAGGATTTGTCACTCCGATTGTCGGAGAGGTATCTCTGGGCCCACTCGGTAATGCACATCACTATAAGCCTTGCAAGCATTGCAGCTAATGAGTTAGTTGCAGGATGATGTATTACGGAACGAGTAAAGAGACTTGCCGGTAACGAGATTGAACTAGGTATTGAGATACCGACGATCGAATCTCGGGCATGTAACATACCGATGACAAAGGGAACAACGTATGTTGTTATGCGGTTTGACCGATAAAGATCTTCGTAGAATATGTAGGAGCCAATATGAGCATCCAGGTTCCGCTATTGGTTATTGACCGGAGATGAGTCTCGGTCATGTCTACATAGTTCTCGAACCCGTAGGGTCCGCACGCTTAACGTTTGATGACGATCGGTATTATGAGTTTATGAGTTTTGATGTACCGAAGGAGTTCGGAGTCCCGGATGAGACCGGGGACATGACGAGGAGTCTCAAAATGGTCGAGACGTAAAAATCGATATATTGGACGACTATATTCGGACATCGGAAAGGTTCCGAGTGATTCGGGTATTTTTGGAGTACCGGGGAGTTACGGGAATAGAAGAGAGAGGCCAAAAGGAAGGAGGCGCGTGCCCCCCTTCTGGTCCGAATTGGACAAGGGGTGCAGCCCCCTTTTCCTTCTCCCTCTCCCCCTCTTTCCTTCTCTCCTACTCCGGAAAGGAAAGGGGAATCCTACTAGGACTTGGGAGTCCTAGTAGGACTCCCCACACTTGGCGCGCCCCCTCTAGGGCCGGCCTCTCCCTTGCTCCTTTATATACGGGGGCAGGGGGCACCCTAGGACACACAAGTTGAATTATTTTAGCCGTGTGCGGTGCCCCTCTCCACAGAAACACACCTCGGTCATACCGTTGCAGTGCTTAGGCTAAGCCCTGCGCCGGTAGATACATCATATCCGTCACCACGCCATCGTGTTGACGAAACTCTCCCGTGAAGCTCAACTGGATCAAGAGCTCGTGGGACGTCATCAAGCTGAATGTGTGCTGATCGCGGAGGTGTCGTATGTTCGGTGCTTGATCGGTTGGATCGCGAAGAAGTTCGACTACATCAACCGCGTCACTTGACGCTTCCGCTCCCGGTCTACGAGGGTACGTAGACACACTCTCCCCTCTCGTTGCTATGCATCTAGTAGATAGATCTTGTGTGATCGTAGGAATTTTTTTTAAAAATACTACGTTCCCCAACAGTGGCATCATGAACCAGGTCTATGCGTAGATGATATGCACGAGTAGAACACAATGAGTTGTGGGCGATACTAGTCATACTGCTTACCAGCATGTCATACTTTGCTTCGGCGGTATTGTGAGATGAAGCGGCCCAGACCGACATTACGCGTACGCTTACGCGAGACTGGTTTCACCGTTATGAGCACTCGTTGCTTAAAGGTGACTGGCGGGTGTCTGTCTCTCTCACTTTAGCTGAATCAAGTATGGCTACGCCCGGTCCTTGTGAAGGTTAAAACAGCACATACTTGACGAAACATCGTTGTGGTTTTTGTATGCGTAGGTAATAACGGTTCTTGTTAAGCCCGTAGCAGCCACATAAAACTTGCAACAACAAAGTAGAGGACGTCTAACTTGTTTTTGCAGGGCATGTTGTGATGTGATATGGTCAAGACATGATGAGATATACGGTTTTGTATGAGATGATCATGTTTTGTAAAGTTATCGGCAACTGGCAGGAGCCATATGGTTGTCGCTTTATTGTATGAAATGCAATCGCCATGTAATTGCTTTACTTTATCACTAACCGGTAGCGATAGTCGTAGAAGCAATAGTTGGCGAGACGACAACGATGCTACGATGGAGATCAAGGTGTCGCGCCGGTGACGAAGGTGATCATGACGGTGCTTTGGAGATGGAGATCAAAAGCACAAGATGATGATGGCCATATCATGTCACATATTTTGATTACATGTGATGTTTATCTTATTATGCTTCTTATTTTGCTTAGAACGACGGTAGCATTATAAGATGATCCATTACTAAATTTCAAGGTATAAGTGTTCTCCCTGAGTATGCACCGTTGCGAAAGTTCGTCGTGCCGAGACACCACGTGATGATCGGGTGTGATAAGCTCTACGTTCAAATACAACGGGTGTAAGCCAGTTTTGCACACGCAGAATACTCGGGTTAAACTTGACGAGCCTAGCATATGCAGATATGGCCTCGGAACACTGGAGACCGAAAGGTCGAGCGTGAATCATATAGTAGATATGATCAACATAAGATGTTCACCACTGAAACTACTCCATCTCACGTGATGATCGGACATGGTTTAGTTGATTTGGATCACGTGATCATTTAGATGACCGGAGGGATGTCTATCTAAGTGGGAGTTCTTTAAGTAATATGATTAAATTGAACTTTAATTTATCATGAACTTAGTCCTGGTAGTATTAGCATATCTATGTTGTAGGTCAATAGCTCGCGATGTTGCTCCCCGTTTATTTTTTATATGTTCCTAGAGAAAACTAAGTTGAAAGATGTTAGTAGCAATGATGCGGAATTGTTCCGTGATCTGAGGATTATCCTCATTGCTGCACAGAAGAATTATGTCCTTGATGCACCGCTAGGTGACAGACCTATTGAAGGAGCTGAGATCGGAGTCCCGAATGAGATCGGGGACATGACGAGGAGTATCAAAATGGCCGAGACGTAAAAATCGATATATTGGACGACTATATTCGGACATCGGAAAGGTTCCGAGTGATTCGGGTATTTTCGGAGTACCGGGGAGTTACGGGAATAGAGGAGAGAGGCCAAAAGGAAGGAGGCATGCACCCCCCTTCTGGTCCGAATTGGACAAGGGGTGCAGCCCCCTTTTCCTTCTCCCTCTCCCCCTCTTTCCTTCTCTCCTACTCCGGAAAGGAAAGGGGAATCCTACTAGGACTTGGGAGTCCTAGTAGGACTCCCCACACTTGGTGCGCCCCCTCTAGGGCCGGCCTCTCCCTCCCTCCTTTATATACGGGGGCAGGGGGCACCTCTAGACACAACAATTGATCTCTTGATCTCTTAGCCGTGTGCGGTGCCCCCCTCCACCATAGTTCTCCTCGATAAATATTGTAGCGGTGCTTAGGCGAAGCCCTGCGACGGTAGAACATCAAGATCGTCACCACGCCGTCGTGCTGACGGAACTCTCCCTCGACACTCGGCTGGATCGGAGTTCGAGGGACGTCATCGAGCTGAACGTGTGCTAGAACTCGGAGGTGCCGTAGTTTCGGTGCTTGATCGGTCGGGCCGTGAAGACGTACGACTACATCAACCGTGTTGTTCTAACGCTTCCGCTTTCGGTCTACGAGGGTATGTAGACTCACTCTCCCCTCTCGTTGCTATGCATCTGGTAGATAGATCTTGCGTGATCGTAGGAAAATTTTAAAATACTACGTTCCCCAACAAGAATGTTATGGGCGTGTGGTACCCTAGCGCAGTAAGCAGGCATAACCTTGTGTGCCCGTTGTTGTTGTTAAGGTACCTTGTCCCCGTTTCGGACCGTTTAAGTTTTTGCCACGACGGTGGACGTGGATGTCACCGGTTGACATCGAGGCCACCCATGACTTAGCCCAAGAGGGGAGTTGGTCAGAGTGGCCGGGAGAGTGTCATGAAAATGGGATTGGTTCTGTCAGAATGCCGTTGGTCCACCCGAATGGTAGTGCGAGGCCATGGATTCCGTGGTGTGGGTATAGTGTGCTAACCTCTGTAGAGTGTGTGTTAAAGCTATCAATAGCCGTGTCCTCGGTTACGAACAAAAGTTCGTAGTAGGTCACACCATGGATCAACATGAATAAGTTAATATTGCACACTAAGTTCTTATGAGTGGCATTGGTTATGTGGTGAAACCAAGAGTTGGTTTCTGTTGTGATCCGTGAATGGTCACTGCTGAATTCGGTGCTGATCTGTGAATGATCGCCGTCGGTCCTCGTTGTGATCCGTGAATGATCACCGTGTAACGAAGATTGGTTACAAGGATCCGTACAGTAAGAGAGTCCGAGGGACTCGATGCATAAGCATGTTCACTGCATGTAATGCCCCAGATGTAACACTTTCCAATTTTGGCAATATATGAAACTTTGACTTCATCAATTCCATTCTGGGCTCTTCTTTCATTTCGGGTTTCTTTGTTTTGTCGTGTGGATGTGTGCATTTCATCCATGTCATGTTATCATGTGCATTGCATTGCATTCGTGTTGTCACTTGCACCCGGTCCCACTCGCCTCTTCCCATTGTCCGTTTCGAGTTCCAACACTCACACACGTGCCCGTGGTACCCCCGAGTCCTTCTTTCGTGTGTGGCCGTGTAACGTTCCCGGAATGAGGTGAGACTTGTCGTGCGATGTTGTTTTGGTACGTGTAGGCCGCCTGTCAAGTTTCATCGTGTTTGGAGTTCGTTTGGTACTCCAACGGGTAACCTAGTGGGCTAGAAGTACCCCTTCATTTTGGCCCAAGACCCCCTCCACAACAGCCCACTAACCCAGCACAACCTCTCCCATCATCTCGATCGTCGGATCACGAACGTGTGGTCGAAAACCGCACCCCATTTGGACCTTCCTAGCTCCCTATGCCTATAAAAACGTCCCCCACGTCCAATTTGGGACGAAACTCTAGTCTCCTCCTACCTCCAGCCCCGCCTCGAAATCCGCGCCGGGCGGACGTGTCCGACCCGCGCCGGACAAATCGTCGCCGCCGCCCTCAGCCACTGGCCGCGCGCCACGTGGCCGCGCCTCCGTCCCGTGCCGCCGGGCCCGCTCGGCCCGCGAGCCTCCCGCCGCCTCCGTCTCCTTCTGCCTCCTACATCGGGCGCCCGCGCCGCCGCGCGCCTTCGCCGACGTTCGCCGCGGCTCCGCCTCCCGCCGCCGCTCGGTTCCCACATTGCCGACGCTGGACTTGCCACCGCTAGCCGCCTCCGCTTCCTCACCGGCCGGCGCCGCCGCTCCCTTCGCCGATCCACCGGCCGCCGCGCCGGCCGGCGCCCCAGCCATCTCCTCCGCCAGATCCGCCGGCGGCCGCAACCCTCGCCGGGCGGATCCGGATCCCGTCGCCCGACCCGCTCCGATCCGCCCCGACCCGCACGTCCGGACGTGTCCGCTCGCCATCGGACGCGTCCGCCCGAAACCCTTGAGGTTTTTTTCTTTCTAAGTCCTTGAAACTTGTTGTCTGATGCTTACTTTGCATGGCTGTAACTTCGTGCTCGTCGATCCGTTTTGGGCGTTTGATATATCAAAATGATCGTGGTGGTGTGCTCTTCATTTTGTTCCATTGTGGCATGCTTGTTTGAGATCATCTTGATGACCTAATAATCGTGACAAGAGTGCTATATGATTAAAACTGTTGTTACTTGTAATTTTGTTGCCATGTTTGAGATATGATAACTTGGTGCATGTTTATCGAATTGGAGCATATGATATGTCAAAATGTTCATTGTGAAGTGCTCTACATAATGGTTGCTGTAGCATTCATGTTAGGTGTCATATTGACATGTTAATCTCTGTTGTAAAAGTGCATGTGGCTGTTAAGTGCTGAAACTTGTTATGAGATGTTGATTTGAAGTGCTCTTTGCTATTGATGTGTTTGTTGAAGGAAATATGCCCTAGAGGCAATAATAAATTTATTATTTATTTCCTTATATCATGATAAATGTTTATTATTCATGCTAGAATTGTATTAACCGGAAACTTAGTACATGTGTGAATACATAGACAAAACAGAGTGTCCCTAGTATGCCTCTACTAGACTAGCTCATTGATCAAAGATGGTTATGTTTCCTAGCCATAGACATGAGTTGTCATTTGATCAACGGGATCACATCATTAGGAGAATGATGTGATGGACAAGACCCATCCGTTAGCTTAGCACTATGATCGTTTAAGTTTTACTGCTATTGCTTTCTTCATGACTTATACATGTACCTATGACTATGAGATTATGCAACTCCCGAATACCGGAGGAACACTTTGTGTGCTACCAAACGTCACAACGTAACTGGGTGATTATAAAGGTACTCTACAGGTGTCTCCGAAGGTACTTGTTGGGTTGGCGTATTTCGAGATTAGGATTTGTCACTCCGATTGTCGGAGAGGTATCTCTGGGCCCACTCGGTAATGCACATCACTATAAGCCTTGCAAGCATTGCAGCTAATGAGTTAGTTGCAGGATGATGTATTACGGAACGAGTAAAGAGACTTGCCGGTAACGAGATTGAACTAGGTATTGAGATACCGACGATCGAATCTCGGGCATGTAACATACCGATGACAAAGGGAACAACGTATGTTGTTATCTGGTTTGACCGATAAAGATCTTCGTAGAATATGTAGGAGCCAATATGAGCATCCAGGTTCTGCTATTGGTTATTGACCGGAGATGAGTCTCGGTCATGTCTACATAGTTCTCGAACCCGTAGGGTCCGCACGCTTAACGTTTGATGACGATCGGTATTATGAGTTTATGAGTTTTGATGTACCGAAGGAGTTCGGAGTCCCGGATGAGACCGGGGACATGACGAGGAGTCTCAAAATGGTCGAGACGTAAAAATCGATATATTGGACGACTATATTCGGACATCGGAAAGGTTCCGAGTGATTCGGGTATTTTTGGAGTACCGGGGAGTTACGGGAATAGAAGAGAGAGGCCAAAAGGAAGGAGGCGCGTGCCCCCCTTCTGGTCCGAATTGGACAAGGGGTGCAGCCCCCTTTTCCTTCTCCCTCTCCCCCTCTTTCCTTCTCTCCTACTCCGGAAAGGAAAGGGGAATCCTACTAGGACTTGGGAGTCCTAGTAGGACTCCCCACACTTGGCGCGCCCCCTCTAGGGCCGGCCTCTCCCTTGCTCCTTTATATACGGGGGCAGGGGGCACCCTAGGACACACAAGTTGAATTATTTTAGCCGTGTGCGGTGCCCCTCTCCACAGAAACACACCTCGGTCATACCGTTGCAGTGCTTAGGCGAAGCCCTGCGCCGGTAGATACATCATATCCGTCACCACACCATCGTGTTGACGAAACTCTCCCATGAAGCTCAACTGGATCAAGAGCTCGTGGGACGTCATCAAGCTGAACGTGTGCTGATCGCGGAGGTGTCATACGTTCGGTGCTTGATCGGTTGGATCACGAAGAAGTTCGACTACATCAACCGCGTCACTTGACGCTTCCGCTCCCGGTCTACGAGGATACGTAGACACACTCTCCCCTCTCGTTGCTATGCATCTAGTAGATAGATCTTGTGTGATCGTAGGAATTTTTTTTAAAAATACTACGTTCCCCAACAGTGGCATCATGAGCCAGGTCTATGCGTAGATGATATGCACGAGTAGAACACAATGAGTTGTGGGCGATACTAGTCATACTGCTTACCAGCATGTCATACTTTGCTTCGGCGGTATTGTGAGATGAAGCGGCCCAGACCGACATTACGCGTACGCTTACGCGAGACTGGTTTCACCGTTATGAGCACTCGTTGCTTAAAGGTGACTGGCGGGTGTCTGTCTCTCTCACTTTAGCTGAATCAAGTGTGGCTACGCCCGGTCCTTGTGAAGGTTAAAACAGCACATACTTGACGAAACATCGTTGTGGTTTTTGTATGCGTAGGTAATAACAGTTCTTGTTAAGCCCGTAGCAGCCACATAAAACTTGCAACAACAAAGTAGAGGACGTCTAACTTGTTTTTGCAGGGCATGTTGTGATGTGATATGGTCAAGACATGATGAGATATACGGTTTTGTATGAGATGATCATGTTTTGTAAAGTTATCGGCAACTGGCAGGAGCCATATGGTTGTCGCTTTATTGTATGAAATGCAATCGCCATGTAATTGCTTTACTTTATCACTAACCGGTAGTGATAGTCGTAGAAGCAATAGTTGGCGAGACGACAACGATGCTACGATGGAGATCAAGGTGTCGCGCCGGTGACGAAGGTGATCATGACGGTGCTTTGGAGATGGAGATCAAAAGCACAAGATGATGATGGCCATATCATGTCACATATTTTGATTACATGTGATGTTTATCTTATTTTGCTTAGAACGACGGTAGCATTATAAGATGATCCCTTACTAAATTTCAAGGTATAAGTGTTCTCCCTGAGTATGCACCGTTGCGAAAGTTCGTCGTGCCGAGACACCACGTGATGATCGGGTGTGATAAGCTCTACGTTCAAATACAACGGGTGTAAGCCAGTTTTGCACACGCAGAATACTCGGGTTAAACTTGACGAGCCTAGCATATGCAGATATGGCCTCGGAACACTGGAGACCGAAAGGTCGAGCGTGAATCATATAGTAGATATGATCAACATAAGATGTTCACCATTGAAACTACTCCATCTCACGTGATGATCGGACATGGTTTAGTTGATTTGGATCACGTGATCATTTAGATGACCGGAGGGATGTCTATCTAAGTGGGAGTTCTTTAAGTAATATGATTAAATTGAACTTTAATTTATCATGAACTTAGTCCTGGTAGTATTAGCATATCTATGTTGTAGGTCAATAGCTCGCGATGTTGCTCTCCGTTTATTTTTTATATGTTCCTAGAGAAAACTAAGTTGAAAGATGTTAGTAGCAATGATGCGGAATTGTTCCGTGATCTGAGGATTATCCTCATTGCTGCACAGAAGAATTATGTCCTTGATGCACCGCTAGGTGACAGACCGATTGCAGGAGCTGATGCAGACGTTATGAACGTTTAGACAAAAGCTCGGTATGATGACTACTTGATAGTTTAAGTGCACCATGCTTTACGGCTTAGAACCGGGACTTCAAAAAACGTTTTGAACGCCACGGAGCATATAAGATGTTCCAAGAGTTGAAATTAGTATTTCATACTCATGCCCGTGTCGAGAGGTATGAGACCTCTGACAGTACTTTGCCTACAAGATGGAGGAGAATAGCTCAACCAGTGAGCATGTGCTCAGATTGTCTGGGTACTGCAATTGCTTGAATCAAGTGGGAGTTAATCTTCCAGATAAGATAGTAATTGACAAAATTCTCTAGTCACTATCACCAAAGTTAGTAGAACTTCGTGATGAACTATAATATGCAAGGGATGACGAAAGTAATTCCCGAGCTCTTCGCGATGCTGAAATCGGCAAAGGTAGAAATCAAGAAAGAGCATCAAGTGTTGATGGTTAACAAGACCACTTGTTTCAAGTAAAGGGCAAAGGGATAGAAGGGGAACTTCAAGAAGAATGACAAGCAAGTTGTCACTCCCATGAAGAAACCCAAAGCTAAACTCAAGCCTGAAACTAAGTGCTTCTACTGCAAAGGAAATGGTCACTGGAAGTGGAACTGCCCTAGATACTTGGCGGATAAGAAGGATGGCAAAGTGAACAAAGGTATATTTGATATACAGATTATTGATGTGTATTTTACTAGTGTTCATAGCATGTGACGCCCGAGACCGACGTCCCAGAAGATTCCAGAAGCTTCCAGAAGATTCCGGATGTTCAGGGTTGCCCGTGTGGTTCTTTGTGCTTGTGTTATTTATTTTTTGCATCTCAACCTAAATAATTCGTGTGGGCCTTCGGTCCATTTAAATCGAGGGAAGATGTCTTCTCTTTATAACATATAAAAGTCTCTCATTATTTTAGGGAGCTATATAATAATTATTCCATTGCTCCGGAATCACCATAACACACTTGCATGTTTTTCCCCATGTCTTTCACTTCTAGTTTCACCTCCAAAATCTTGCCGGTAATTCTTTTCTCGTTGCTCGAGGTTCCTCCAAAAACCCTCCTTCTATTTTATTTTAAATCCTGACATTTTTGTGAGCCCGGGGAATTTTACCTCATGCCCAAATTCTGCCCCTATCCTTCCTTTTCTTTTTCTCTCTTCTTGTTTTTTTTCCCTTCTTTCTTTTCTTCTGTATTTTGGGTAATAAGAAGGGAGCAGCCAGGCAGGCCCAATTCCTCCCTCTTGGCGCAACCGCAGTGCCTCCCTCTCCTCCCATCCGGCTCGGGCCCAGTTCCCTCTAGCCCAGCTGCATCTTTCCCTCTTGGGCCTCCTCCATTCCATCTGGCCCATATCCCTCAGCCCGCATAACCCCCCGAACCCTAGCGCTTCGCACTCTCCCTCCGTTCCTCCCTCTGCCGCCAGGAGACCGAACCCCTCGTGCCCCGTTTTTCCCCTCGTCCCGCACCAATCCCCCTCTGCCTCGACCTCCCCCTCTCGCATCGATCTGCAGGAGGCGACTCCTCCGAGCTCCCGCGGCCAGGAGCCCGGCGCGGCTCCCTTCCCTCGCCCCAGGGCAGAGCGCCAGCCAGGCCCGCGCCGTTCCCCGCCCGTGCCTCCAGGCCGCAAGCGCCGCGCCTCTGTCTCCAGCGCGAGCGGCCGCCTCCATCGCCTCCCTCCGTCCGCGCTGCCTCACGACGCCTCCTCCTAGCCAGCGCCGGCGCGGCTCCCTCCCCTCGCCCGCAGGCGCAGCAGCTCGAGCTGCCCTTCTTCAGCCGCGCCAGGGTCCCTCCGTCCGCGCCCCAATCGCCGCCGAGGTCCCGACGCGCCTCCTCTCCAGCACCCCGCTCCGCTCCTCGGCGCCTCAAGCCATGGCCTCCTCCATCTCCAGCCGCCCAGGCCGCGGCATCTCCTGGAGCCTCGCCGTGATGCTGCCTCTGCCCCGACCCCGAGGCGCCCTTCCCTTCAGCAAGCGCGGCCAGGAGCTCCAGATCGGCGCCCCTTCCTTCCCGAGCTGCTGCAACCTCGTCGCCGTGCTGCTGCCCTTTTTGTGTTCCTGTGCGTTTTGTTTTGTTTTGTTTTGTGTTGCCGTGTGCTGTTGCAAATGTCCAGGCACCGTTCGTTGACCAAGTGGAGACCGGAGAAACGGAGATGCATCGAGTTCATCTACGGTAAAACCGAACGGCTACAGATATGAGTACATCTACAAAACGCCCCGTGTACCCCTACGAAACATCTTCGACCAAGTACCCCGACGTCGCGAGTACAACGACTACCGATGACGTGAACAACTACCGACGCCCGGAAAACGACCGAGTTCCACTACTTCCCACGACGCCGTCGAACGCCAAGTACCTCTACATGAACGACAAGTACCTCGACGACCGAACGGCTACGAGCTCGAGAACGACTACTCGGAGACCCAAGTACCACTACCGTCGCCCGAACGTCTACCGTCGCCCGAACGTCTACCGTCGCCGAGAACCACTACTTCCTCTACGACTCGCGAGAGCGCCTTCTTCCTCTACGTCTCGAACCGCCCCGAAACACACGCTTCGAAGGTATAACCCCGAGACGATGACCCGTGTGATGCATGCTTGCTTGTTGTGGTTGTATGAAATGTCTCCCGTGTGTGCTTCGTGCCCGTTCCACCTTTTGTCATGTTCCTCGGCTGCCTCGTCACCGACTCGTGGGAACCCGGTGACGGGATCCACCCACTTTCATCTTGTTCGACTTGCTCACGTCGATTCTACCTTTTGCACCGGACTCTCAACGAGTTACCGGTACCGATATGTTGCCGTGGCATCATTTTCAGAATCGTTGCCGTGGCACTCTTTCTTTCCACCACGGTGACAAATGCTTCTTATCTCTTTTAAGTCACCTTTTAATAAAACTTGCATAAACTTGATCATATCATCCGCATCATGTTAACAACCTTGAATGTTTAATTGTTGTTTGCTTATAATTATTAGACATGCACATGGGGATTTTCCGGATATGTTGTTGTTATTTCTCCGGCCTCATTTAAATTGCCTAATAGTGTAGTTTCTTTATGCTTCACCTCTTGCTATGTTAAAAACAATTAAATCTTGTCTTGTAAATAAACAAGAGTCAACTAAATAAATAACATGTGGTGTTTCGTCAATATGCAACTCTTTGCATATTGATCTCCACTTAACTTGTAGTTTTGTTTGTGCACTTTGCCATGCCATGCATATTTAAACCGGACATGCATCATACTTGTTTGTGCATTGTATGCCATGTTTAAGCTTGTGTGTTTATCGTGTTGTTTGTTTCTTTCCGGTTTGCTTCTCTTGTTAGCTTCGGATTCGTTCCGGAGTTGTGAGGCTTCTTCTTCGTCTTCTTCGAGGATCTGTTCTTCTCCCTTGTGGAATCCCAGGCAAGATGACCGAACCCGGATACCATTACTATTTTTGCCTCTTGCTAGAGTATCGCTCTATAGTTTTGCCTCGATGCCCATGTCTTTCTTGTCAGCCTCCCACTTGTAACCAATTGTCATGTTTAACCACCCTACCTACGCAAACCGTTGCTTGGCTAAGTACGCTTCGCTCAGCCCTCTTATAGCATTGTTAGTTGCAGGTGAAGATTGAAGATGCTTGCTTCATGTTGAAGTTTGGTTGGGTTATATCACACTATATAAATGCTTAAAATGAAATCATCTATATACTGGCAGGGTGGAAGGCTAAGCCTTTTGCTTGGTGTTTTGTTCCACTCATGCCGTTAGGAACCGTTTAAACCGGTGTTATGTTCCTTGATTATGCGTTCCTAACACGGTTGGGGTGTATGGGACCCCCTTGATAAACCGCTAAGTGCTAAGTCTTTTCCAGCAAGTCCCAACATTTGGTACTATTTGCCCATAATAACAACTTAATTAATTAATTTAAATTTGCATAGAGGGTCGCTCCCTCGAGGATCCTTTATTTCTACATAGCAGGGGGGCCAGTGCCGATGGTGTTGGTCCCAAACGGGGAGCCTGCGGGAACCGCCTTGGGGCAACCCGAGGTATTTGGGTCCTGTAACTTCACCCATCCGGTCGTGTCCTGAGACCTAGATACGCGCGGCTACTATCAGGGTGTCGACACGCCGGGAGGATTTGCTGGATTAGCCTTACCTTAGTTCGGTTTAACTTGAGCACGGGATTCCGAGAATACTCGGGTCTTCCCAACTATGGAGTTGCGACTCCGCGGATCGTGGGCTTGTGATGGGCCAAGTTGGGACACCCCTGCAGGGTTTGAACTTTCGAAAGCCGTGCCCGCGGTTATGTGGCAGATGGGAGCTTGTTAATTCCGGTTGTAGATAACTTGACACAATGTTTCAATACACTACCAGCGTGTGTACCGTGACTGTCAATTTCCGAATAGGGATTCGGGAGTTGAACACGGTGGGGTTATGTTTGACCGGCTTTAGTTAGGATCACTTCATGATCATCTTTCGACCGATGCTCTTCTCTTCTCGCTCTCTATTACGTAAGTTAGTGCTAGTTGATGCTGCAGACTCTTGTTTGTTCCTTCACCTCTCATTCTTTCTTCAGCCTTGCCCTCACCCAAGGCTTAAATAGTCTTGTTACCCGGGAACGGGATTGCTGAGTCCTCTGTGGCTCACAGTTACTTCACCACACCAGATGCAGGTTCAGCCGAGTAAGAAGCAGGAGTTGGATCAGTACTTCACTGGGAGCTTGGTGAAGAGTTTGGCTGTTTGCTCGTGACGTTTCGATGTTCAGTAGTGGTTTCTACTAGGATTCGATCCTGACCTGTGGCTTTATGTTGTTTTGGTATCTTTCTTTTGGATCTTCACCCGTAGTCGGGTTGTGATGTTTTGGATGATGATTGCTTATGTAATGTATTGTGTGAAGTGGCGAGTGTAAGCCAACTATCTCCTTTTGCAATTTTTAATCCCTCTTTTACATGAGTTGTGCAAAGATACCAAACTTGAGATCATTCTAGGATGGACTTATGCCTTTAAGTCGTGCCTCGACACGTAGGAGGTATAGTTCCATCCTGGGCATGACAAGTTGGTATCAGAGCCTTCTCCGACCTAGAAGCCCCCACTGTTTGATCGAATCGTTGACGGTTGAGTCTAGGCACACACTGAAAACTTTTTGAGTCCTATATTATATCGGAGAGTAGGATTTCTTTGCTTCTCATCCCCTTTCTCTCTGGTGAGGACTCCTGACGATTACTCTTGCCTCTTCTACTTTCAAAAATTGCACCAAATTTTTTTTAGGATCCCGCGAGTATTCTGGGATTGTTTCGATGTTCTTGTGACAAGGATATTGTTCTCGATGCCTCCTGTTACCGAGGAGTTGAGCTTCGGGGTATCATTGACACAAGCATATCGCGGCAGTACTAAATACTTAAGACGGCCGACATCGAAAATCTCTCCTATACGGCCAGTGGCAAGATAACCCCGACATCACCCAGTACTGGGGAGGTAGTTCGAGAGTATTGCCATAGCTTGTTATAGTGGATGCGTTTTCGAAGGTCCGAGGTAAACAGTTTCCGAGAAAGACTGGTTATGTGTTGAAGGATGGATACACCTGGATGTAGGTTTAGAGTTGATTGCGCGGTGCTTCCCGTGTATCCCCAACACCTGATTGCATAACTGGAAACTTTCGGAAATCTATAGGTGGGTTCATCTAGTAGTTCTAGGCATTCTTCCAACGGATGCTCGATATGAAGTTTGGGGTTCTACATTGAGTGAAGTGGTTTTATGGACTTGTTCTGATCGGGAGTTGCATCTTAAAGGGTCCTTGGCTATGCTGATCCGGGGATTGCAAAACCCTTTTGTAACATGTTCCATGAGCTTTCAGCACGAAGATGTCGAACGAAGCTTCTATCTTGTATTTGTTCTATCTGATCCTTGTTCCTTTTATTTTACCTTTTGTTCTCCAAGTGGCTTCTCGTCTAGTTGATGTACCTACGGAATTCATTCGTTCAATTCTCTGTTCGAATGATATTGTGAAGTTCATGCTGCACATCTATCCTTTGTTTTGTTTTGATTCTGGTATTCGAGTTGCTTCGATGTCAAATGTTGATTCCATACCTTTCCTAATCGGTGTTCTCATATTTCTATGATACTGCTAATTCTTCTTGATCATCAAGGTGGTCATGTTAAATTCTTCTCAACCGGTGTCCATTTTGTTCATCTCAAGTTGTCTTTGTTTTTTCCCACCCTCCCACCCTTTTCTTTATGGAGCCTGAAATTCTTAATGAAGTATCCATATTATTCAAGTGATATTTCTTCATTCTTTTCCTCCATTGTTCTTATCCGGTGATTTATCGTGAAGATGCTCAAGAGCTTCAAGTTCATCATTCTTTTGTTCTCTAATTCTTCCGGTGGATGTAATTCAAGATTTTGGTGTTGATCTTATTCTTTTCCTCATTTCACAATGCTTTCTTATTCCGGTGCACCAATTAATCATTCTCCTCTTGCTATTCATATCCGGAGTGCTGAAGATTCATAATTCCATTCTTAATCCGTTCAAGCCATTTTGAGGATTATCATCTTATTCAAGCCATTTAATTCAACCGGTGCAATATCTCTTAAGCAATCTTTTTCAACGGTGATTTCTTTGAGTGGGCCCTAACCCACAGGTCTTTTCCCAGGATCTTACCTGACTCTTCTAATTATTCCGGAGTTATTCTCAAATTCTTTCCAAAGTGTGACATAAGAATGTTTTCCATCAGTCACATGCCTTTCTCCAAGATCGCTTTCAAATTCTTTTCTTCGTTGGTTCAACATTTTTAATTCTTCATTCCGGAGTGCTCAACAATTCTTATGGCATTTCTCGTCTTCATTCTCAACATCTGAAGACCGGAGAAGAGTTTCTCTTAATCTTGGCCCGTTCTCTTCAAGATTCGTGGTTCTAGCTTCATGCCATCCTCATTATTGTTCCGATCATGAGGAATTCTTTTATACCCATCCGAAGCATTTCTTGAATTCTTTCTTTGTGTTCCTCCGAAGGCCATCATTTCAGAATATTTCTTCGTTCTCAGTTTTCAACTTCAACCTCCACATATTCTTCATTGATGCCTCTTCGTTCGTCTCCTTATTCTTACGGTGGTTCTTTCAAGTTTACTCTTCCCTGTTATCGTTTTAATTCACTTGTTCTTTCCATAATCCTACCGGTGGTTCGTTGAAGATTTATCCGAGCTTGTGTGAGATCTCTCTATAATCCTTTCCAACGAGAATAAGTAGTATGCCAAATCCTTTGGTTGTCATCAATTTAAATTGGTGAAGGATACTCACAACTTAATTCTTATTCTTGTTCCTTCCAAGTGTTTAATTCTTTTGTCTGGAGCTTGTTCATCATATCATATTCTCGGTCCTAAGTTGTTCATCTTGTTTTCCGGAGCTCCAAGTTATTTCATTTACATCATTTCAAGCTCCAACTAATTCATCGCAGGCCTTGAGTCTTATTCTTTCATCTTTCACTTCTCTTGCTTTCATTACCGGAGTTCTTCATGGTGGTTCATCATCATTTAATTCATCCTTGAAGTTTTCTTCAAGATTCTTGTTGGAGCTTAAACATTCTTCATCATGCTTTCCAAGTGCAATTCTTTCTACCTTATCTTTTCAGATGGTGTTATGTCATTCTTGTCAATCCTTCATGTTTCATGATTCACGAGTTGTCAGGAATGAGATATTTAAAACCATCATTTTCCTTGTTCAGGAGATCTTTTCAACCCTTCAATTTATCCCTTGGAATTATCTTGGGTTGTGTTTCACCTAAAAGCTTTCCTTGAGAATTGTTGCTATTATGGTGCTTATAAATGACCCAAGTTTTTCATCATCATTCCGATGAAATAAGTTTTTCATCTCCTTGTTGATCTCAATCAAATCAATTGTTTCTGTTAGTGGCCGGTTGTCACCTCATAATTTTGAGATGTTTTCCATAAGCCCACATGAACCTCATTCGTTTCGTTGTTGATTTTCCATCAACCACGTTCAACACTTCTTCGTAAGGATGCTCTTCAATTCATTTTGGGAGAAGTTGTCATTTTTCTTCTCCATTCTTTTCTTTCATTGATCTATATTCTATTCTTTCATTCCGGAGGCTTTGTGTTGTTGCTCTCTTAAACCATCATCTCGTTTTTATCAAGATCATGTTCTTTCCTTGCTTATCTTTAACCGGAGTGTTGTATTCTTCATTCTAGTTCCGTCATCTTATCTAGTTTTGCCTATCTTTTTAACCGGAGTGCTGTCTGAATCTTTCTTACCCTTGTGCCATTCTTTTAATTGTTTCGGAGGCAATGTGTTGTTGTTTTCATCAAGTATCATTCCAACTTGCCAAGTTCTTGTTAATTCCTTCCATTTTCAGACGGAGTGCTGTCCAAATTCTGTCATTCTTATTCCTTGGCTATACCATTGCGGTTTCATATTCTTTTCGTCCGTGAGCTCTTGCTTTATGTCTTTCAACCTTCAAGGTTCTGTAATGTTCCTTGTTACTTTTTCTAACGGAGTGCTCTTAACTTCATTCATCTCTGTTGCATTCTTTCTTTCTACTTGTTCAACCTCTCAAGGTTCTTTGGTTTCACTCGTCTGTCAAAGAAGCAACTTTGTTTTACCCCTTCCTCTTCCGTTTTACCCGGTGATATCTCTAGGATCTCGGGTCGAGATCCTCTGTTAGTGTGGGAGAGTTGTGACGCCCGAGACCGACGTCCCAGAAGATTCCAGAAGCTTCCAGAAGATTCCGGATGTTCAGGGTTGCCCGTGTGGTTCTTTGTGCTTGTGTTATTTATTTTTTGCATCTCAACCTAAATAATTCGTGTGGGCCTTCGGTCCATTTAAATCGAGGGAAGATGTCTTCTCTTTATAACATATAAAAGTCTCTCATTATTTTAGGGAGCTATATAATAATTATTCCATTGCTCCGGAATCACCATAACACACTTGCATGTTTTTCCCCATGTCTTTCACTTCTAGTTTCACCTCCAAAATCTTGCCGGTAATTCTTTTCTCGTTGCTCGAGGTTCCTCCAAAAGCCCTCCTTCTATTTTATTTTAAATCCTGACATTTTTGTGAGCCCGGGGAATTTTACCTCATGCCCAAATTCTGCCCCTATCCTTCCTTTTCTTTTTCTCACTTCTTGTTTTTTTCCCTTCTTTCTTTTCTTCTGTATTTTGGGTAATAAGAAGGGAGCAGCCAGGCAGGCCCAATTCCTCCCTCTTGGCGCAACCGCAGTGCCTCCCTCTCCTCCCATCCGGCTCGGGCCCAGTTCCCTCTAGCCCAGCTGCATCTTTCCCTCTTGGGCCTCCTCCATTCCATCTGGCCCATATCCCTCAGCCCGCATAACCCCCCGAACCCTAGCGCTTCGCACTCTCCCTCCGTTCCTCCCTCCGCCGCCAGGAGACCGAACCCCTCGTGCCCCGTTTTTCCCCTCGTCCCGCACCAATCCCCCTCTGCCTCGACCTCCCCCTCTCGCATCGATCTGCAGGAGGCGACTCCTCCGAGCTCCCGCGGCCAGGAGCCCGGCGCGGCTCCCTTCCCTCGCCCCAGGGCAGAGCGCCAGCCAGGCCCGCGCCGTTCCCCGCCCGTGCCTCCAGGCCGCAAGCGTCGCGCCTCTGTCTCCAGCGCGAGCGGCCGCCTCCATCGCCTCCCTCCGTCCGCGCTGCGTCACGACGCCTCCTCCTAGCCAGCGCCGGCGCGGCTCCCTCCCCTCGCCCGCAGGCGCAGCAGCTCGAGCTGCCCTTCTTCAGCCGCGCCAGGGTCCCTCCGTCCGCGCCCCAATCGCCGCCGAGGTCCCGACGCGCCTCCTCTCCAGCACCCCGCTCCGCTCCTCGGCGCCTCAAGCCATGGCCTCCTCCATCTCCAGCCGCCCAGGCCGCGGCATCTCCTGGAGCCTCGCCGTGATGCTGCCTCTGCCCCGACCCCGAGGCGCCCTTCCCTTCAGCAAGCGCGGCCAGGAGCTCCAGATCGGCGCCCCTTCCTTCCCGAGCTGCTGCAACCTCGTCGCCGTGCTGCTGCCCTTTTTGTGTTCCTGTGCGTTTTGTTTTGTTTTGTTTTGTGTTGCCGTGTGCTGTTGCAAATGTCCAGGCACCGTTCGTTGACCAAGTGGAGACCGGAGAAACGGAGATGCATCGAGTTCATCTACGGTAAAACCGAACGGCTACAGATATGAGTACATCTACAAAACGCCCCGTGTACCCCTACGAAACATCTTCGACCAAGTACCCCGACGTCGCGAGTACAACGACTACCGATGACGTGAACAACTACCGACGCCCGGAAAACGACCGAGTTCCACTACTTCCCACGACGCCGTCGAACGCCAAGTACCTCTACATGAACGACAAGTACCTCGACGACCGAACGGCTACGAGCTCGAGAACGACTACTCGGAGACCCAAGTACCACTACCGTCGCCCGAACGTCTACCGTCGCCCGAACGTCTACCGTCGCCGAGAACCACTACTTCCTCTACGACTCGCGAGAGCGCCTTCTTCCTCTACGTCTCGAACCGCCCCGAAACACACGCTTCGAAGGTATAACCCCGAGACGATGACCCGTGTGATGCATGCTTGCTTATTGTGGTTGTATGAAATGTCTCCCGTGTGTGCTTCGTGCCCGTTCCACCTTTTGTCATGTTCCTCGGTTGCCTCGTCACCGACTCGTGGGAACCCGGTGACGGGATCCACCCACTTTCATCTTGTTCGACTTGCTCACGTCGATTCTACCTTTTGCACCGGACTCTCAACGAGTTACCGGTACCGATATGTTGCCGTGGCATCATTTTCGGAATCGTTGCCGTGGCACTCTTTCTTTCCACCACGGTGACAAATGCTTCTTATCTCTTTTAAGTCACCTTTTAATAAAACTTGCATAAACTTGATCATATCATCCGCATCATGTTAACAACCTTGAATGTTTAATTGTTGTTTGCTTATAATTATTAAACATGCACATGGGGATTTTCCGGATATGTTGTTGTTATTTCTCCGGCCTCATTTAAATTGGCTAATAGTGTAGTTTCTTTATGCTTCACCTCTTGCTATGTTAAAAACAATTAAATCTTGTCTTGTAAATAAACAAGAGTCAACTAAATAAATAACATGTGGTGTTTCGTCAATATGCAACTCTTTGCATATTGATCTCCACTTAACTTGTAGTTTTGTTTGTGCACTTTGCCATGCCATGCATATTTAAACCGGACATGCATCATACTTGTTTGTGCATTGTATGCCATGTTTAAGCTTGTGTGTTTATCGTGTTGTTTGTTTCTTTCCGGTTTGCTTCTCTTGTTAGCTTCGGATTCGTTCCGGAGTTGTGAGGCTTCTTCTTCGTCTTCTTCGAGGATCTGTTCTTCTCCCTTGTGGAATCCCAGGCAAGATGACCGAACCCGGATACCATTACTATTTTTGCCTCTTGCTAGAGTATCGCTCTATAGTTTTGCCTCGATGCCCATGTCTTTCTTGTCAGCCTCCCACTTGTAACCAATTGTCATGTTTAACCACCCTACCTACGCAAACCGTTGCTTGGCTAAGTACGCTTCGCTCAGCCCTCTTATAGCATTGTTAGTTGCAGGTGAAGATTGAAGATGCTTGCTTCATGTTGAAGTTTGGTTGGGTTATATCACACTATATAAATGCTTAAAATGAAATCATCTATATACTGGCAGGGTGGAAGGCTAAGCCTTTTGCTTGGTGTTTTGTTCCACTCATGCCGTTAGGAACCGTTTAAACCGGTGTTATGTTCCTTGATTATGCGTTCCTAACACGGTTGGGGTGTATGGGACCCCCTTGATAAACCGCTAAGTGCTAAGTCTTTTCCAGCAAGTCCCAACATTTGGTACTATTTGCCCATAATAACAACTTAATTAATTAATTTAAATTTGCATAGAGGGTCGCTCCCTCGAGGATCCTTTATTTCTACATAGCAGGGGGGGCCAGTGCCGATGGTGTTGGTCCCAAACGGGGAGCCTGCGGGAACCGCCTTGGGGCAACCCGAGGTATTTGGGTCCTGTAGCTTCACCCATCCGGTCGTGTCCTGAGACCTAGATACGCGCGGCTACTATCAGGGTGTCGACACGCCGGGAGGATTTGCTGGATTAGCCTTACCTTAGTTCGGTTTAACTTGAGCACGGGATTCCGAGAATACTCGGGTCTTCCCAACTATGGAGTTGCGACTCCGCGGATCGTGGGCTTGTGATGGGCCAAGTTGGGACACCCCTGCAGGGTTTGAACTTTCGAAAGCCGTGCCCGCGGTTATGTGGCAGATGGGAGCTTGTTAATTCCGGTTGTAGATAACTTGACACAATGTTTCAATACACTACCAGCGTGTGTACCGTGACTGTCAATTTCCGAATAGGGATTCGGGAGTTGAACACGGTGGGGTTATGTTTGACCGGCTTTAGTTAGGATCACTTCGTGATCATCTTTCGACCGATGCTCTTCTCTTCTCGCTCTCTATTACGTAAGTTAGTGCTAGTTGCTGCTGCAGACTCTTGTTTGTTCCTTCACCTCTCATTCTTTCTTCAGCCTTGCCCTCACCCAAGGCTTAAATAGTCTTGTTACCCGGGAACGGGATTGCTGAGTCCTCTGTGGCTCACAGTTACTTCACCACACCAGATGCAGGTTCAGCCGAGTAAGAAGCAGGAGTTGGATCAGTACTTCACCGGGAGCTTGGTGAAGAGTTTGGCTGTTTGCTCGTGACGTTTCGATGTTCAGTAGTGGTTTCTACTAGGATTCGATCCTGACCTGTGGCTTTATGTTGTTTTGGTATCTTTCTTTTGGATCTTCACCCCTAGTCGGGTTGTGATGTTTTGGATGATGATTGCTTATGTAATGTATTGTGTGAAGTGGCGAGTGTAAGCCAACTATCTCCTTTTGCAATTTTTAATCCCTCTTTTACATGAGTTGTGCAAAGATACCAAACTTGAGATCATTCTAGGATGGACTTATGCCTTTAAGTCGTGCCTCGACACGTAGGAGGTATAGTTCCATCCTGGGCATTACATAGCAACCCCTCGGTATTTGATACTGGTTTAGTTGCTAAAGAGTAGTAACTCGAAATGGGAGTTGCATAATGAACAGAAACTAGTTAAAGGATGAAGTGACGATGTGTATTGGAAGTAGTTCCAAGATTGATATGATCATCATCGCACACTCCCTATACTTTCAGGATTAGTGTTGAACCTAAATAAGTGTTATTTGGTGTTTGTGTTGAACATGAATATGATTTGATCATGTTTATTGCAATACGGTTATTCATGTAAGTTAGAGAATAATTGTTGTATTGTTTACATGAATAAAACCTTCTATGGTCATACACCCAATGAAAATGGTTTGTTGGATCTCGATCGTGTGATACACATATTCATAAAATTGAAGCCAAAAGATGCAAGGTTAATAATGATAAGTGCAACTTATTTGTGGCAGGGCCGTTTAGGTCATATTGGTGTAAAACGCATGAAGAAACTCCATAGTGATGGACTTTTGGAATCACTTGATTATGAATCACTTGGTTCTTGTGAACCATGCCTCATGGGCAAGATGACTAAAACTCCGTTCTCCGGAACTATGGAGCGAGCAACAGATTTGTTGGAAATCATACATACTGATGTATGTGGGCCAATGAGTGTTGAAGCTCGTGGCGGGTATCGTTATTTTCTGACCTTCACTGATGATTTGAGCAGATATGGGTATATCTACTTAATGAAGCACAAGTCTGAAACATTTAAAAAGTTCAAAGAATTTCAGAGTGAAGTAGAGAATCATCGTAACAAGAAAATAAAGTTTCTACGATCTGATCGTGGAGGAGAATATTTGAGTTACGAGTTTGGTCTTCATTTGAAACAATGTGGAATAGTTTCACAATTCACGCCACCCGGAACACCACAACGTAATGGTGTGTCCGAACGTCGTAACCGTACTTTATTAGATATGGTGCGATCGATGATGTCTCTTACCGATCTACCACTATCGCTTTTGGGGTTATGCATTAGAGATAGCTACATTCACGTTAAAAAGGGCACCATCTAAATCCGTGGAGATGACACCGTATGAACTATGGTTTGATGAGAAACCTAAGCTGTCATTTCTTTAAGTTTGGGACTGCGATGCTTATGTGAAAAAGTTTCAACATGATAAGCTCGAACCCAAATCGGAGAAGTAAATCTTCATAGGATACCCAGAAGAAACTGTTGGGTACACCTTCTATCACAGATCCGAAGGCAAGGTCTTTGATGCTAAGAGTGGATCCTTTCTAGAGAAGGAGTTTCTCTCGAAAGAAGTGAGTGGGAGGAAAGTGGAACTTGATGAGGTAATTGTACCTTCTCCTGAATTGGATAGTAGTACATCACAGAAACTGGTTCCAGTGATTCCTACACCAATTAGTGAGGAAGCTAATGATGATGATCATGAAACTTCGAATCAAGTTACTGCTAAACTTCGTAGATCAACCAGAGTACGTTCCGCACCAGAGTGGTATGGCAACCCGGTTCTGGAAGTCATGTTACTGGACCATGATGAACCTACGAACTATGAGGAAGCGATGATGAGCCCAGATTCCGCAAAATGGCTCGAGGCCATGAAATCTGAGATGGGATCCATGTATGAGAACAAAGTATGGACTTTGCTTGACTTGCCCGATGGTCGGCAAGCCATTGAAAATAAATGGATCTTTAAGAGGAAGACTGACGCCGATGGTAATGTTACTGTCTACAAAGCTCGACTTGTTGCGAAAGGTTTTCGACAAGTTCAAGGTGTTGACTATGATGAGATTTTCTCACCCGTAGCGATGCTTAAGTCTGTCCGAATCATGTTAGCAATTGCCACATTTTATGAAATCTGGCAAATGGATAACGAAACTGCGTTCTTTAATGGATTTATTAAAGAAGAATTGTATATGATGCAACCAGAAGGTTTTGTCAATCCTAAAAGTGCTAACAAAATGTGCAAGCTCCAGCGATCCTTCTATGGACTGGTGCAAGCATCTCGGAGTTGGAATATACGCTTTGATAAGTTGATCAAAGCATATAGATTTATACAGACTTGCGGTGAAGCCTGTATTTACAAGAAGTGAGTGGGGGCACTACAACCTTTCTGATAAGTATATGTGAATGACATATTGTCGATCAGAAATGATGTAGAATTTTCTGGAAAGCATAAAGGAGTGTTTGAAAGGAGTTTTTCAAAGAAAGACCTTGGTGAAGCCGCTTACATATTGGGCATGAAGATCTATAGAGATAGATCAAGATGCTTGATAAGACTTTCGATGAGTACATATCTTGATAAGATTTTGATGTAATTCAAAATGGATCAGTCAAAGAAGGAGTTCTTGCCTGACTTGTAAGGTGTGAAGTTGAGTAAGACTCAAAGCCAGACCACGGCAGAAAAATATAGAGAGAATGAAAGTCATTCCCTATGCCTCAGCCATAGGGTTCTATAAAGTATGCCATGATGTGTACCAAACATGTTGTGTACCTTGCCATGAGTTTGTCAAGGGGGTACAATAGTGATCCAGGAGTAGATCACTATACAGCGGTCAAAATTATCCTTAGTAACTGGATGACTAAGGAAATGTTTCTCGATTATGGAGGTGATAAAGAGTTCGTCGTAAAGGGTTACGCCGATGCAAGCTTTGACACTAAATCCAGATGACTCTAAGTATCAATCTGGATGCGTATTGAAAGTGGGAGCAATTAGCTAGAGTAGCTCTATGCAGAGCATTGTAGACATAGAAATTTGCGAAATACATACGGATCTGAATGTGACAGACCCGTTGACTAAACTTCTCTCACAAGCAAAACATGATCACACTTTATTACTCTTGGGTATTAATCACATAGCGATGTGAACTAGATTATTGACTCTAGTAAACCCTTTGGGTGTTGGTCACATGGTGATGTGAACTATGGGTGTTATTCACATAACGATGTGAACTATCGGTATTAAATCACATGGCGATGTGAGCTAGATTATTGACTCTAGTGCAAGTGGGAGACTGAAGGAAATATGCCCTAGAGGCAATAATAAATTTATTATTTGTTTCCTTATATCATGATAAATGTTTATTATTCATGCTAGAATTGTATTAACCGGAAACTTAGTACATGTGTGAATACATAGACAAAACATAGTGTCCCTAGTATGCCTCTACTAGACTAGCTCATTCTATCAAAGATGGTTATGTTTCCTAGCCATAGACATGAGTTGTCATTTGATCAACGGGATCACATCATTAGGAGAATGATGTGATGGACAAGACCCATCCGTTAGCTTAGCACTATGATCGTTTAAGTTTTACTGCTATTGCTTTCTTCATGACTTATACATGTACCTATGACTATGAGATTATGCAACTCCCGAATACCGGAGGAACACTTTGTGTGCTACCAAACGTCACAACGTAACTGGGTGATTATAAAGGTACTCTACAGGTGTCTCCGAAGGTACTTGTTGGGTTGGCGTATTTCGAGATTAGGATTTGTCACTCCGATTGTCGGAGAGGTATCTCTGGGCCCACTCGGTAATGCACATCACTATAAGCCTTGCAAGCTTTGCAGCTAATGAGTTAGTTGCAGGATGATGTATTACGGAACGAGTAAAGAGACTTGCCGGTAACGAGATTGAACTAGGTATTGAGATACCGACGATCGAATCTCGGGCAAGTAACATACCGATGACAAAGGGAACAACGTATGTTGTTATGCGGTTTGACCGATAAAGATCTTCGTAGAATATGTAGGAGCCAATATGAGCATCCAGGTTCCGCTATTGGTTATTGACCGGAGATGAGTCTCGGTCATGTCTACATAGTTCTCGAACCCTTAGGGTCCGCACGCTTAACGTTTGATGACAATCGGTATTATGAGTTTATGAGTTTTGATGTACCGAAGGAGTTCGGAGTCCCGGATGAGACCTGGGACATGACGAGGAGTCTCAAAATGGTCGAGACGTCAAAGTCGATATATTGGACGACTATATTCGGACATCGGAAAGGTTCCGAGTGATTCGGGTATTTTCGGAGTACCGGGAAGTTACGGGAATAGAAGAGAGAGGCCAAAAGGAAGGAGGCGCGTGCCCCCCTTCTGGTCCGAATTGGACAAGGGGTGCAGCCCCCTTTTCCTTCTCCCTCTCCCCCTCTTTCCTTCTCTCCTACTCCGAAAAGGAAAGGGGAATCCTACTAGGACTTGGGAGTCCTAGTAGGACTCCCCACACTTGGCGCGCCCCCTCTAGGGCCGGCCTCTCCCTTGCTCCTTTATATACGGGGGCAGGGGGCACCCTAGGACACACAAGTTGAATTATTTTAGCCGTGTGCGGTGCCCCTCTCCACAGAAACACACCTCGGTCATACCGTTGCAGTGCTTAGGCGAAGCCCTACGCCGGTAGATACATCATATCCGTCACCACGTCGTCGTGTTGACGAAACTCTCCCGTGAAGCTCAACTGGATCAAGAGCTCGTGGGACGTCATCAAGCTGAACGTGTGCTGAACGCGGAGGTGCCGTACGTTCGGTGCTTGATCGGTTGGATCACGAAGAAGTTCGACTATATCAACCGCGTCACTTGACGCTTCCGCTCCCGGTCTACGAGGGTACGTAGACACACTCTCCCCTCTCGTTGCTATGCATCTAGTAGATAGATCTTGCGTGATCGTAGGAAATTTATTTAAAAATACTACGTTCCCCAACATTTGTCCTCATGTCACATGTCAATATGTTTTAGAAGCACCATCATATGGTCTTTGCTGTGGTGCAAACCACTTTACATGATATGCCTTGAGGTAACTTAAACAAGCTTGTAAACATGCCATGCCAATGTTATTGTTTTATACTTAGTGAAAAAACTGCTAAGTCTGGAATCTGTTTTAACCTGTTGCTATGTTTGCTTGATGCCCCACTCAATTCCATGCTTGTTTTGGAGTGGCCAATGATCATTCCTTGTTTTCCATGTTTTTGTCTATCCATTCATGCCCTTACTTGCACATATGGCCTGCTGTAGCTTATTTATTTCTTGCTCTCAAGTTGCTATAAATTATGCCTGTCAGGTTTTTATCAGCATGATCAATTTGGTGTAGCTTGTTGCTATTGATCCATGCCTCCTATGGAGTTGTTTGCTGCACGATATGTCTACTACATGTCCATGATCTTTATATGCTTAGTGGAGTTGATATGCATGTTGTTTTGTGCCTCCGAAGGCGGCATCGTGATGATGTTTTTGCCTTCCCAGATTTTGGCTAAGTCTGGATAATTTTATTGCAACTTGCCATGCTTGGTTAATTATGTTCCAGTAGGTTTTTGGGTGTGTTCTAAGTTCATGCTTGTTAAGTAACATGTCTACTTCATGTCCATGCCCTTTGTATCCATGTTTGAGTGTTGTAGCGTAATTATTTCTTGCTCCAAACATGCCATTTGGCTGTAATCTGCAGCTTTCTGTGAATATTGTTTTGCTTGGCTTTTGCAAACCGTGTGTCCGTTTCCGGCGATCTTTATATCGATTTCAACCGAAATCTTCCCCTCTTTCCAATGGCACGCTTGATTTTCCAAGACGATGCCTTCTTCATCATCTTCTCCTTAGGTTCAAGTGCTTCCACATGCATACGCACCTCATACTTGCATCATGTTGATTGTGCATTGCACCTTGTTTGATATTGTGCCATGTTGTGTTCTTGTGTTGAGTAGAGCCGGGAGCCGAGACCGAGTACGAGGTTCCTACTGAGGTTGAGTACGAGGAGCCGTCTTACGATCCCATCGACGACTCGACAGGCAAGATGACCTGACCCAGATATCATTACTATCTTTGCCTATTGCTAGATGTCTCGCTCTTTAGCTTATTGCCTCGATGCCCATCTTTGTTTGTCAGCCTCCTATTGTAGCCATGAATCTCTCTAACCACCCAACCTAGCAAACCGTTGTTTGGCTATGTAAGCTTCGCTCAGCCCCTCTTATAGCATTGTTAGTTGCAGGTGAAGATTTGAAGAATCTTGCTTCATGTTGAAGTTATTGTTGGGATATCACACTATATAAACTCTTAAACTAAATCATCTATATATTGGTAATGGGTGGAAGGCTAAGCCTCTTGCTTGGTGTTTTGTTCCACTCATGCCTCCCTAGGAACCGTTTAAACCGGTGTTATGTTCCTTGATTTTCCGTCCCTAACACGGTTGGGGTTTATGGGCCCCCCTCAATAAACCGCTTAGCGCTAAAGCTTTTCCAGCAAGGCCCGGCATTGGTTTTACATTTGCCTAACAACTAAAAACTTGCATAGGGAGTTATAAACCCTCTTCTTAATCAACAACCCGGGCCGGTGCTCCACATGAGTGTTGGTCCAAACTGGGGAGTCTGCGGGGCCACCTCGAGGAAACTCAAGGGCTGGTAAAAACCTGTAGAATCGCCCATCTGGTCGTGGCCTGAGACTAGATACGCGCGGCTACTGTCAGGGTGTCGGCACGCCGGGAGGTCTTGCTGGATTAGTTTTACCTTAGTCGGAATATCTTGAGCACGGGATTCCGAGAATACGGGTCTTCCCACCTTGGAGTTGCGACTCCGCAGATCATGAGCTTGTGATGGGCTAAGTTGGGACACCCCTGCAGGGTTTGATCTTTCGAAAGCCTTGCCCGCGGTTATGTGGCAGATGGGAATTTGTTAATATTCGGTTGTAGATAACTTGACACCATGTTCATAATACACTACCAGCGTGAGTAACCGTGACGGTCATTTTCCGAAGGGGTTCGGGAAGTGAACACGGTGGGGTTATGTTTGACGTGCTTAGATAGGATCACTTCGTGATCACTTTGACGCTCGTGGCACTTCTCTTCTCGCTCTAAACACGTAAGCTAGTGCTAGTGCAGCTGCAACCTGTTTTTCGGCCTTGTTCCACACCCAAGGCTTAGATAGTTTTGCTACCCGGGAACGGGATTGCTGAGTCCTCCGTGGCTCACAGATTCTACACAACACCAGATGCAGGTACCATGGTGAACTACACAGGTGATGGCACAGAGCTGTACTGGGAGTTCGACGAAGAACGTGGGCGATACTACGTGTCTTACCCAGAGGATCAGTAGTGGCTTCTTCTAGGGGCGATCGCACCTTGTGGCTTTATTTATTTGGTATCTTTCTTTTGGATCTTCGTCCGTAGTCGGACTGTGATGTTATTTGGATGATGATTGCTTATGTAATGTATTGTGTGACGTGGCGAGTGTAAGCCAACTACTCTTTTGCAATTTCGTCCCTCTTTTACATGAGTCGTGCAAAGATACCATACTTGAGATCATTCTAGTATGAGCTTATACCTTTAAGTCGTGCATCGACACGTAGGAGGTATAATCTCATACTGGGCATTACACTGCATGAGTAATATGGTGTAGTATTGCATCTTTAATCTGCTTAATAACCATGTTATTGTTCGCCATTGTGTTTTATTTGCTATGAGCTTGCAAGTACATTCAATGTACTGACCTGGCATGTCATGCCCCATTTCAAGAAAGTCTTACTAGAATGGAGTGCTTCGCATGCCTAGACTGTGTCGGTGTCCCTGTGCTATGGAGTTCCGCTTCGTCATTGTTCTGCTGCCGCGTAGTTGTCGTGATCGAGGCCCTCTTCATGTTCACTAAATAATGTACATACTGTTCAGCCACCCCGTGTGTGCAGCTGGGCCTCGTTACTGATGTAATGTTGAACCCATGTACCCGCTAGCATCAATAAAGCGGTTGTTTTCTGTACCAACTTGTTGTCTATTGCCAGAAGACTTGATCTCTGGGCTCGTAATGCAAGGTAAACCGGTTGCTCTGAGCCGGGTGCCACAATTGAGACCCCCACTCAAGGCCCTTGGTGGTCCATGAGGTGAGCCTTTCTGGGGGTCCGGATCTGAATTCGGGCATGGCCGCCCAGGTAGCCTCACGGGGTTCGATGATGTAGAACCACTCATGTTGCCATATCTTGATGGTTTCCACAAAGTGCCCTTTGGGCCAAGTGGCGTTGGGGAGCTTGCTTACCATGGCTCCGCCATAGTGTACATGTTGTCCGTCGACCACCTTCAGCTTCAGATTGAAGATCTTAAGCCATAGGCCGAAGTGTGGGGGGGACGCGGAGAAAACCTTCACACATGACTATGAAAACCGATATGTGAATGATAGAATTCGGGGCTAGATCATGGAAATCTAGCCCGTGGAAGAACAAGAGACCCCGAACAAAGGGGTGGAGGGGAAATCCAATCCCCGAAGAAAGTGAGGGATGAACATGACCCTCTCACCGAGCCCTGGAGTGGGGATCACCTGATTTTTATCAGGAATCCGGTGCGGCTATGTTTGCGGCGAGATAGCTTGCGCTCCGGAGACTCTTCACGTCTTTCTCCGTGATGGTGGAGGCCTCCCACTTGCCTTTGGAGCCAGATACAGACATTGCTGGAGAAGGAGGTGGTGGTGGGAGGGATGGGAGTTGCGGGCTCTAGAGCTAGGAGATTGGGAAGCAGACGCTGGAGGATAGCGTGAGGTAAAAGGGGGGAATCTATATCCTTTTATAGGCGGTAAACAACAAATGCCCCCACTCAAGCCATAAAACTCGCATGTTCCCGACGATATCGTGCGTAAGGTACGGTTGGGTTACCCAACCCATATTGATGGGGATCCCGCAATAAGCGATCTCTGTTTCGACAAGACGTGCCACTGGAGGCTATGCCTCGAAACGCGAAACGAGAGATGGAAACAGCTCGAAATGTTAATGGGTCAAGTGTGACGTTTCGCCGAAAAAGTTGCTAGTAAAGACACGGTTCTTGTTTGGACGTCTTGCCTTCGTGGCTAAGGGTTGTACTAATCATGCAGAGCCGGACACAGTTCCTTTGCGCAAGAAGACTGGCCTCCTTTGGTTTGGAGGAATTTCATAGGAATTCTATAGGATAGGATTCTTATAGGAATTTTTCCTTTAGAACCCTTTGGTTCATAGGAATGGATTCCTATTCCTACATAGGATTGGTTCCTATCCTCCACATTTCATAGGAAAATAAAAATGATCCTAGACTCAATGGAAAAATTCATTTGGTGTGGACCAAATGACATCTCTTTTCCTATTCCTATTCATAGGATTTGAAATACATGTCATCTCATTTCCTACAAATTTTCTATTCCTATGATAATCCTATCCTATGAACCATAGGAGGCCTAACTTGGAGTGTTCAGAAGGAGGAACCCGCCTTGCGATGCCGAAGACAGTATGCATGCCGAACTCATCGTCGTCGAAGACTGGTTCAGGGGCTACTAAGGGAGTCCTGGACTAGGGGGTCCTCGAGTGTCCGGATTACTCAGTATGGGCCGGACTGGTGGGCCGTGAAGATCAAAGTAGAAGATTATCCTCCATGTCCGGATAGGAATCCTATGTGCGTAGAATGGCAAGTTTGAGTCTGGGTGTAATGTTTTGTTCCTCCTCAAGATGATTCTGTACAACCATAGGTCCCTCCGGTGTGTATATAAACTGGAGGGTTTAGTGCGTAGAGGCTATCATAACAATCATAGGCTAGACGTCTAGGGTTTAGCCATTACGATCTCAAGGTAGATCAACTCTTGTAATCCCTATATTCATCAAGATCAATCAAGCAGGAAGTAGGGTATTACCTCCATTAAGAGGGCCCGAACCTGGGTAACCATCATAACCGTGTTTCCCCCTGTGACCACCGATCCTCAGATACACAGCTCGGGACCTCCTACCCGAGATCTGCCGGTTTTGACACCGACACCGGCCACTTGGGGTGCCCTAGGGGCTGTCTCTCCTCGCCCCACCTATAAATATATATATGAGGGAGGGGCACCACACAACCCCACGACATTATCTTGGCCGTGTGCGGCATCCCTCTCCACAGTTCTGTCCCTCGGTCATATTTTCGTAGTGCTTAGGCAAAGCCCCGCGTAGATAGCTTCATCATCACAGTCATCACGCCGTCGTGCTGCCGGAACTCATCTACTACTTCACCCATCTTGCTGGATCAAGAAGGCGAGGATGTCACCAAGCTGAACGTGTGTAGAACGCGGAGGTGTCGTACGTTTGGTACTTGATCGGCTGGATCGCGAAGAAGTTCGACTACATCAACCGCGTTGTCAAATGCTTCCGCTTACGGTCTACGAGGGTACGTAGACAGACTCTCCCACTCATTTCTATGCATCTCCATGGATAGATCATTGCATGTGCGTAGATTTTTTTTTTGTTTTCCATGCAACGTTCCCCAACAGGAGCGGGTGGTACACCTAGCAGTGCATCAAGGACATAAGCCTTTTGTGCAGCAGGGAGGATAATCCTTAGATTACGGACCCGGTCCACGTAGTTGCTTCCATCATCTTTCAATTTAGCTTTCTCTAGGAACACATTAAAATTTAGGGGACCTACAATGTGAGCCATTGATCTACAACATAATTTGCAAATACATTAAGACTATGTTCATGATAATTGGTTCAGTTAATCAAATTACTAGTGAACTCCCACTTAAATCAAGATTCCTCAAGTTGTCTAAGTGTTACATGATCCAAATCAACTAACGCATGCATGATTATCACGTGCGATGAGGTGTTCATCAATGGTGAACATCTCCATGTTGATCATAGCTACTATATGACTCATGTTTGACCTAGTCAAACTTTCATGAGTTAAACCCATGGCAATTATAAGAGATTGTGGCCCCAAATCCACGACAATTTTGCAAGTAATCATGGCACATTCACCCCGAAAGTTTTCTTTCCTAAAAGTATCATGGCACATCCCCATACCATGGCATATTTTTTTCCTAAGTATAATGTGTAATATCATGGTTGGCAACTTAAGTTGGTGGAAGTGATGGAATTTTCTTGCAAAGTATCATGTATAATATCATTGCATCATCTTGCCGTGGGTTCTCAAAATTTGTTGCAAACTGTTAAGGAGCTGTTTTTTTTAGTTGCTAAATGTTCAACACCAAGGTGTCTAGTGGTTCCCGTGTAGTCATGTAGGAAACCATGGCAATTACATTGTAGGAAACAATGACATTTTTGTAGAAACCTTGGCATTTTGAGGAACCATGGCATATATATCTTCTAGAAACCATGCCAATTAGAATGTATATACCATGGCAAAATCAAACACGTGTCTCCATTTTTTTTATAGAAACCATGGCATTTTTGTAAAGAACCATGGTATTTTAAATGTACATACCATGAGAAATCAACATGTGTCCCCATGGCACCTTTTGTAGAAACCATGGCATTTTAAAGAGCAGGACATTTTTATGTTAAAGAGCATGGCATTTTTATTTGTAAGAGTATGCCACCGTTGTTATTTACGAGCATAGCATTGTTATTATAAAGAGCATGGTATTTTTTATATAGCATGGCATTTTTATTTTAAAAAGAACTAGCATTTTTATTACAAAGAGCATGTCATCTTTCATTTATTGTAAGAGCATGGCCTTTTTTGCATGGCAGTTTTATTATAAAGAGCATGACATTTTTTTAACAAGCATGCCACTTTTTTTCAAGAGCATGGCATTTATATTACAAAGAGCATGACATTTTTTATACAAGCATGACACTTTTATTTCAAAGAGCATGGCATTTTTTACAAGCATGTGACTTTTTTAAAAGGCATGGCGTTTTTATAATTAGAGCATGATTTTTTTATTATAAATACCATGTCATTTTGTTATCATAAATTTGCCATGGCATTTTTTTAAAACTGGAATTTTTAGTGAAAGCATGTCATTCTTATTATTTTTGTCATGGCATTTCTAATTTCTGTTTTTTATATTTTTCATCCATGTATTTTTTGCAATTTTTCTCATGCGTAAATTATGCATTTTTTAGCAACCTAAAATACATTCGCCTTTTTGTATGTTTTTTACTTTTGTACCATGGGAAATTCATGTGTTTTTCTACAATTAACATTTAAAATTGCCACTGTACATTTTTAGTTTTTGAATATGGATAACTTTTCCTTTTGTTCTTGATTTTCTAAGACAACAAAAGTTTTTGATTTTTTTTCCTAAAAAGGTGAACAGGATGAGATGCATAATTAACTGGGCTGGGTGGGGCCTGGTTCGCCCCGGGGTGGTCGTTCTCTAGGGAATGAATCGTCCGCTCAATCGAATCCCCTCGGGGAATGTTCCCCCTTTATTGGCGTCCAAAAAAATGTCAATAAAGGGGGAACTCAAATCCACATAAAGGGCAGAAGGCGTTGAGAGTTGAGAGGCTATGTTTCATGTACTTTGCCACATGCATTTTTGTTTGTGTTGATACACTTTGATTGTGGTTTGCATTCGAACTTGGTATGTAAATTCGAGTTGAACTTCTCTGTGGATTTGAAGCTCGGATTGATATATGTGGCGATGCACTATGTTGATTATGCTTGTGTTTTGAAATTCTAACAATAGCTTAGGAAAAAGCTTACCTTCTACCGGCTGATTGCGCGCGCCCGTCCGCCGGCTCCGTGGCCGTTTGATCGTGTTTTGATCAAACGGTTGGCAGCGTCCCCTCGTCCGTCGAAGCCGCGTCTGTTTCCTGCAACTCACCTATTGTTTCAAGACAGTCATTCCTGCAACTGATTAATAGTAGAGGAGTTTGGGGGCTCGTCTAGAAGTCGCGTCTGTTTCCTGCAACTCACCTATTGTTTCAAGAGAGCCATTCGTGCAACTGGGTAATAGTAGTGGAGTTTGGGGGCTCGTCTGGATTAGAGGGCGAGCTGGATTTTGAAGCCGGCGGGCGGGCACATCGGCGCAAGGTGTTGGGCCACCAGGCCTTATCCACCGCGGTGGCCACAACGACTTGCTCGGGAACATCGGTGGCAGGCGACGACTCAAGCAGGTACGAATCAGAGATCGGCGGTTTCTGCAACAAAGATCTTGTTTAGAAAAATGATTTGATGGTGAAGTTTTTTCAGCAACGCATTCTAGTCTTAGAAAGTTTCTGCAACACATGTCTTGTTTCAGAAAAAAATGGTTCGGCAACGAAGTTTTTTTTCTGCAACATGGGTCTTGCTTCAGAAATATAGCCCCGGATGCAGAAAGCGTTGGAGTAGTACATGATGTTGAGCGTACGAGGCCGAGTATTGCAACACGACGCATGTTTCAGAAACATAGCTTCAATTGCAGAAATTGTCAAAGGAGTGCCCAACGTGGGAGCTCGTCGTCGTCATGTTGGAGTAGAGGCCGCGGTTGTTCTCGACGCAGGCCCCCTTGGTGAACCCGAGTTGCTGAGATCCAACCATATGAGGCATGATATGGTGCGTCATAGTGTTGCAGAAACTTCAATTTAGTTGATGCACGCTAGCGGCGGGCTGATTTTGCGCTGGGTTGGCACTGGCACCGCGCGTGTGCAACTCTATCGAGGCCAGAGGCAATAGTGTTGTTACCGCAACAGAGCATTTGTTGCGGGAAATAACAAATGGGCATGCGAGACGTACACACTAGATCGGACGGCTATCAGTTCGGGCATCCAACGACCATCGAGGCGACGGATAAAATATGTACATCGGCCGGCGGACGCGTAGCGTCGCCCCAATAGCTTATCAGCTTAAATTCATCATTTCCTTCAGATAAATGAATTTGTGAACAAAATGTGCCGTGTGGCTGACGCATTTTTAGGTTGCTGTTGGACTGGCGCTGCCCTAAAATAGGGCAGTTGTTGGAGACGGCAATTTTTCGTGCCGAAAGAATACACTTTTCCGTGCCCTAAAATTTACTCTGGCCGCTTTTTGCTGCCCTAAAACAAGGCAGGTGTTGGAGATGCTCTCATGCTGACCGAGTGTATCATTGGTTGGACACATCTGGAATTCAGAGAGACCGACACCAAAAACAATTTCAGGCGATTGAGATATAGGAAACGTTACACATCACCCGACGGATAATCACGTTTGCGTCCGCCCCCTCGGTTGCTTGCCATGCGTCCCTTGTAGACCGCACCAGCACATTCTTTGCAACGGCCATGGCTCGTACCTTATCCTCATCTCCTCAATCTCCTTCCTGAATCAGTGGTGCCAAGAGAGATGGTCGTTTGCACCATGAGTGTGCCCTTGCTCGCCACCGCCACGTGCTGGCAGCCATCCTCACCGGCTAGGCAGGCCTTTGCCGTCGTCACCGGTCGTCGCGGCGGTGCGCCGTTGCAGCAAGGCCTCGCACCGTAGTCACCGTTGTCACCCGCTTCCACCATGACGGTCGGCCATGTGCGGTGCGCCACCTCGCCGGTGAGGTGAGCTTGTCATCGCTCCTCTCTCACCACCATTCGACGGAAGCAACATGGTAGTGGTTTCTGCAACGCAGCCGTTGTTTCAGGAATTGTTTCTGCAATCTCCAAATTTTTGCAACATGGTAGTTGTTTCTGCAACACAGTCGTTGTTTCAGAAATTGCTTCTCCAACGCGGCCGTTGTTTCAGGAATTGTTTCTGCAACACGATCGTTGTTTCAGGATTGTTTCTGCAATGCGGACGTTGTTTCTGCAACCGGTTTGTTGTTTCAGGAATTAGTGCGTCGGGAAGGCAACAAGCCGCGTGCGAGGAGTTAGATCGGACGGCTCATGCGCGGAGATCCGACGGCTGTCGAGGTGGTGGATGTTTGCTAGGCGTCTACCGGTAGACGCGTAGCGCTCCCCTTGAGATATAGACGGCACCTAAAATCATCGTTGAAAAGTGCACTTAGTAATGTTAAGCATTATGCTGGGAACGCAGGAAGAAAAAAATACATTAAATCTGCTGAGAAGTACAGAAAAAGTGTCTATCGAGAAGGACACAGAAAAAATACATTAAATCTGCTGAGAAGTACAGAAAAAGTGTCTATCGAGAAGGACACAGAGTAAACGTTTGTGGCTTCAATTTTTGAAAGTATATATTTATCTTACCTGCACGACTAATTAAGAAACAACTAGCAATATACTGTACACATTAACGTTTATATGTTCTACACGGACGGATCAAACTTTCCCTGGAGAGTACTGGGATAACCTCCATGCCATCTAAGCGTTGTCCAATGGGGCAAATGGTGGTGAGTGTTCTTGTCCTTGGGTAGTAATATCCCAACTCCTTGCCTGTGTTGAGAAATATCCAGTCACCTTGGGGATCAAGAGCCAATGGTGTAGCCTCGTCCGATGAGTACTCGTCCCCGAGCTCGATCCGATGACCCAACAACCAATCTGCTCCTTCCTCCAAGGTCCATATATCGATAGGGTTGGCTATGTCGTCGGAGCAGACAACACAAATGCTGCCTAGGAGCTCAACGATGGACGTAACGCGTTCATAGTTGCATCGAGGTCCCTGCAACACCTGGAATTCTTTGGTGCTAACGTCCAACGCCAACACCTCGCGTCGTCCTCTTAAAGGCTCAGTACAAATATTAGGATCAACCATCCAGTAGAGTTTACCTCGAGCGTATGCCGGCCGCATGTCAGCGACCGGCCTCGGGGAAGTGCTGATCAGAGTCCAGTGACACGAGGTATCAATGAGTTGGACAAAGCAATCGAGCTGGTAGCTCCGAGTTGCAAAGTTTCTCTCTTGGTAGACGAGGAGCACTGGCACATGCTTCTTCATCCTCGCGTGGTACCCCAACCCGATTCTTCCGGGAAAGAAGGATCCATCTTCGCCGTCGTACTTTTGAGATATGCGCTTGTAGTAGCCAACGCTTGGGTTGCAGATGAAATCCCATGAAGTGCCCTTCCAGTCGATGCAGCTGCCGATGACTAGACTGTGCACGGGTTTGGAGGAGCATACGACTCTGCGATTAGAAGATGGTTGCTGGTGCTTGTCCATTGGTTGTAGAGGAAAGAAGATGCCATGGTAGGGCTCCAGGAGCACCACTTTCAGTAATTTCTGGTTTGCGTCGTGGAGTAGTGCGTGAAGTTGCATGAATCTGTCGCTCTTGACCAGTGCGTGCCAGTCTTTGCACACATGGCTCAGTGAAGCGACGGAACGAGCCGGCAGCCACTCGAGGACATCCGACCAAGCCTTTCTCCATGGCAAAGAGAAGATCATCTCCTCATTCGTGCGGCCTACCGACACCAGGCTCTCCTCCAACAGTCCCACGGTATGGTGCGGTTTGTTTTCCATGATTGCGTCATCGACGTCGCGGCCCAGCATCGCCGGCGAGAACACAATCTCCGGGGCTGCCGCCTTGTGGCCAAGGTCCACCACAAAAACAGTCGACACACATGTGGATAGACCCATTTTGACGGCGGCAGCAGGGCATGCCAAGCTTGTCGATGGATGCAGCAGAGCTGCTCCCACTGCCGACTTGCTCTCAGGAGGCGCGAGATATAGAATGGGTCGTCGCCGCCACTCAGAGAAAGTCCATTATAATAGGCACACAGGCATCCATCCAACACGGCCAGCCCAAACGGAACATTCTCTAGTCCCGGCGGCGCCGACAACGAGCTGAAGGACTCGTCGGAGACGTCGAAAGTTGTAATGACGCCCTGGCCCTGGTGGTGGTGCCGGAGAAAGTGCAGGCGTCCATCGAAGAACACGGCTGCCTCTGGCCGCGCAATGGAGGCATGATGACTATTGCACGAGGCGGCCGGCTGGTGAGCGGCCGGCCTCCAGTGCACGGACACGCCGTCGAGCGACTCTATGTTCCTTCGTCGTTCCTTCGTCGTGCAGGGAGATGATCCGCGCGACTTTATGTTGCTTCGCTTTGGAGCTGTAACCCAGGCCGTAGACCACTAGGCTGTTGTTGCTGTGCCGCCGCGGCCGCCCGAACATGATATTGGAGGGTATCTCGCTGTCAGGGAGAAGCGAGAGCTGGCCGGTACACGGGTTGCATAGGTAGTAGCCACAAAAGTACTTGTGGCGGAGCAGGACGAGGCCATGGCATGGCTTGGCGATGAGCACCTCGACAGCGCAGTCCGGCTCCAGCCGTGGGAGAGGTAGGACGCCGGCGGTCAGCTGCTCCGCCGCCACGGAAGCGGTACTGCGCAGTCGTGAACAGGAGCTTGGGCGGGCCTTCCCGTTGATTCGCTCGCTCGAGGTGGAGGTCGGCGAAGGAGGACGATGAGAGCGTGGCGGACCACGAGCGTGACAGGCAATGGAAGCGGCGCACCGACTTGGCCGGCAGACGAGCAAAGATCTCCACCACCATCTCCTCCGGCAACGCCGCATCTCTTGTCTGGTGCCTCCGCTTCAGCGGTGGCTGCTCCATGACTCTCGTGATTTGATTGATCAATTGGCAGGGGACACGCTAGACTATATATAAACGCTCCATGTTGGAGCACCATCGAGTTCTGCTCTCACTCGGATACGGAGTGTGACCACGAGACCTAGCTGGCTACTCAAACTTAGACTATACATTGATTCCTCTTTTTCTTCTTTTCGGTTTTGCTAGTCGGAGAATTGGGGCCCGCTTGGCTGCGTGATTGGTATTGTTAGGATTTTATATTAAAAAAAAATTGGTTTGGCGTGTGGAGTGTTGAGCCAAAATGTCCGTGAGTGAGGATCAAGGGCAGTCACTGTACACTAATATAAACAGATAGAACCTTCTCCTGTGATCTGTGAAACCTACAGGTTTGTTTGTATGTAAAGCAAAAAATAAACAATACATGATGAATATTTTATAAATATTTTTAAAGTATCCATTTGGGTACTAAGAATATTTAAAAATGTTCATGATTGTTTTTACAAAAAATGAGGATATGAAAGAAAAACATTTTATAAAAATACATGATGAACATTTTGTTAAAACGTGGCGAACAAATTTTAAGTCGCACGGCGGTGAAAAAAATCAAAAAGGAAAAAAAAATACCCATTACTGATGGAAATTTTTACAAAAAAAGTCTTCGAGTAAAATAATAAATGTGAGCAGCTAGGAGAAAGAGAAAAAAAGGAGTTTAATAGTCTGATTTCTATAAATGTTAAGATGTGCTAGAAATAAAAATTGGGATACATGTTAACTGGTTTAAAATTCGTGTGTTTCTGCTAAACTTGTGAAACAAAGGTGCGTGTTGGCCAAATGCATAACGAGGGTGGGCTTGGAAAAAACAAAGACAAAAGGGTCGGGCTAGTTGCGTATCGAACATGAGCTTGCAACTGGTGCAAAAGGGTGTAGCCATTTATGAATAATAACTAGCAAAAGAGCCCGTGCGTTGCAACGGGAGAGAAAACATAACAACCATCACTCAAGACCACAATAGGTCTATCTCCTTTATTTTTGCGAGGCATCATATTTGTGTTGCCGCTTATTCTCCTTCTCACCCTCGCCGGCGATGGCCTCAGTGTTCACACAAAACAAAGCAAAATACGTGTTTAAATATGATTAATCCTAAGACGTCTCTCTCTCTCTATCCTACCTCTCTCTCTCTCTCTCTCTCTCTCTCTCTCTCTTTCTTTCTCTCGCGATGAGAAATCTGTTTTTTTTTCTTGCAATATTTTTCAGAGGTATGCATGTGTAGTTATCGATGTTCTCTTTTCCCTATATGGTTATAGTGGGGTGTTTATTTGCAATCCGGGTCGCCACCGGTACGAAAGAAAAACGGATCTTGCGCTATAAATTATAAGTTTGCTTCTAAAACAATATTTAAAAAATATTTAACAGGTAAAATTAACATCATATTTGGATTCTACACATTTTTTAAATAAAAATTCATATACAATATGTTAAAATCGAAGTTACGGTTTAAAAGATACGTATAATTTAGAAAATCATTTGTTTGACTTAAATATATTCCAAAATAATATTTATAAATACTTAACAGGTAAAAATAATCTCATATTCATATTCTACATATTTTTCTAATCAAATTTCATATATAACATGTTCAAATCGGAGTTACGGTTTAAAAGATATGAATGATTTAAAAAAACATTTATTTGACTTAAATATGATCCGCGGATGAATTACCTAAAACATCAGGGATTTTTTCGAAAAATGTAAAATAACGGTTCATGTAAAAATCGGACTTTGGTGTAAAAAATGAAAAAACGATTCGTTTTAACTTAAAATAAGACTGCGGGTTGAAGTCTCTGAAGTACAGGGACTTTTCTGAAAAATGTCATGACGGACGAGAAGAAACCCAATTTTCTTTATTATTAAATTAGGTAAAGATGAACATGCAACTAAGCTAGTAAGTCAATCTGGGACAAAAATGGTTGACCCCAAGTTGGTGGACTTGCAAATGACAAAAAATTATTGGTGGCCCCCAACCATTAGTTGCATGTCGTTGTTGAATTTTCAACTAAGACAAAAAAGCCGGACTCAATAGCGAGTCGAGAATGGACTAGCAACTGGGCCAAAAACAACGTGAGGCCCTAGTTGCATGTGTCGATTAGAAAAAAAGATTGAATCTGGTTGCGTGTCGATTAGGGACTTGCAACCGGGACAAAAAAAAGATAGCTCGAGCCTAGTTGCGAGTTGAGGGTGGACTTAAAACTAGGGCAAAAAAATGTAGGGTGTAGTTGTGGATCAAAAGGGCGGATTCATTGACTCGCAACTAGACCTACAAAAGAGTGGAGGGTCGGTTGCATGAAAAGAATGGACTTGCAATTGGGAGAAGGAAAAACTTGGGGCGTAATTCATGAGTTGAGGAGGCCGGGCTTGCAACTAGAAAAAAAATGATGGTCGCGGCTATGCTGTGATGGCGTGCAACGCCGGCGTTCTTTGAATGGTCACGGTGATGCTGCGATGGTGTGCATCGATTTACGCGGCGATGCTCCGATGAAAGCCCAATTGCTTTGACGATGATGCGACGGCGTGCTCCCCAGTCGTAACATTATTGTGACGATGGCATGATAGTTTCAATGATGCTACAACGGAAACCTGGTTGCTTTGATGATGTTGTGATGGCATATATTACGAGGGAGGCATCAATGACACTACTCTAAGCATTGCTATATCCAAGCAAATCATGACTCATGTGCTTGCTAGTACCAAAATTTGGTGAACACCCACAATCAACGTCAAAATATGATAATTCTGGGATTCTTGTTTGGCGCTTGCTATGTGTTTCCTCTTGAAATTGTTTGTAGCATCACCTACATGTGTAGGAACAAAGCACTACGTGTGAAGTGCAAGTAAAAAGAATCTGTTAAACAATCACAACATCAGCCGTCACGATAAGTGTTTACGTGAGGGGATAGACAGACGCGGCACACCATACAATCACATGCAATCACACGGCGCCGGACGCGTATGGCCAAGCCCAGGAATCATCGATCTGTTTTTAAACCTTTTCCTAATTTGAATGTATTACATGAGAAACATACATGGGAGAACTTTGAGCATGGGAAAGTTCAGGATCCGGTGCAAAATGATTTTGCAATTTTAAAAAATGAATTCAATATAAGAAAATTAGAAGATCTTTTTAACTGAAAGATTCTAAAAAAACTGAATACAGTATAAGAAAATTAAATTATTTAATCAGTTGAAAAAAGGTCCTAATTTGAATGTATGGGATGAGAAACATACACGGGAGAACTTTGAGCATGGGAAAGTTCAGGTTCCGGTACAAAATGAGATTGAAAGTAAAAATAATGAGTACAGTATAAATCATTAAAAGATCTTTTTAACTGAAAGATTCTAAAAAAGTGAATATAGTATAAGAAAATTAAATGATTTATTTAGGTAAAAAAATAGATGGTGGTCTGTTATAGAGAGACCATGCACACCACAAAATCACACGGCGCCGGACACGGATGATGAAGCCCAAGAATCATCGGTTTATTTTTAAACGATTTTCCTAATTTGAATGTATTAAATGAGAAACATATATGGGAGAACTTTGAGCATATGAAAGTTCAGGATATGATACAAAATGAGATTGCAATATAAAAATTGAATATGGTATAAGAAAATAAGGGATCTTTTTAACTGAAAGATTCTAAAAAAGTGAATATAGTATAGGAAAATTAAATGATTTATTTAATTGAAAAAAGGCCCTAATTTGAATGTATTGAATGAGAAATATACACGGGTGAACTTTGAGAATGGGAAGTTCAGGATCCGGTACAAAATGAGATTTTAATTTTAAAAATACAGTATTAAAAATTTAAAAATACAGAAAAAAAATCAAAGCATTTTTTAAACTGAAAGATTCTATAAAAGTGATTTATTTAGGTGGGAAAAAATGGCGGTCTGTTGAGTCCCTCTATAACAGACCACGGGCGAACTTTGAGCATGGGAAGTTCAGGATCCGGTACAAAATGAGATTTCAATAAAAAAAAGAATGCAGTATAAAAAATTAAAGGATATTTTTAATTGAAAGATTCTATAAAAGTTTGTCGCAAAAAAATTCTATAAAAGTGATTTATTTAGGTGGGAAAAAGATGGTGGTCTGTTGAGTCCCTCTATACCAGACCACGGGCGAACTTTGAGCATGTGAAGTTCAGGATCCGGTACAAAATGAGATTTCAATAAAAAAAGAATGCAGTATAAAAATGTAAAGGATATTTTTAATTGAAAGATTCTATAAAAGTTTGTCGCAAAAAAATTCTATAAAAGTGATTTATTTAGGTGGGAAAAAGATGGTGGTCTGTTGAGTCCCTCTATACCAGACCACGGGCGAACTTTGAGCATGTGAAGTTCAGGATCCGGTACAAAATGAGATTTCAATAATAATAAAAAGAATGCAGTATAAAAAATTAAAGGATATTTTTAATTGAAAGATTCTATAAAAGTTTGTCGCAAAAAAATTCTATAAAAGTGATTTATTTAGGTGGGAAAAAGATGGTGGTCTGTTGAGTCCCTCTATACCAGACCACGGGCGAACTTTGAGCATGTGAAGTTCAGGATCCGGTACAAAATGAGATTTCAATAATAATAAAAAGAATGCAGTATAAAGAATTATAAGAAATTTTTAACTAAAAGATTCCATAAAAGTTTCTGGCAAAAACATTCTATAAAAGTGATTTATTTAGGTGGGAAAAAAGATGGTGGTCTGTTATAGAGGGACTCTATAGGCTAGAGTCACGCTGCTCTGGAGGGCAGCCAAGCTGCCCATCTACTCCGTGGCGCTCGTGCCACTCACCGTGAGTTCCCCAATTTCCCCCCTCCCCATTGCCACTCACCTTGCCAATCCTGCAATTTCAGAATTGTAACCTGTTAGTGTGCTAGCATGCAAATCGGAATGAGTATTGATCGCAGCTGTGGTGAGAACAAGCCACGATCACCTTACAGATTTGCATTGGCGGTTGCTTGCACTTGCAGGTAGGGACTGTTGCTGCTTATAACCATGCGGGGTTGTTCTTCGCCAGACGCTACTTTGGTCTCTTGGCTGCTGTCGTCCTTGTGATCACCTGGCTCAACCTGAGGTAAAACTCACATACAGAAACATACAAGTACAACATACATTATGACAAGTAAAACGATGCAGATATCAAAACATACAAGTTCAACCTTCTGCACTTACTGTATTTTGACGCTGCTGCAGCAATGACGTCTATGATTCAGATACTGGCGCTGATAAGAACAAGAAAGAATCTGTTGTCAACATCGTTGGCAGGTACTGCACATTTCCAGTACCGAGATGTAGTAACATTCTAAACAATTGCATACCTGTATTCAGAAACGAAACATTTTACAGTGTGATCTGCTGTGCAGTCGGGCAGTGACACAATATGCAGCAAACCTTTCTCTTCTGCTCGGCTTTGGAGGGCTATTTTGGGCCTTTGCAGAAGCAGGGGACGTCAGGTTCATCATTTTGGTGCTATGTGCAATCTTTTGCGGTTATGTTTATCAGGTAAAATCGTTTGGGTGCCATACCTCCTGGAACATTTGTGTTTCTTTAAGTTGTGTAATCAGTATCATGACACAATATATTTTCCTTTTGGTTCTCATATAAAACCGCCTGACGCATTTTAGTACTTAACCGTATTTCACTTACCATCTGCGTTTCATTTAATCTGGCAGAATGAAATTGTATTTTAGTGTTTACCACATTCTCTTTAATGTCTATCATATGCATTCTCACAGTGCCCGCCATTCCGATTAAGTTATCGCGGTCTAGGCGAACCATTATGTTTTGCTGCATTTGGCCCATTGGCAACGTCAGCATTCTACTTCTCAAACAGCAGCAGAAGCATTTCAAGGTACACTCTAGAACAACCAGCTGTCTAGTTCTGAACTATGTGTATAATCAGCACTTTAGAATGTGTAAGGATGGAGGCTCTATCTTGATTTCTGTACAAAAATGAAAGGATCCGTTTGTACCTAAATACTAGTTTCTTTTGAAATGTTGGAATCTGCCAGCGGGACTGCGCTTCTCCCTATCACCAAAACAGTCATAGCTTCATCCATTCTTGTTGGGTTGACAACCACACTGATACTCTTCTGCAGCCACTTTCATCAGGTATGAAATGAAACCTCTCTGACATAAACATCAGGTATGTAACATTCTAAATGATTGCATAGCTGTCTTCAGAAATGGAACATTTTACGGTGTGACCTGCTGTGCAGTCGAGCAGTGACACAGCATGCAGCAAACGTTTCTCTTCTGCTCGGCTTTGGAGGGCTATTTTGGGCCTTTGCAGAAGCAGGGGACGTCAGGTTCATCGTTTTGGTGCTATGTGCAATCCTGTGTGGTTATGTTTACCAGGTCAAATCTTATGCCCCCTTTTCAGGGAACCTTGTGTTTGTTTGTGTTCTGTAATCTGTAACAGAACATATTTGCCTTTTGTGATCGGTTATGGGTTGTCTCATCTAAAAATAGCCTCTGATGCATTTAGTGTTTCAGTTAATTTAGCAGAATGTAATTGTGTGTTAATATTTTTCATCTTATCCATGTGCAAATTTCGCAGTGCCCGCCGTTCCGATTAAGTTACCGCGGCCTAGGCGAACCATTGTGTTTTGCTGCATTTGGCCCATTGGCAACGTCAGCATTCTACTTCTCAAATAGCAGCAGAAGCATTTCAAGGTACACTCTAGAATAACTAGTTCTCAACTATACTAAGTAGGAATCACTTTAGAGTATTGACGGCATTAAGGTTTGACTTCGGTCCATAGAAATATAAGAGCATTTAGATCATTAAAATGATGATCTGAATGCTCTTATATTTGTCCCTAGAGGGAGTATCAGAAGGATTAGGGCCCGCTTGGCTGCGTGATTGGTATGGTTGGGATTTTATAAATGAAAAATTGGTTTGGCGTGTGGAGTGTTGAGCAGAATAAAAAATCGATCTATATGTGTGGCCCGTGAGTGAGAAGGGCTATCGCCACTATAAAAATACATGATGAACATTTTATAAATCAATTTTAAATGTTCATGTGGGTACTAAGAATAATTTAAAAATGATCATGACTTTTTAAAAACATTTTCAGGATATGAGAGAAAAACATTTTATAAAATACATGATGAACATTTTGTTGTTAAACCACGGTGAAAAAATAGAAATTATACTATGTGATTTTTTTTTACATGGAAAAAAAAATAAGTCGCCCAGTGGTGAAAAAAACCAAAAAGGGAAAAGAAGGAGCCCGTTACCGTTGGAATTTTTTTTACAGGAAAGTCTTCGAGTAAAATAACAAATGTGAGAAGCTAGGAGAAAGAGCAAAAAAAAGGACGCGGAGGAATTGATCCCGAGCACACAGGCTCACGAAATCTGTCCCGCCCAATATAGCGTCGTGATACGTTTTGTGAAAGAGATGGGGCCGGTGTCAGGAGATTCAGACCGCGTGGAAATGAGAAGGAAAAGGAGAAAATCTCCTGGACGGTGGACCTGAAGTGCGTGGCTATTCGAGGCCGTGGAGACCGGGCGCCAGAGCCGTGGCTCGAGACGTCATTGAATTTCTGGTCCGTGATTCGAGCGTGCTAACGACGTCGTTGTGTTGCAGTAAATGCAAACGTGCGGTAGGTGGATCGAGCTGCCTCGTACCTCCACCATCTCCTCGTCTGGTCTGGTATTATCGAGAGCGGCTCGGCGGCGGCGGCTCCATCACTTAGGGTTGCGGTGAGGCGGCTCCGACGGCCATGGAGTTCTTGATGCAGCCGGTCAACAGGTGCTACTCTTACCCCTTGTGTCTGCTTCGTCGGCCCTAGATTGATTAGGGTTTATAGTTGTTGCAAGATCTGATTTTTCCTGGGGTGGGTGTGTTCGTGCAGTAGAACGCTGTTAGAGGAAGTGAATGACAGCGACATACCAATGGATCCTCTTCGCTATCCCGTTCTGTCGATGCCGAGCGGGGAGTTGCCGGCGGCGAGTGCATCAAGTGCAGATGCGCTCATCTGCTCGGCGACTGCCGTGGCCTGTGGGAGCAGTCGAGGGTGCAGACCGGCCACAAGCATCTGAACACTCAATAGAACAAGTTGAACCACAGGCTCCGGGATGGACACGACGGTATGGTCGCCTGCGACACCCTGTATACATCACCTAAATTTGTAGTTAGTACAGTTGTTGCAACTGGACTGAATGCAGGTTGTTTTCTGTGTATGAACTGAATAATTAGGCATGTTTGCTGTCAGTAAACACTTCGAGAAAACTAGTTCAGATAATTGAAAATAGAGCAGGCAATTCATGGAGTGGAGATGTAGGAGAGTGTGGTGGAATGAAACGAGGCCATGGGATGGCTGCACGATTATCTGCTGAATGGAGATATGGCGCATCAAAATAATATTTTTGTAAACTGTATGAATTGAAAATTTGAAATGAGATGAATTCTCTTAGAGTAAAGTGCTCATTGACTTAGTTTTAAAATCTTCAGTTCCAACACGACGATGATGTATGCTATACTAGACGGAAGCATCCAGAATGCAATCCTGAAATGAACATCCAAGGAGGAGGCTTCGGCAATGACAACCTAAGTGTCGGCGATGAAATGGCAGTAGTGGCAATGGGAGTGAGTGCATCGTCTTCGTCAGTTGCTCCCAATTTGGATGTGTAAACACCTCTTCGCGCCCCAATTGATTTTGCACAACATCTACAAAGGCGGTACCTTAGCATAGTGAGTCGATGTTTTTCATTTTTTCCTCTGCTTTCCAAGTTGAAGTTGGGCGACCCTAATCACAAGTCTCTATCCTGGGCGAAATGCTTACTGATATGTCTCATGTACCAGGTCGATTCTTTTGAGGGAGCAGAATGCCCGGTGCCAGCGCGAAATCAATACAGCCTGTGCTAATATCCAGGCCGACATGATCAAGTTTGTCGATAAACTCATGGATGCACTCAGCACAAGGTGCATATGCTACACAGCTAGGGGCTTTACTGATTGCCCAGCTAGAGCTATTGATATATCAAAAGGTCATTTTTTTTTGCTCAGCCTTCTGATTTTCCCACTGTTTTCCTTATGCTTGCAAACTCAGTTTAGTTATACTGTTATTAGGAGCGGATGTGCTGAGGACTCCTGCAGGGCCTAAAATTTCTGGAGTGAGACTTGATATGTCTGCATGCTCGGGTAATTACAATTTTTTTTGGTCCTGCCCACTGTTTCTGAATAGAAACCTGTAAACCGTAACACCCTGTTCAAATTGTCAGATGGCAACCCCTCGATAAGAAGGAGGCGATATGAAACAACATCTCACGAGCAGCACAAGAGGCAGCGGACTGACGAAGCAACTATGACCATTCTCAGAGATCAAATTGAATGCTTTGCTAAGCACGTGCTGCAACAGCGAGTTGTTCATTGACCTGCCGAATGATGGGAGCACCACTATATTTGGTGAGAGGACGAATGAACTCCGTGGACGCAAATATGTATTCAGGTTTCCAGACTGACCCCTGGACAAGGGGGGGTTATCCCTTACCCCCCAACGCCATCTGTTACGGACCTTTTAGTTGAGTTCTTTGCCACGACTATTGCATCTTCTTCAAATCGTTGTACCAAGTATGATCTGGTAATGTGTATTGCTACTGGCTGATGGCAAGCTTGGTGTATCGCTGCTGAACTGCTTTTCGATCAGCCGAAGTGATGGAAATTTGAGCTTGCCCAGTCTAGGGGTTATTTTAGACTTGCTCTGCTGTTAAATAGTCTGAAACACTTATAGAGTTCTTTAGAAGTTCTTTCCCTTCTCTGTAGCAAGACATTGGTTTTATATCAAGGAAATCAGAGAGGAGAGCTCTCTTTTTATGTAAATCTTAAATAATGCCCAAACTCTTAATTATTTATGCAGAAAGGGAATATGTACCAACTACCAGTACTTCACATAATAGATACGCATCCATGTATATTAGTCAAGTCTAGATCTTGGTCAAGTACAATGCTATTACTCTGTTAAAATTTGTCGTTGATGTTCTAAGTCTGACAAGCAAGTCATATTGGGATGTATGAGAATAGACTTCTAGCTTTACCCGCTGCAAGGAAATGCATCATTTCTATGATAGCGGCGTTCCATGATGCAAGGACATGCTCTAAGAATAATGTGACACAAGAGTGGAGGTTTGCGCTTCTTTGCCATCAAATTATTTATTTGCTATTGATTTGGAATAATAATTTGCATAGGTCAGACATTCATGAAGTATGCTCTTCAGCTCCTAAGTTTGAACAATGAGGGTTACTTGCCTTTAAATCAATGCTCGGTTGCAATTTTCTTATTCTGTACGAGCATTCCTGAATCATGCTTTTCTGGTTGATAGGAAGTCTAGTAAACTTGTTATTTAACAAAACAATTATGAGTTCGAACTTGTAACAACATCAGATTACACCTTCACTTTTCTTATGCTACAGGTGATCTGTCATTGTCAAGTTGTGAATATATTTTGCCATATGGTATTCTTGTGCTTTTCTCTTCACTGGTCTGCCATACGTTTTTGTGATGCGGCATTCTAACAAGGCTCCCATCATTTATGGTATTGTTACATTTTCCTCATCTACGAGTTAGCAAAAGAACTTGAAATCCATTCTTAATTGTGAAACACACACATGATTAGGACATGAACTGTTGTTCAAGCCTAGAAATTTGTACTATAAATACTTTTTAAGCACTACATCGCTGCCGCAGGCAGTTCTTTTGAGTTATTCTACCTATGTTGGTATTTCACTTGCAAAGCACCTAAATGTTTCAGTTCTGACAATCTTTCTTAATTTTCATGCTAAGCACCTAAATGTAGTATTCTGGTGCTTGAAGTACAACAGATATGCTTGTTACAGCTTGCTCTGTTTTCCCCCTTACAACCATTTAGTCTACCAACGAACATAATTATTTTTAATTTCTTGCCTTCTGATGTGAACTATAAATTTGTTCTTCATTTGTAGATGGATGACGCTCTGACAACCAGAAGCATCAGGAGTACATATGAAGAGAAGAAGTGCTTAGTAGAGGCTTCCATTGCTTACAACTGCAGGAGCAAAACTCATTTGTCTATACGAATAATCTAATTCCTTTGTCGCCGGTCATGAACTATATATAAATGGTCTTGTTAATCACTATGTGGATAAAAGTGGACCAGAAATAGAATACCTTGGTGAAATTCATTTTCACCGTCCTATTTAGACGTGGGTGCTTGGTATGAAGATTTAGTGCTGCATAATTTTTATAAATGAAATTAGTACTTTTCTTGTTTAATTGCTAGAGTCCTCTACAATTATCAAGATATACGGTCATTTTATTTTTACTTTAATCATTTCGATCATTGCGTCAATTTTTTGTTGCTTGGTATGAAGATCAAGCAACAGGACTGGCAAGTATCTTTTGTAAGTTTAGAGGGAACAAGTAAGATGTGCTGTCACCGTTGGAATAGATATGAGAACCGTGCGGCAGAAGATTGCTTTGGTCGCTCCAACGGGTAGATGCATTAAATGACTCTAGGTGCTGCCGCCGTTCGTCCAGAAGACGGCTCATATTGTGGCGGAATTTCTGATCCGCGACGCATAATTTCTGTCCCGCCACGGGCCTGTGTGACGACGTATCCATTATTGGTTCCGACAGCTGGGCCATGGACCTTAATAACAAATCTGGAAAGGAAATTCTAGCTGTAAAAAGCGAACCACAGCAGCCCATCTCGAGAGACACGAAAGGTACAGATAACGAGACCACTGCAGCTCGTGATCACATTAGCACTTTCGCAAAAAAAAGGAGTTTAATAGTCTGATTTCTATAAATGTTAAGTTGTGCTTTAAATTTAAAAAATGAGATAAATGTTAACTGGTTTAAAATTCATGTGTTATTACTAAACTTGTGAAACGATGACAATCACTTGATTTGAATGGAAAAAAAGTTGGTCATGGGTCGAGGCCGAATGCATAATGAGGGCGAACTTGGAAAAGGCAAGGACAACGGGGTCAGGCTAGTTGCGTGTCCAACATGAGCTAAGGGGGTAACCATTTGTGAATAATAATGAACATGCAACTAAGCTAAGTCGTGTAGAACAAAAATGGTTGACCCCCAATTGTGTGTTGATGGTGAACTTGCAAATGGCACAAAATATTGGTGACCCCCTCCGACCTCCAGTTGCATGTCGATGTTGGACTTTCAAATAAGACAAAAAAAGTCAGACCCAACTGCGAGTGAGTCAGAAAAACGACATGCCCTAGTTGCAAGTCCACCCTCAACTCACAACTAGGGAAAAAGATAGAACTCACTTGTGTGCCAACTATGGACTTGCAAGTGGGATAAAAAAAAGTAGCTCGGAGATATAACTCGCTTGTGTGCCAACTATGGACTTGCAAGTGGGATAAAAAAAAGTAGCTCGGGCCTAGTTGCGAGTTGAGGGTGGACTTAAAACTAGGGCAATAAAGGTAGGGCCTAGTTGTGGGTCAAAAGGGTGGATTTGCAACTAGACATAAAAAAAAAGTGGAGGATCACTTGCATGTCGAGAATGGACTTGCAGCTAGGAGAAGATAAAACATGTGGTCCAATTTATGAGTTATGGGTGTGGGCTTGCAACTAGGAAAAAAGGTTCGATGACCGGGGCGATGCTATGATGGCATGCGAGAGTGGCTTTCTTTGAACGGTTAAAGCGATGTTGCGGCGGCGTGCTTTCATGACCCCGGCGATGCTCCGACGGAACCCTGATTGCTTCTACGATGCTGCAATGGCGTGCTTCTCGGACGCAGCGGTGTTGCGGCGATGGCATAACTATTTTAATGATGCTACAACGACAACACATCTGCTCCAACGACACTACTCTAAGCATTGCTATATAGGAGCAAATCATGACTCCATGTGCTTGCTAGTACCAAATTCAACGAACACCCACAATCAACGTCAAAATATGGTCGTACCAGATCCACCTATCACGCTTGCTATGAGCTTTCTTTGGAAACTGTTTGTAGCATCAACTACATGTGTAGGCACGTGCTAAGCACTACGTGTGAAGCGCAAGTAAAAAAATTGTTAAACAAACATAACTTCAGGCGTCATGACAGGTGTTCACATGGGCAGGGATGGAAATGGGTACCCATTACCCATGTACCCTATGGGTAAAAACCCTATTAAGGCAAGGGTATGGGACAAAAAGTTAGCAATGGGTATGTAAATAGGGAAATCTCAAACTCACCGGGTAGAGCGGGGTATGGGTATGAGATCATATAACCCATACCTACATACCCATACACCCTTATAAATATCTAACATACATGGGAAAATTACATTTACCCTTTGTCGTGAGTTTGTGAACTTCAAATGTATGACTATGTGCTACTGTTTATGACTACGTGTTGATGTTTTGATGTGTTGTTGTGTACAAGAAAGTGTTGATGTTTACAGAATGTGTTGATGTTTATGATGTGTTGTTCTTTATGAGTATGTATTGATGTTATTATGTGGTGTTGTCTATAAATTATGATTATATGTTTTTGTTTATGATTATGTTTGATGTTATGCAAACGTGGGTATTTCTATCCGCGAATACCCATAGACCCTGTCGGGTGATGGGTATGGGGGAAAATTATACCCACTAGCAGGTATTTATATGCGACGGGTAAGGGTATGGGATGGCTCCCCCCGCACCCAAACTCTGCGGGTGCCATCCCTACACGTGGCACGTGTGGGGGGGGGGGGGAGACAGACGTTGCGCGCCACACAATCATGTGCAATCACACGGCACCGGACACGGATGACGAAGCCCAAAAATCATCAGACTGTTCTTAATGTTTTCCTAATTTAAATATATTAAATGAGAAAGAAACACGGGAGAACTTTGAGCATGGGGAAGTTAAGGATCCAGCAATTTAGAAAATGAATACAATATAAGAAAATTATAGGATTTATTTAATTGAAAGATTATTAAAAATGAATACAATATACAAGAAAATTAAAGGATTTATTTAATTAGAAAATGAATACGGGACAACTTCGAGCATGGGGAAGTTCAGGATCCTAAAATAAGGTAGCAGTTCAGAAAATGAATACAATATAAGAAAATTAAAGGATTTATTTAAGTGATTGATTTGTAAAAAGTTAATGCAATATAAGAAAATGAAGGATCCTTCAATTAATTAATAGATTTTAAAAACATAAGTACAATATATAAGAAAATTAAAGGATTTATATAATTCAAAAAAGATTGTGGTATGTTATGGGAGGAACCTAGGCCAGAGTGGGTATACAGTATAAGAAAATTAAAGGATTCACTTAATTGAAAGATTTTTTTAAAGTGAATAAAATATAAGAAAAGGAAGAATTCATTTAGTTGATAGATTTAAAAAACATAAGTACAATATATAAGAAAATTAAAGGATTTCAAGCATACAACGTTTCGTATTAAAAAGCCGCATCTATATTGATCTTGATGATATCACGACATGGTTCGAAATCACTATTTTTACGGAGTACTAGTTTCGAAGATCACTCCCACCTTTAAAAAAGATGGTGGTATGTTATGGAAGGACCCTAGGCCAGAGTGGGTATACAATATAAGAAAATTAAAGGATTCACTTAATTGAAAGATTTTTAAAAAGTGAATACAATATAAGAAAATGAAATATTTATTTAGTTGATACATTTTAAAAACAGTACAATGTATATAAGAAAATTAAAGTATTTATTTAGTTAAAAAAGATGGTGGTCTGTTATGGAAGGACCCTAGGCCAGAGTGGGACCCCATGGTGCAGCGGCCTGTTATCCTTCCACTCGTTGGAAGGTGGCACGGAGTGAACGCTGCTCAGAGCCTGAGAGGCCGAAGCATTTGCCCTAGCCACCCAGCCCACTACCAACTTGATATATTTTAAAAACATAAGTACAATATATAAGAAAATTAAAGGATTTATTTAATGGGAAACGTTACACATCACCCGACGGATAATCACGTTTGCGTCCGCACCCTCGGTTGCTTGCCACGCGTCCCCTGTAGACCGCACCAGCACATTCTTTGCAACGGCCATGGCTCGTACCTTATCCTCATCTCCTCAATCTCCTTCCTGAATCAGTGGTGCCAAGCGAGATGGTCGTCTGCACCATGAGTGTGCCCTTGCTCGCCACCGCCACGTGCTGGCAGCCATCCTCACCGGCTAGGCAGGCCTTTGCCGTCGTCATCGGTCGTCGCGGCGGCGCGCCGTTGCAGCTAGGCCTCGCACCGTAGTCGCCCTTGTCACCCGCCTCCACCATGACGGTCGGCCATGTGTGATGCGCCACCTCGCCGGTGAGGTGAGCTTGTCATCGCTCCTCTCTCACCACCATTTGACGGAAGCAACATGGTAGTGGTTTCTGCAACGTAGCCGTTGTTTCAGGAATTATTTCTGCAACGCGGCCGTTGTTTCAGGAATTGTTTCTGCAATCTCCAAATTTTTGCAACATGGTAGTTGTTTCTGCAACACAGCCATTGTTTCAGGAATTGCTTCTCCAACGCGGCCGTTGTTTCAGGAATTGTTTCTGCAACACGATCGTTGTTTCAGGATTGTTTCTGCAATGCGGCCGTTGTTTCTGCAACTGGTTTGTTGTTTCAGGAATTAGTGCGTCGGGAAGGCAACAAGCCGCGTGCGAGGAGTTAGATCGGACGGCTCGTGCGCGGAGATCCGACGGCTGTCGAGGTGGTGGATGTTTGCTAGACGTCTACCGGTAGACGCATAGGTATGTTATGGAAGGACCCTAGACCAAAGTGGGTATACATACAATAATACAATATAAGAAAATTAAAGGATTCACTTAATTGAAAGAGTTTTTAAAAGTGAATACAGTATAAGAAAATACAATATAATAAAAGTAAAGGATCCACTTAATTGAAAGATTTTTAAAAAGTGGATACTGTATATGAAAATGAAAGATTTATTTAATGGATACATTTTAAAAACATAAATACAATATATATATATATATATATATATATATATATATATATATATATATATATATATATATATATATATATATATATATATATATATATATATAAGAAAAATAAAATAGGCAAAGTCACGCAGGCCTAGAATCCAGACCTAACATCCACACCACATTAATGCCCGACATGGGGGTGCAAATTCTCCTGAGTGAGTGAGCACGTCGATGCTAGTGCTCCGGACGAATATTTAAGCTGGTGTGTTTGTTTGTAAACAAGCGAGGTGGGCACCCGCAAAAAAAAAACAAGTGAGGTGGGACTAAAGGGAGAGAAGTGGAGTGACTCGACATTCGACAGTGCGCGCAGCAAAAGCAGAAAGGGTAAAAGAGAAGGGAAATGTTTGGGATCAGCAGACCGGCCGAAGCTTGGGCCGACGCCACACCCACGCGTCCACTGTGTTTCCTTTTTCCAAGCGAAAGGTGATCTCGTGTGACCCTTGTCTTATCTCTTCCCGTCCACTACTTTTCTTTCTTCCAGCGCGAACCTCATCTATTCCCCCTCGTCTTTCTAGTAAACAAGCCATGAGCACCACACCTGTCGGGGAAACTGATCCACCCACGAACACCTATGGGACCGGAGCCCCTTTTCGGTACGGCAAGGGGCGGAGATTGCACGAAGAGCAGATCGAGGCGAGACACACGAGCGATTTACCCAGGTTCGGGCCGCACGGATGCGTAAAACCCTACTCCTGCCTTGGTTTGTATTGAGTTCTTGGCTCGGGAGCGCTGGAAGCTACAGTACTCCTCGGCGGCTAACGAGACCGAGCGTGAGAGTGTTCGAATGTCTAACCCCCTTCTACGTTGCGCACGGGCCTCCTTTTATATGCTCAAGGGGTCACCGACAGGTGGCAACGCAGTTGAGGGTAAAAATGGAAAAAGGGTGGTAGTTGGTACAGTGTTCCATACCTAACCCTGACGGCAGGGGACAAGGGCATTAAATGCCCATCGCCGTCGCCCAAACAGTGCAAAAAGGGCCGTCAGGGGCGCCACCGTTCGCCACGATGGCATCCTTGTCATCGCCGCTTGCCACTACGTACCCCTGGCTGCACAGCCTTCCACCACGTACGCCTGGGAGGATCCCAGAGCGACGCATGGGTGGATGTGCTGGAGCGCGGGCACTGAGTGGAAGCTTGCCGCGGCAAGCGCCTTGCCGCGGTCGCTATCTTGTCGCTTCCGGGAGCTTGTCGCTCACCAGGCCTTGCCGGGACGCGTGGCGCATCGCGGCAAATTTCTTGAGGTGCCTTAGTTGGCCTCCCCGGCAAGCTCCTCTTGCCAGGGTCTTGCGCCTTGAGTGGCCTTGTGCCTTGAGTGGCCTTCCCGTCAAGCTCCTCTTGCCGGGGCCTTGTCTCCTTGGCTTGGATACTTTGTTCTTGAATGGCTCCAAAGGAACCACGGAGGACCTTGGCGACCACCCGGCAAACCTGGCCGCGGGACGCTGCGACTGCCCGTGCACAAGTTCGGGATACTAAGGGTACCCCTACTTTAGTACACCGACAGGAGTCCCTGGGCCTAGGCCATACACGGTGCCGAGCGCTGTTGGGCCAGGCCCAAAACAGTGCACGGGCACGCGCGGCCTGGTTCTCGCCGTATCTTTCTCCGTATCCGCCGCGCCCTCCCCTAACGGCACGCGTCGATCGCGGCGTCGTGGGAGAGATCGTGGGCGGTTTCTTTAATCGGAAATGCGGAACGTCCGCCCCCTCCCCCTTTATAAGCAGGGGGAACAGGGGCAGTTCGTCCATTCGCCCGTTGCTTCTTCAATCTTGAGAGCCTCTGCCGCTCCCCTTCTTCCCAAAGCTTGAAAGAGAGTTGCGCTCCGCCCCCCGTCGCCACCAGCACCACCAGCGCCGTCGACCTCCCTCACCGCTTCCGCCATGGCTCCAAAATGCGAGAAGGGGAAGACCACGAAGTCGGCCGAGGCGCTGCGGCTCGCGGCGCTGCGAAAGAAGCGGGCTGTCTTCCCCCCCAAGCTTGCCGCGAGGAAGCTGAGGGAGAACTATTACCTCTTCTGGTCGGGGGAGACGCGGGCGCATCCGCGCACCAAGGTACTCCCAGCCATTGCTTGCGAAATGGCTCCGAACGGATATGCGTTCTTTGCCTTGTTCTTCTACTACGGGCTCTGGCCGCCTTTCTCTGAATTCTTCTGCGACATCATGAACACCTACGGGTTCCACCTCCTCGACTTCACCCCCAACGCCGTTCTGACCATGGCAGTTTTCACACATCTCTGCGAAAACTTTGTCGGAGTCTTCCCCAATGTTGCCCTTTTCCGCCACTTCTTTACGCCCCGAGTTGAGAGAGGAGAGCCGTTATCCGGCGGGGTCTCCTGGATCTCGAGGACGCACAAGAAGGACGCTTATCTGGAGGGAGAGCTTCGCGGCAAATGGGATGAATGGAGAGCAGACTGGTGCTGGATTGTAGAGGAGAACCCGCAGCCATTTACCGCCCGGCGCCAAGCCCCAGTAGTACGCGGCAACGACTGGAGCGACCTGGCCCCGGAAGACAGTAGACTGAAGATTGCCACTGCCCGGATCCTTCGCCTCAGGCTTGCCGGGCTAACTGTAGGCGCAGTTGGCGCAGACTTCCTTCGCCGCCGCATCGCCCCCTTGCAGGAGAGGAAGAGGCCCGCCTGGGAGTTCGAGAACGCGGCGGATATCATGAGGCTGCGCCCGGGCCTCAACTACAACTTCACTGTCCTGGAGCTTAACGGGATGCTCCAGGAGCTGTTCAAGTATGACCCCGATCATCCCGAAGTGTTCAGGTTGCCGAGGGGGGTCGTCCCGCTATGCAATAACTCCGCGCTCAGCCGCATCCGTGCAATGATGCCGCTGTGCGACTCTCATGGGATTGACCCAACTTGGCAAGAGCCTGCCGACGAAGCTGTGCAGGAGTTCTTCGACAACTTGGAAGAAACGCCGATTTGCTCCGACGAGAAGAAGGGCTTCACCCGCGACACCACCGACAAGGAGATGGCGTACATCGCCACCAGGCTGGAAGAGGCGGCGGCGGCCGCGGCCGCGGGCGAGTTCGGATACACCGTGGAGGAGGCGGAGGCAGCGGAGGCGGCAAGCCTTGCCGAGCGAGAGGAGTTTCTCGGCGCGGGCGGGCCTGCCGGCGAGGGAGGGCCTGCCGGGCAGGATGCCGAGCCGAGCGAGCCCGCCGAGCAGGGTGCCGAGTCGAGCGAGCCCGCCGAGGATACGGGCGGCTGATGACCCACAACCGTAAGGGATCTATTGCAGCGTTTTCGATAAGTAAGAGTGTTGAACCCAACGAGGAGCAGAAGGTATTGATAAGCGATTCTGAGCAAGAAATTACTGCAAGCACTGAAAGATAACTTTTTAGGGGTTTTCTCGATATAAGCAACAGGAAAGTAAAAGCAAGCAATGTAAAAGGCACTGAGAGTAACAAGTGGCCCAATCCTTTCTTAGCAAAGGAGAGGCCTAACAACTGAACTTATAAAGGCTAAAGCGTTCCTGAGGACACACGGGAGAAATAGTCATGTGCTTTCACCATATCCCGTATCGATACTATGTTATGTGTTGATAAGTGTTAAGTGGGTGGATCTATGCTAGTACACTCTCTAGACTAAGATGAGTGCACTCTTATGATTAAACACCTTGCAAGCATCCGCAAATACAAGATAGAATTTAAGGCAAAAGCCTAACCATAGCAATACGATCGAGGATCCATTGTTCCCTTATGCAAAAGCGTGCGAACTGGGGTTCAGGTTTCTGTCACTCCGGCAACCCACCGTAAGCATTCTTTGTACACAATGTATTCTCCTAGGTCCTTAATAAGGCGAAGTGTTGAGTGTTCGACTCACACAACACCACTAGTAGAATGACAACACAACTTAAGTATCAAACAACACATATTACTTCAACAGCATATGACTACTAACAACAAGACTTTCCCATGTCCTCAAGAACTAAGGTAACTACTCACAAGACATAAAAGAGATCATGATCAGTGGAGATAAATGGGTGATAAACAATCTGGACATAATAATATTTCTCCAACAAAACTCAATAGCATTCATCACAAAGTAGTAATCAACACCGATGGAGTAGAGAGGATAGGTAGTACGAGTTACAACACAAGTTGCAATTGTGAGATGAGATTTGGATGAAGATGGAGATGGTGCTGGTGTTGGGGATGATGTTGATGATGATCTCGATGATGCCCGTGACAATGGTGATGACGATGGCGACGATCTCCCCTTCCGGGAGGTGATCTCCCCGGCGGAATCTGCCTGCCGGAGATGGCTTTTTCTCCTCTGTAGGTTTCCGCCACGGAGCGGCGGCGGAACTCCGTAAAAACTCTCGTTTTTAGGGTTTTCGGATAACGGAGAGTATATAGGCAAAAGGGGGCAGCCGGAGGTGGGCTAGGGGCTCCAGGCGCCCCCCCGGCGCGGCCAGGGGGGCGCGCCCCCAGGGCGCCTGGACGCCCTGTGGCCCCCCTCTGGTTGCCCTTTCGCATGTCTTTGTGATTCGTCCGGAAAATATCCTCCGTCAATTTTCAGGTAATTTGGAGGTATTCTTCTTCAGCAACTCAGCGTCCACTTTTACCGCTGAATCATGCGTATGCTGCTTCGGCACCGGAAAGTTGCAAACTGTGTAAAATAGGCCAAAACAACATAAGAACATCATCGTAATGTGAAATATATCAATGAATAAGGATAAATTATGATACAAAATAGTGATGCATTTTGGACGTATCAACACCCCCAAGCTTAGACCTCGCTTGTCCCCAAGCGAATACTGAGCTCGGTAAACCTGTCCACAAGTTTAGAGAGTGAAGTGTCGATAAATAGAATACGGACAAGAAGCATCACTGTTTTTTTACCAACTCGAATATCCTCAACAGCAATCTTCAATTCATAAGGCCCTTATAAAAGAGTGGTAACACTTATATTCGGAAGCAGGGCTAAGGAAACTCATTGAATCGTGGCAAACATGTCCTTTGGTCAAAGAACAACTAATAGCTTTTACTTTTGCTCTTTCTTTATGCTTTGATGAGATTAATGGAAGCTTTTGAAAGAACATGTTATCAGGGAAGAAGTGAAAGTGTTAACACAAAGGAAGATATTTGCCTTAGCTGGGCATGACAAACAACTTACTTATCAAATGATAATGTCAACAAGGATATGATATGACAAATCTTAATGCAACTTTATATGAATGAATCCTTATCAACATCAAATGTCTGCTCTCTTTGAGAAATAGAAGGAAGTAGGAATAACCGACTCAATCTAAAATTAAAAGATAGGCCCTGCTCTAGGGTAGTAGGGAAAACTCATGTGCCATCCTTAAATCAAACAGAATGAAAACAAGTTTTGAGAGGTGCATGATTTGTCAACGAATGCTAATAGATAACTCAATTACTTCTTGAGCTGGCAAGTTTCGAGGAACGGCTCCCGCACGAGGACGATCATCCTCTTATTCTCCTTTGTTTATCACGCCAAAGTTTTCTGATTTCTCATGAACAAAGCGTGAAGGAGGGTTTGTTTGTTATATTATTTTTTAGCCGGGCGCACTCTTTGCCAGTTATTGTATTATGGGTTTGCACATTAGACATGCAATCCCGGGGTGAAGCTTGTCCAACTCAAAAAGACCATGAATTAACTATTACTTCCTCATGAGCTAAAGTAGAGGCACAAAAATAAAAGATTTTGAACATTTAAGGATAACACATAAATTCTGTACTTTAGGAGGTGGTAGTGGAATACCACGAGTAGGAAGGTATGGTGGACTCATATGGAAGGTATTGGTTTAAGGGTATGGATGCACAAGCAGAATTTCGCTTAGTACAGAGTTAGGCTAGCAAAGGTTTTGAGAGAACAGACAATTGATGATGACTAAGATGCAAAACAATATAAAGCATAAACATTGAAATAAGCATAACACATCAAGTTGTCTTCCTTGTCAGCATAACACTTCAAGAAAAATAACATAAAGGTTTTGGATATGTCGATACTTTAGGAAAATCATGCTTGTTGTTATGACCAAAGCTATGTTTGCCAAGATCAAGTAAAGTTTTCACAGCCATACCTGATATAAGGTCAATACTCCCCATAAGAGTCATCATATAAGGTCGATTGCGTGAAGAGAATACCGAGTGCAGCAAAAGGAACCAAGAAACTTCTCATTAATATTCCATCATAGACGACTCCACACTCACGGATACAATCTCCCCACCGAAGGAGTGATAGACCTCAATGCACACACCTATTTCATATAATAACCTCCCTAGACATGATACGACTCTACTTGACTCTAAAAGACAAAAGGTAAAGATAAAGATACCGGGCACTCCCCCAAGCTTGGAACAAGCCAAGGGAATGCCGTTACCCAAGGAGATTTCACTCCTCATCCTTGTTGGCGTTGATCACGTAGTCCTCGGCGAAACGCTTCCATGGAAGGGGTTCTCCAGTCTCATATGAGAAGTTTGTCTCCTGAATCCTGCATGCAGCACCCATACTCATGCGCATAAACCTTAGTTCATACTCACAGTTCTGGCGATGTAGATCATAAATTTGCCCTTGGAGCTCTTCAATTCTTTCTTCAGACGCGGTGATGCTTTTCCACATCTCCTTCATCTCCTTCAGGAAGTAGGTCTTCAGCTCGTTGATGATGTCAAAGTTCGCTTCAACACCACGCTCGATCATCTTCTTGTACTCGAAGACTTCTTGCTCCACTTCTTCCAGCCTGGCCTGGATGCTCCCCTCCTTGATAGGTCCCTTCAGATCTTCTTGATGAAGGACACCGTCCTCCATCCGAACAACCTGAGGGTGCTTCTTCACCTCAGCGAGGTAAGGGTTGATGACGTTGACGACGAACTTGTCCTTGGGGGAACTTGGAGAAGCCATGGCACCTAGATTCAGCTGAAAGATTCCCTGGCAGAAACAGATCGAAAAGAAAACACACGAAATCGCAAGATACGTTGCCGGAACAATCCGGGCAAATATATAGCAAAAATTTATGCACAGAAAGGAAGGTAACAGGCTAAAGCGGGGTCGGAGACGGACTCCCGGGTGTCCAGGCGCCCTGGCGGCGCGACCAGGAGGTAGGGCGCGCCTGGACCCCCTGGAGCTCGTCTCCGGCTCCACTTAGGCTCAGAATTTTACTAATTTTGCAAAAACTCGTAATACGGAACTTTTATGGCGGTTCGTGATGTTTCCTTACCGTAATATATACCTTTTCTTTATTCTGCTTTTGCTGGCGTCTGAAACAGGGTTGCAACATGTTCTTCGTGAGTTGTTGTGTATATTATATTCACATCAACATTGACAGGGTCTCCTGCTATGTAATGTTTAAGTTTTTGCCCATTCACAACTTGAGGTTTGGTGCCTTCAAAATTGTTAATCTTAATTGCACCAGACCGATAGACTTCTTCAATATGAAATGGCCCTTCCCACCTGGAAAGTAGTTTGCCTGGAAAAAACCTGAAACGGGATCTAAACAACAAAACTTTATCACCAACATTAAATTCACGTTTCAGAATCTTCCTATCATGCCACTTCTTTACCTTTTCCTTGAACATTTTAGCGCTCTCGTAAGCTTCACTTCTCCATTCATCTAGAGAAGTCAAGTTCATGAGACGCTTCTCACCAGCTAATTTTGGGTCAGCATTAAGCTCTCTAACAGCCCAGAAAGCTTTGTGCTCTAACTCTAATGGCAAATGGCAAGCCTTGCCATACACCATCTTATAGGGGGACATGCCCATGGGGTTTTTGTAAGCAGTTCTATATGCCCACAAAGCATCTCCTAACTTATTTGACAAGTCCTTTCTATTTCTGTTTACTGTCTTCTGCAAGATCAACTTAATCTCTCTATTGGTGAGCTCAACTTGCCCACTAGTTTGAGGATGATATGGTGAAGCAATTCTATGGTTGACATCGTATTTGGCTAAAGCTTTTCTAAAAGCTCCGTGCGTGAAGTGTGATCCTCCATCAGTCATGAGATACCTAGGTACACCAAACCTAGGAAAAATAACATCTTTAAGCATTTTCAAAGATGTCTTGTGATCAGCACTTTCAGTGGGGATTGCTTCAACCCACTTGGTCACATAATCAACAGCTACTAAAATGTGAGTGTACTTGTGCAAAGAAGGAAAAGGACCCATAAAATCAAAACCCCAACAATCAAAAGGTTCAATCACTAGTGAGTAATTCATAGGCATCTCGTTCCTTCTACTAATGTTACCAACTCTCTGACATTTATCACAGGCTAAAACATAATTTCTAGCATCCTTAAAGAGAGTAGGCCAATAAAAACCTGATTGAAGAACCTTATGTGCAGTCCTCTCACCGGCATGATGTCCTCCATAGGGACTATCATGACACCGTCTGAGAATGTCCTTCTGCTCATGTTCCGGTATGCATCTTCTCACGATCCCGTCGGGACCTTCTTTGAAAAGATGTGGGTCATCCCAAAAGTAGTGCCTCAAATCATGAAAGAACTTCTTCCTTTGCTGAAATGTTAAACCTGGAGGCAAATACTTTGCAACAATAAAATTAGCATAATTTGCATACCAAGGATCGGAAAGAGATTGTACTTTTACAACGACAAGTTGCTCGTCTGGAAAACTATCGTTGACTGGGATGGGATCGTGCGGTATATCTTCCATCCTTGAAAGATTGTCCGTCACCGGATTGTCTTCCCCTTTCCTATCAACAATCTGCAAATCAAATTCTTGAAGAAGGAGTACCCATCTGATAAGCCTTGGCTTGGCATCCTTCTTTGTCATAAGGTACTTAATGGCAGCATGATCCGTATGAATAATAACTTTGGAATCAACAATATACTGCCTAAACTTATCACAAGCAAATACTACAGCTAAGAATTCCTTCTCAGTAGTAGCATAATTCCTTTGAGCACTATCAAGGGTTTTGCTAGCATAATGTATAACATTCAATTTCTTATCAACTCTTTGTCCTAAAACAGCTCCAACGGCAAAATCACTTGCATCACACATAATCTCAAAAGGTAAATTCCAGTCAGGTGGTTGTACTATAGGAGCGGTTATTAAAGCTTTCTTAAGGACTTCAAAAGCTTCCTTACAATCCTCATCAAATACAAAAGGAATGTCCTTCTGGAGAAGATTAGTGAGGGGCCTCGAAGTCTTAGAAAAATCTTTAATAAATCTTCTATAGAAACCAGCATGACCAAGAAAACTACGAATACCTTTGATGTCCCTTGGATAGGGCATCCTCTCAATAGCTTCGATCTTGGCCTTGTCCACCTCAATTCCCCTTTCGGAAATCTTGTGACCAAGAACAATTCCCTCGTTAACCATGAAGTGGCACTTCTCCTAGTTGAGTACCAAATTTGTCTCCTCACATCTCTGCAAAACTTTATTGAGGTTGTGGAGACAATGGTCAAAAGAAGTTCCATAGACGGAGAAATCGTCCATGAAGACTTTCATAATATCCCCACAAAAACCATGAAAGATAGCAGACATACACCTTTGAAAAGTAGCAGGGGCATTACATAAACCAAAAGGCATACGCCTATAAGCATAAGTACCAAAGGGACAAGTAAAAGTGGTCTTCTCTTGATCAGCAGTGTTAACATGAATTTGAGAGAAGCCAGAATAACCATCGAGATAACAAAAGTGGGTATTTTTGGATAACCTTTCAAGCATTTGGTCTATGAACGGCAACGGGTAGTGATCCTTCCTGGTTGCCTTGTTCAACTTCCTGTAATCAATACACATTCTATATCCAATAATAATTCTCTGAGGTATTAGTTCATTTTTATCATTAGGAACCACAGTTGTACCTCCTTTCTTAGGAACACAATGTACCGGGCTTACCCACTTACTATCAGCTATAGGGTAGATAATACGTGCGGCTAGAAGCTTGAGAATCACAGTTCTTACAACATCCATCATCTTCAGGTTCAACCGTCGTTGATGATCAACAACTGGTTTAGCATCAGGCTCAAGGTTGATAGTATGTTGACAGATAGATGGACTAATCCCCTTAAGGTCATCAAGGGTATAGCCAATTGCGCCTCGGTGTTTACGGAGTACTTCCAATAGTCGCTCTTCTTCATATCCTGAAAGGTTAGAATTGATAATAACAGGATATACTTTCTTTTCATCTAAATAAGCATACTTGAGCGTATCGGGAAGAGGTTTAAGATCGAACACCGGGTCTTCTTTTGGTTTTGATAAAATTCCCAAAGGTTCAACCGGAAGGTTGTGCTTCAGGATAGCAGGTTGCCTCAAGAATATTTCATCTAGTTCATTTCTTTCCTGCATATGCAAATCATTCTCGTGGTCCTCCATATATTGCTGCAAAGGATCATTAGGGGGAATAGCAATAGAGGCAATACTTTCAATAATTTTATCATCACTAGGTAAATCAGTACCACGAGGCTGCTTAGAGAACTTAGAAAAATTAAATTCATATGGCTCACCATCGAATTCAACAGAAACTTTACCTTTCTTGCAATCTATTATAGCTCCACAAGTTCTAAGAAAAGGTCTACCAAAAATAATAGGACAGAAATTGTCCCTCTCTGAACCAAGTACCAGAAAGTCGGTAGGGTATTTTACCTTTCCACATAGGACTTCAACGTCCCTCACAATTCCGATAGGAGAGATAGTTGCTCTGTTTGCAAGATGAATGGTAACATCAACTTCTTCAAGTTCACAAGGGGAAATCTCACCGATGATCTCTTCATAAAGTGAATAGGGGATAGCACTTGCACTCGATCCCAAATCGCATAGCACATAATAATTGTGATCTCCTATTTTAACAGATACCACTGGAGTACCTGAAATTGGGCCTTTATTCTTGGCGGTGACAAGGTTAGTGGAAACAGCACAAAAATTTATATTGGAATCCAAAACATCATTAGTAGCAAGGTCTTTAATCAATGCAACTTGAGGATCGACCCTGATCTGATCCTCAGGCTCATCAATTCTTCTCTCACTTTTATTTATTACGCCTGTCACAAGGGAGTGCTCCCTTATCCTTGCGGGAAAAGGAGGCTTTTCATATATAACTGCAAGCAAAATAGGGTCAGCAACATGAATATCAACAGGTAGCTCTTTAAAAGGTTCATGATGCTGGTCTCTCTTCTTTTTAAAAGAATTCACGTGAGAGGCAAAATTCTTATAGAAATCAATCATTAGATGGGAATCAAGACCAATCTTAGAGCAAAAAGTATTGAAGTAATCAGTTTTCACATAGCTCTCAATATAATCATGTTCATAATTTATAGCGGGTTCAATACCTTTATCAATTTCCCAATCTTCGGTATTCCTCTGGATCCTTTCAATGAGATCCCACCTTTCTTCAACACTCTTCTTCTGAAATACCCCACTAGAGGAGGCATCCAGCATCTCCTTATCCTGACGAGAAAGTCTGGCATAAAAATTTGAAAGTATAATTTCCTTGGGAAGCTTATGAATAGGGCATTTGAGCATTAGGGACTTCAATCTCCCCCAAGCTTGAGCAATGCTTTCTCCGTCACGAGACCTAAAGTTATAGATATAGTTCTTGTCTCGATGAATTTCATGAAGAGGATAAAACTTAGTATAAAAGAGAGACATAAGCTCTTGCCAGTCAAGCAAGTGTGAGTTATCGAGTAGCCGATACCAATCTGAAGCTTTATCTATAAGTGATACGGCAAACAATTTCCTCATGACAAACTCCCTCGATACACCTGCAAGCTTAAATAATGAACATAGTTGTGACAGATATAGCAAGTGTTCACCGGGATGTCTGTCTCCTGCATAACGATTAGCCAAAACATAATCGATAATACCAGCTGGTATTTTATAAGGCACAATTTCAGTAGGGGGAGGAGCAACCACCACAGGTGTGGGGCGTCTTCCCGCAAGCAACGATCCAATAACAGGGTTGTCCATAAGGACAAAGAGCAGCAACAGCAAAAATAAAAACAGAATTATAAAAACTTCCTTACTAGTTTCACTTTACCAATAGCGCTACGCTCCCCGGCAACGGCGCCAGAAAACGGTACTTGATGACCCACAACCGTAAGGGATCTATTGCAGCGTTTTCGATAAGTAAGAGTGTCGAACCCAAAGAGGAGCAGAAGGTATCGATAAACGATTCTGAGCAAGAAATTACTGCAAGCACTGAAAGATAACTTTTTAGGGGTTTTCTCGATATAAGCAACAGGAAAGTAAAAGCAAGCAATGTAAAAGGCACTGAGAGTAACAAGTGGCCCAATCCTTTCTTAGCAAAGGAGAGGCCTAACAACTGAACTTATAAAGGCTAAAGCGTTCCTGAGGACACACGGGAGAAGTAGTCATGTGCTTTCACCATATCCCGTATCGATACTATGTTATGTGTTGATAAGTGTTAAGTGGGTGGATCTATGCTAGTTCACTCTCTAGACTAAGATGAGTGCACACTTATGATTAAACACCTTGCAAGCATCCGCAAATACAAGATAGAATTTAAGGCAAAAGCCTAACCATAGCAATACGATCGAGGATCCATTGTTCCCTTATGCAAAAGCGTGCGAACTGGGGTTCAGGTTTCTGTCACTCCGGCAACCCACCGTAAGCATTCTTTGTACACAATGTATTCTCCTAGGTCCTTAATAAGGCGAAGTGTTGAGTGTTCGACTCACACAACACCACTAGTAGAATGACAACACAACTTAAGTATCAAACAACACATATTACTTCAACAGCATATGACTACTAACAACAAGACTTTCCCATGTCCTCAAGAACTAAGGTAACTACTCACAAGACATAAAAGAGATCATGATCAGTGGAGATAAATGGGTGATAAACAATCTGGACATAATAATATTTCTCCAACAAAACTCAATAGCATTCACCACAAAGTAGTAATCAACACCGATGGAGTAGAGAGGATAGGTAGTACGAGTTACAACACAAGTTGCAATTATGAGATGAGATTTGGATGAAGATGGAGATGGTGCTGGTGTTGGGGATGATGTTGATGGTGATCTCGATGATGCCCGTGACGATGGTGACGACGATGGCGACGATCTCCCCTTCCGGGAGGTGATCTCCTCGGCGGAATCTGCCTGCCGGAGATGGCTTTTTCTCCTCTGTAGGTTTCCGCCACGGAGCGGCGGCGGAACTCCGTAAAATCTCTCGTTATTAGGGTTTTCGGATAACGGAGAGTATATAGGCAAAAGGGGGCAGCCGGAGGTGGGCCAGGGGCTCCAGGCGCCCCCCCGGCGCGGCCAGGGGGGCGCGCCCCTAGGGCGCCTGGACGCCCTGTGGCCCCCCTCTGGTTGCCCTTTCGCATGTCTTCGTGATTCGTCCAGAAAATATCCTCCGTCAATTTTCAGGTAATTTGGAGGTATTCTTCTTCAGCAACTCAGCGTCCACTTTTTACCGCTGAATCCTGTGTCTGCTGCTTCGGCACCGGAAAGTTGCAAACTGTGTAAAATAGGCCAAAACAACATAAGAACATCATTGTAATGTGAAATATATCAATGAATAAGGATAAATTATGATACAAAATAGTGATGCATTTTGGACGTATCAGCGGCTCGCTGGGGAACGGCTCCTCTTCCTCCTCATCGTCCTCAGGCAGCTCGCCACCACCAGCAGAGCCTCCAGCCCCACCAAGAAGGCGTCTCCGCAAGGCCGGGGTCGTAACGGAGCAGCAGGCGGGTCAACAGCCGTCGCGCCGCTCGACGCGCTCCACCGCGGCAAGCAAGGTTGCCGCAGGAGCGCCTCGTGCTTCCGCGGCAACTGGAGTGGGGTCTTCCCAGATCGCCGCTTCTGCCCCTGCCGCTCCTCACGCCTCGGCGGCAACCGGAGCGGGGTCGTCTCAGACCACTGCACCCGCTCCCGCCAAGCTGCCAAGGGAGCCCACTCCTCCGCCTCCTCGCGCCGGGACGCATGAGCCAGACTTCGACTTCTCCGCGCTCAGCTTCGACGAGGAAGAAGAAGAGTAAGATTTTGTTGTTCTTGTATTTCTTCAATTTTTGCTGTTTGGTCTTGTATATCTTTTGCCCCACTCTGAACCTGTTCCTTTTTTCAGAACTCTGGCCCAGAGGGCGGCAAAGAGGGCCAAGGTCCCGGTGATTGTCATCGAGGACGAGCCCGCCGTGCCAGCAAGGGGTGCGCCTCGGACAACCTTGCCGGACCCGGCGACTGATCTTTAGAGCAGCCCCCAGCACAGCCCCCAGCGTAAGTGTGTGGTTTACTTTCCGCTGTTAGGCGCACACGGGCGCTCTATCTTTGCTGATACTTGCTTGTTGATTTGTGTAGGAGCAGAGCAGACACACCAGGAGCGCCCGGAGACCGCCCCTGCCGTGCCACCTGCTTCAACCACGCCGCCAAGGGAAAGTTCCCCGGCAAGGGTCTCCCCGGCAAAGGAGAGTTCTCCGCCAAGGGCAAGTTCTCCGGCGAGGGACAGCACCAGTGGCCCTCCGCCGGCGGGGACTACAACTACGCCGCCAAGGGAGAGCTCCCCGGCGAGGGACACTGCCGAGGAGCCAGCTCGCACAGGTAATCTTCTTGTTTAAAAACTCCCCTTGGGCTTTTCTTCTTTTGATTCTTCTTTTTTGTATATTTGCTTGATTGTTCTCCTCCCTTTTCCTACCGTCAGATCCATCTACTGCGGAGCCTATGGAGACGGAGGCTGTTGTTGAGGAGGATACGCGCAGCAACACCGGCGACGCCGCTGCCATCGAAGGAGCGGCCGGTGCTAACGATCCCGCCGGCGACGAGGCCGCCAAGGCTGCTGCCGCAGCAGCCGGCGAGGGATCCGGCGATCACACTGACGGCCCTGAGGCCGCAGGAGCACCTGGCGCTACGCCGACCGCCGATCCCTCTGCCGCTGCCGCAGCCCCAGGCTCCGAGGAGCCCGAGCCAGGCGCCTACTTGAAGGCCGGCGACGGGGTCTTCATCAAGCTCCCCTGGGCGTCGAGCTCCAGGGCGCCGGTCAAAGGAGAAGCCTTTGACGGGGAAGTGCTCGCCTCTGCCGGGCTAACGCTTGTCGATGCGCCGAGCAGCAGGAGTGGCGAGCCTGAAGAGGAGCGGCTGTTGCGGAAGCTGCTCTCGCTCTACCGCGCCCGGCAGGCCAAGCTGGAGTCCCGCGAAGTGCTGGCCGCCAAGGCGGGAATCGACATTGAGAAGCGCGCGGAGGAGCTCCGGGCCCTCAACCAGGCAGCTCTCCTGTCCTTGGCAGAGGAGCGGGAGCAGCTTGCCGAAGAGCAGACGGCCTTCTTCCTTGAGAAGGCCGAAGTCGAAGAGCAGCAACGGCTTGCCGCCGAGAAGCTATCCACGCGAGAAGGCGAGCTGGTCCAGCGGAAGGTCAACCTCGACAGCCACGAGGAAGAGCTTGCCGCGCGCGAGCAGTCACTTGGCGGGGCACTCCAGGAAGCAAAGGATGTTGCCGCAGCTACCGAGACCGCCAAGAAAGAGTTGGAGACGAAGGTGGCGCAGCTCGAGGCCGATCTCAAGGCGAGAGGTGAAGAGATCGCCGCGCTCAAGCTCGAGCGGGAGAAGGACGCCCACAACCACTCGGAGCTGCAGGTTCGCCTCGCCGAGAAGGGCAAGGAGCTTGCCGCCGCCAAGAACTCTAATGCGGATCTTGAGTTGAAGCTAACCACTTTGACCAAGACGCTGGACGGCGCCAAGGAGCGGGAAGCGGCCCTAAAGGAGGAGGTCAGGGCCGAGAAGGCGTTGCTGGCGAGTGCCGTTGTCACCCAGAACAACTTCAGGGCAACCATCGAGCACTGGACGGAGGGTCTTGTGAACGCCGCCGTGGATATCGACAGGGAGCTGGCGCAGCTGGGGGCGGAGTATCTCGGGTAATCCTCCGACGAGAATCTCCACCCCAGCGCCAAGCTCACCCTATTCTTCAGAGGCGTGGCGACGGCCCTCCAGCAGCTCCGGGAAAGGATCCCAAAGCAACTGGTGGATGAGTCGCGCAAGCTTTGCGGAGCCCTTCAAAAGGTGCTGATGAAGGTGGCCTTCCGCAACCCTGGCCTCAACCTCACCAACGTCCTCAGGTCCCTGCCGTCGGACGCTGATCTGGACGTGCTCAAGGCCCTTGTCGCACCCATTGTGGACAAGGTGAGCGGTATCAAGAGGGTCGAGGGCGATCGCGCAGATTAGGCCGCCCGTTTTTCTTCTTTCCTTGTCGCTGCTTATCATGTTAGGAGAACAATTTGTTAGAGCCGCGACGAGCTATCTTGTAATAGAACTCTATTTCGGGTAATGGTTGCACTGTTATTTCCTTTACTCGATTCCTTGCTTTGTATGTTTTTGCCCTATGCTTTTAGGCAACTTGCCGGCGCAGGCACCTTAGCCGCGAGCACTGAGTGCGGAACTTCAGCAGCCTGCTGGCGGTGCCGCTACCGGCAAGAAACCTTGTCGCAACTAGTTGCAGCACACTTAAGTTGTTGAGCGTGCTCGAAAACAAAGTAAGGGCGCGACACTAGTCGTAGCACACTTAAGTCGTTGAGCGGACTCGAAACAAAGTAAGGGCGCAACTAGCTACGAGTAGGTTCCTCCGCGCACAGGTTTTCCATACAAAGCGCGGTCGTTCAAGGAAGATAACTTAAAAATTTAAAAATCTGATTGCTCAAACTTTGGCAACTTAGCTTTTGTGTTGTTCGCTTCCCGGCAAGGCAAAAATTTCTTGATCGGCGCTTGGTCCATACACTATCTTCTCCTCCCCCCCCCCGGCAAACTTGTGCGCGAGGGAACCTTCCTTTCCTTGAGAAAAAAAGAAAGAAGAGAAAACATAGATATGGAGCCTTTGGGCTCGTTATTGCTTACCGGGGGTAGGTGCTGCACAAAATGTCAGATTACGAATGCAAAATATAGAAAGCATGAAATTGACTAGATGTGCGGAGCACATGAGCTTTACTGATGCACGGGGTCTGCGCCCGGCTTTGTAGAAAGGATTACATGCAACAGCGGCAAGACTTGTACAAAAGGTGGTTGCCGGAGCGGGTCACGGCAACCGCGCCTTACGGGTAAAACTTACGAAGATGCTCGATGTTCCAGGAGTTGCTCACCGGAAAGCCATCTTCGGTCTCAAGGCGGACAGCGCCGGGCCTAGTGACTCGTTTCACCCGGTAAGGGCCTTCCCACTTCGGCGTCAACTTGTTGGAATTCTTGGCGGACTGAACGCGCCGAAGAACAAGGTCGCCTTCCTCGAGACTTCTGGCGTTAACTTTGTGGCTATGGTAGCGGCGCAAAGCTTGCTGGTATCGAGCAGCTCGTACAACAGCCTTAAGACGGTCTTCCTCAAGGAGCAGCGCGTCATCTTGTCGCAGCTGCTCTTGCTCGAGCTCATCATAAGCGAGCACTCGAGGTGACCCGTATACGAGTTCCGTGGGGAGAACTGCCTCCGCTCCATAGACTAGAGCGAAAGGTGTCTGCCCGGTGGCTCGATTTGGCGTCGTCCTGATCGACCAAAGAGCCGTCGGCAACTCCTCGATCCAGTTTCTTCCGCACTTGTGCAGCCTGTCGAAAGTTCTGGTCTTGAGTCCACGCAGCACTTCAGCATTTGCCCTCTCCGCTTGACCGTTGCTTCTCGGGTGAGCAACAGAAGCGAAGCAAACGTTGGCGCCAAGATCTTGGACGTACTGCATGAAGGTGTGGCTCGTGAATTGCATACCGTTGTCGGTGATGATCCTGTTAGGGATCCCGAAACGGCAAACAATCGATCTGAAGAACTTGACTGCTGACTGTGCGGTCACCTTTCTCACCGGTTCCACTTCCGGCCACTTTGTGAACTTGTCGATTGCAACGTACAAGTACTCAAAGCCCCAGGTTGCGCGGGGAAAGGGGCCGAGGATGTCGAGCTCCCAGACCGAAAATGGCCAGGATAAAGGGATTGTCTGGAGAGCTTGAGCTAGCTGGTGTATCTGCTTGGAATGGAACTGGCACACTTCACACTTGGTTACTTGTGCAGTTGCATCCTGGAGGACTTCTGGCCAAAAGAAACCATGCCGGAATGCTTTGCCGGCAAGTGCTCTTGCGCCAATGTGGTGACCACATATACCTCCATGTATCTCTGCCAAAAGCTTTTGTCCATCTTCCCGGGGAATACACTTCAATTTCATGTCGTTGAGTCTTCTTCTGTACAGTGCGTTGTCAACAAACTGGTACATACTTGACTGCCGGGCTACTCTTTCCGCTTCTTCTTGTTCTTCGGGAAGTTCTCCTGTCTGAAGGAAACGGACAATCTGCTGCGCCCATGCTAGAGCTTGTGGCTCGACAGCAAGGACTAAAGGCACATCTGCTACTGCGGGAACGTCCGCTTCTACGGCAAGAACCTGCGACTCAGCCGGAGCTTGACATTCCCCGGCAAGCTTGCCGGAGCAAAACTTGTCGGGAGCGTTTGCTTCAACGGAACAAACCCTAGGGCTTGCCGGAGTAGACTGCTCCTCAGCACTCTTGATCTTGTGGACCTTCTTGGTGGCGGCTTCTGGAAGCTTTGCCGGAAAATAGTCGCCAGAAATCAACTTCCTCTTCTTGCTCTGTCCAGTTGACGGTGTTACGGATGGTTGAGTCAGCTTGAGCACAAAGATCCCTGGTTCCACAGGTAACTTAAGTGCGGCGCACTTTGACAAGCCGTCGGCGATGTCGTTCTGAGCTCTTGGAACATGCTCCATCTGTAGGCCGTCAAAGTGCTCTTCTAGCTTTCTCACTTCATCAACGTAAGCTTCCATCAATGGACTCTGATAATTCTTGTTCACTTGGCGGACGACAAGCTGTGAGTCACCCCTGACTATAAGCTTCTTGATCCCAAGGTCTGCCGCGATCCTGAGACCGGCAAGCAAACCCTCATACTCTGCAGTATTGTTTGTCGCTTGCTCCTTGGGAAAGTGCATCTGGACTACGTACTCAAGGTGCTCTCCGGTGGGTGCGACAAGCACGCCAGCCCCGGCGCCTTGTAGCGAAAAGGCACCATCAAAGTACAACAACCACTCTTTGCTTGCTTCCTTGACGGGGATGCTCGTTTCTGGAATCTCTTCATCTGGTGTTGGCGTCCACTCTGCTATGAACTCTGCCAATGCTCTGCTTTGGATGGTTGAAGTGCTTTCAAACTTGAGGCCAAAGCTTGACAGTTCCAGAGCCCTCTCAACAATCCTGCCTGTTGCTTCTGGATTCTGCAGTATCCTCTTCAGCGGAAAGCGAGTGACAATTGTGATCTCATGTGCTTGGAAGTAATGGCGCAGCTTTCTCGAGGCCATGAGAAGGCCGAAAAGCAACTTCTGCACACCAGAGTACCTTGACCTAGCCCCCTGCAGAAGGGAGCTGACAAAGTAAACTGGGCGCTGCACCATTTTCTTCCGTATCTCTTCTTGCGTCTGCGCAGACCCATCTTTGTCGGGACCAGAGCTTATCGGGGAAGCCCCCTGCTTGTCGCTGGACCTGCTTGCCGTGGTTGCTGGCTCATCGTCTGCCTCCCTCTCCGCTACTAACGCGGCACTAACCACTTGATTGGTGATACGTCCAAAACGTATCTATAATTTCTGCTTGCTCCATGCCTCTTTTGGGTGATATTGCTATGATATTTATACACTTCCATACACTTTTGATCATATTTGGACTAACCTATTAACTCAGTGCACCCCAGTGCCAGTTTCTATTTTCGGCTGTTTTTGTATTTCAGGTTTTCACGTTACGAGAACTGCCAGGAAAAATCCAGAAAAATTATATAAAAAATCAGCGTTCCAGAAACTTCCGTGCGCCCGAAGGACAGCCGGGGGGGGCACCAGGGCTCTAGGCGCCCTGGCGGCGCCCCCCCCCTGGGCCGCGCCGGGGGCGGGAGCCTGGGGCCCCCGAGGCTCCTCCGATGCCCCCCTTTGGCATATATTTAAAGCGTCTCCCGAAACCCTCGAAACAGAAACTCTTTTCGCGATCCCATCTCTGTTCCGCCGCCGCCGCCACTTCCAAGATCGGGAGCACCAGGAGAACTCTTCCCGACACCCTGCCGGAGGGGAGGATCACCACCGGGAGCCTCTCCACCACCATGGACGCCTCCCGGATGAGTTGTGAGTAGTCTCCCTTGGACCATGAGTCCATGACCAGTAGCTATGTGATGTTCTCCTCCCGTTCTTGTGCTTCACTAATTAGTCCTCGTGAGCTGCCCTACATGATCGAGGCACATATGTAATCCTTATGTTGTTGCTATGATGAGTTTGCTGGGATCCGATGGATTATGAGATTATGTTCAGATTGTGTTTGAGTAATATATTTGATCTACCTCTTTTATATTTATGTTCGTAAGTAATTCTTGCATGTTCTCCGTTGTTATTTATTGCTTTGTCCAAGTAGTAGGTAGTGACTCCAAGAGGGAACGTTATGCTTGATTGTGGGTTCATGCCCCTCGATGACTAGCTTGAGTGACAGAAACATGAGTCTAGGGGATGTGCTGTTGCCACAAGGGGGGAAACAACGGTGCTTGTGCCCGCGGGTGCAAGGATTGTTTACTTTACGCAAAGTTCTTTTAATGCAGTTGTCTGTTGCATTGAGTTTACACTATGGGTGGGACTCGCAACTTAATACCAGCGAGATGTTCTGGATAGATATCTCAAGGTGGATGATTAGTAGTAGATATTGATGGGTTTCGGTCTACTTACTTTGGCGTACCGCCCATGCTTTGAACCTCAACCTTTCTTGCAATGTAGTCAGCATTGGTTTGCGCACATGGTCCTGTCAATTGCCCAGCTGTAATTTGTTTACCTCACATAGCTGTTTTATCGTTTTTTGGGAGAGAGACATCACTAGTGAACATCATGAGACTCCGGTCCATATTACCATCATTGATCACATCCGCTATTTACTTACTATTGCAATTATACCTATCACTATTATCACTTGCGTTTGATCCTTTGTAAACTACAAGGCCGGAGGGATTGACAACCTCTCTGTACTCGTTGGGAGCAAAGTTATTTGTATCTGTGTGCAGGTCCACGTTGATTGCTAATATCCGGCGCCGTTAGCAGTTGACACCTTCTTGTTGAAACTGGGAGTCTCTGGGAAATCGATCCTTGGTAATACCAAGGGAAAACTTCTGCTACACTGCATCTCAAACCTTCCACTTGGGGTAACCAACAAGGGGTGAGAAGCCACCTAGCAATTGGTTGCCGCTAGGTACTGATGTCTACACACGCTTCTACTCTTGTAGACTATGTTGGGCCTCCAAGCGCAGAGGTTTGTAGGACAGCAGCAATTTCCCTCAAGTGGATGACCTAAGGTTTATCGAACTCAGGGAAGTAGAGGTTGAAGATGGTCTCTCTCAAGCAACCCTGCAACTAAGATACAAGAAGTCTCTTGTGTCCCCAACACACCTAATACAACTAGGAGTTGTATAGGTGCACTAGTTCGGCGAAGAGATGGTAAAATATGGATGATAGGAGTGGCAAAGCAAAGTAATATAAATCTGTAATAAAAAGTGCAGCAAGCAAACAAGTGGTAAACATGAGCACAAATGGTATTGCAATGGTGGAAACAAGGCCTAGGCTTCATACTTTCACTAGTGGCAACTCCCAACAACATTAACATAATCGAATCACATGATATTTCCCATAAAATATGCAATGGAGACGCACCCGGAGGTCATTCCTTCGTGGTCAAGAGAGGACGAGAATTATGTAGGGCTACAAAAGCACACTTCAAAGTTCGTAGTTCTCAATCTAAGGATTTCCCAATGTCACCGCGGCCATCCAAAGAGAGTCCCACAATCACCACAACATATCTAAAGGATAGTGAAAGACAAGCACCAAGAGACTCTCAATCTTCAATCAACACACAAGAGAGGAAATCACTCATGAAAATATTTTTCTAATCCATGTCCAATAGACCGCTGTCACCTTGGTCTCGGGGATTATACTAGATAAAGACAAGTGAGTACATCAATCCAATACATAGAGGAAGGGGAAATATCATGGGATCACCCTAGATTAACATAGCCTATGATCACAATGAAGATCACATCATGGGAGAGATAATTGACCACATAGCTACTGGTAGAAACCTCAGCCCCAAGGAGGAACTACTCCCGCATCATAGAGGGAGGAAGCAACGTCGATGGAGATGAATCCGGGGGCACTTCCCCGTCCCGGCAGGGTGCCGGCACAGGAATTCTGGTCCCCCGAAGCTTGATGGCGATGGCGGCGGAGATCGGAATTGCGTCTGGAGAAAAGGGGTCCGGGATCAGGGTTTCCTCGACGGGTGCTAAATATATGCCAAAGGGGGTCACCAGGGGAGCTAAGGGGGGCCCAGGCGCCCCCCCCAGCGCGGCCAGGAGGGGGGCCGCGTGGGCAGGCCGCCTGGAGCCCTGGTGGCCCCCTCCGGCCCTACTTTGGCCGCAAGGAAGCTTCCGGAACGCTGATTTTTTATATAATTTTTCCGGGATTTTCCTGGCAGTTTTCGTGACGGGAAAACCTGAAATACAAAAACAACAGAAAACAGAAACTGGCACTGGGGTGCACTGAGTTAATAGGTTAGTCCAAATATGATCAAAAGTGTATGGAAGTGTATAAATATCATAGCAATATCACCCAAAAGAGGCATGGAGCAAGCAGAAATTATAGATACGTTTTAGACGTATCAACATCCCCAAGCTTAATTCCTGCTCGTCCTCGAGTAGGTAAATGATAACAAGAATAATTTCTGTGGTGATATGCTATTAACCATATAAGGACCTTTCATAGTCACATGACAAAAGCTTACTGAGACAATGAATCTGTAGTAATTAAGTTGCCTCATGAGAAAATCACAAAGAACTGAAAGTTTTACAATATGATACTGAAACATCAAATAGATTTGTAGTGAGCATGGTGTGCAAATATGATAAAGTGGTACCTGGCTTGCCCCCTTTAGTGAGGCAAAACATAAATGCAGGGGCACCTCCAAAGTTTAAGTGACGACTAGATACAATGATTTCAGAATAAACGATATCATAATCATGCAAAAGACAATGCTACTTTGGGACAATGCACATTACACTCAGAATGACAATCATGCTCTCAATAGTTGGTGCTTTAAAGAAGGTGGAGACTCTCGAACCGTGGCTTTTGTTGGCAAGGTTGAAAACCCGTGGTCGGAAACAAAGACAAAACATGTACCAGAGCTCTTGGTTTTAAAAACAGAGGTAATAATTATTTTTTAGATTATGCATGTTCCGTCAACGAATGCTAGCAGATAACTCAATCACTTCTTGAGATGGACAAGTTTCGAGGAACGGCTCCCGAATGAGGACGATCACATCCTCTTAATCTCCTTTGTTTATCACTGCCAAAGTTTTCTGATTTCTCATGAACAAAGCGTGAAGGAGGGTTTGTTTGTTATGTTATTTTTGAGCCGGGCGCACTCTTTGCCAGTTCCTTCTCGTATTAAGGGTTTGCACATTAGACATGCAATCCTGGGGTGAAGCTTGTCCAACCTAAAAAGATCATGAATTAACTACTACTTCCTCATGAGCTAAAACAGAGGCACAAAAGAGAAATGCTTTTTTTGAATAATTTCGAGATGGTACATGAAAGTCTTCGTTAGGAATGGCAGGTAAATACCATGTATAGGAAGGTATGGTGGACTCATATGGCATAACTGGTTTAAAGGATTTTGGATGCACAAGCAGTCAGTCCGCTTAGTACAGGTGGAGGTTAGCAAAAGACTGGGAGCGACCAACTAAAAGAGCAATGACGGTCATAATCATGCAGAGCGACAAAGCAACATTGAATCAGGCATGGAAGTTATATCGCTACTCAGAAACAAAAGATCATCAAGGTTTGACAGACTTTCTTTACAGTCTTAAATATGCGTGAGCATACGCCAAGTCAATCAAAATAAATTCTTGAAGGAAGATATCACTAAACCATACCACGTCATAGGCAAACAAATCATGTTGGTACTCCAATAACACATTGGGAACCCCCCAGCTATTTGAGACTAACCATAAGAAAACATGAACTACTAAGCACCATTATGCACGTAGCATTTTTATCATAGACATATCGACCAATGCAACAGAAGCCAACTCTCTTAATAAGATAAGCATGATAAATAAAGAGAGTTCCAATGACCAACTAAACAAAAGCTCTTTAAAAAGATAAGCATGAAAACTAAAAGCTAAACATGATAGTAGCTATTGAAAGACAAAGAACACACACAGCAAGGATAGACATGAAAATTCTATGTTATGTTCTAGGTTGAAGTGGAGCGTGTTTCTCTCCCACACAAAGAAAGCTGAGTTCCGACTCGTTATGAAAAGCTAAAGAAAACTAAAAAGGAAACTAAAAGCAAGACGCTCCAAGCATAGCACATAACACATGAAGTGATAAAATATAGTGGAACGAAAGACGAACTGATAATGTTGATGGAGAAGGGGATGCACGGGGGCATCCCCAAGCTTAGACGCTTGAGTCTTCTTGAATATTTCTTGGGGGTGCACGGGGGCATCCCCAAGCTTGAGCGTTTGACACTCCTGAATCTTTTTATCATCTTCCCTCGCACACTTGAAAACTCCCTTCATACATAACTCATCATAATCTGATTAGCAAGGTTAGTACCCTTAATAAAATAATTGTTCCTTGCTGGAAATAAGGATATTCTTGAAGGTCTACTGTTTCTCAAGATTGCCAAAAGGTTTTTGCAAAGAAAAAGCAAGCTCAAGGTTTGCAAAATGAAGGAAAGGCAAAACAAGACAGAATCTGTGAAAAACAGACTAGCAGGTAGTAAATAATTTTTTCGGGGCACTTCTGCAACTCAAATCAAAAAACTCAGAACATACGCCCGAAAGCCAATTGTATAGAGCACGCTGTCAGAAAAATTCAGACCAAAAAGATGATCTGGTGATTTTATACGAATTTTTCAGTCCAAGGACAGAATCTGTTTCCTGGACAGCACGTCACAACTTTTGAACTTTCTTGCAATCAGAGGCTACACTTGGCACAAAGCTGAAAAATAAAGATACAATGATGTTGCTACAGTAGTAACAAACATCAAGACCACTAAAAACTGAAAGGACAAGCTGAAAGCAAAGATAACAAGGGTTGTCTCCCTAGAGCTCTTTCTTTATAGCCATAAAGATAGGCTTAAGACTTTAATGATGCTCTCGTAGGAATAAGAGTTGAAGAGCAGAAGAGAGCATGGAGAAGCAAATACCAAACACATTTAAGCCTAACATGCTTCCTATGCATAGGAATATTGCAATAGAATAATTCATTGAAGCACAAAGCAATAAGCATAGGAAGACAAAACAAGTGCAGCTTCAAAACCTTCAACATAAAGAGAGGGAACTTGATATTATTGAAATATCTATAAGCATATGTTCCCTTATCATAATAATTTTCAGTGGGATCACGAATAAACTCAACAATATAAGCATCACATAAAGCATTGTTACCATGATCCACATGCAAAAAGGTACTCTTACTCTCCACATAAGCATAATCTTTCTCATTGGTAATAGTGGGAGTAGGACTATCATAAACAACTTGAACACTATAGATTAATTGTGTATTAGGAGGGTGGTGTTCAACAAGGGAGTAATTCCCTCCATGATTATGACAAGTTTCATAAGGATAATTTCTCCTTATGTCATAGGTACCTTTATAATCACTATAGATTGGAGTTATAACATCATCATAGTAGAGAAGAGCATTATCATTGCTAGCAACTATATTTGTAATCATGTTGTCTTTATTCTTACTAGCAAAAGAATTATCAATAGTCACATCACTAGTGGGTAAAGGATTTGCAATCCTATCATCCCCAAGCTTAGAGCTTTCCATATCATCACTTTCAGAGTTGGTACCAAATAGATTTTCAAGATCATAAGTAGCATTATCATCATTTTCCCAATCACAATAAGTAACATGCATATCATAATCAAAATCATCTTCAATAGTACCTACGGACGTATCATCAAGATGATAATTAAGGCAATAAATTTCACCTTCTTCTTTAAACTTACAACCGTTAGGATAAAAGTTGATGGGAGGAATATGCTCAGGCCAGGTTGATACCCATTCTTCTTCCTTCTTGCTCCTCTTCCTCCTCCTCTTCTTTTTCTTCTTCTTCACCTTAGGAGGGAGTGGTTGGAGATGAAGCTTCTCCACATATCCTGGTTTATCATTAGAAACAATAGGGGAAACTTGGGAGAAACTCTCCTTTTTATTAGCAGAAATATAAGAGGCATTTTTATACTTTGGTAAAGTTCCCTCCTTTCTAATCTTACTTATGTAATCATTTTCATGGCAATTAACAACACAATAGAGATGGCAATTTTGCAAAGTGTTTTTTTATTCCTATGGCATTAACATCTAGCCAAGAAGTCTTTTCTGATAACTCTTCACACATCAAAAATAACATAAGCTCATCATAAAGATCAAGGGTGATCATGTTATCACACAACTGGGTAACAATTATGTTTTGAAAGTGCATGCATTGAAAATTAAAGTGACCCTCTATACGGCAAAGTTCACAAGTAAAAGGATAAAGGTCACACAATTCTCTAGCAATTTCATTTAAATCTCTGACCCAAGTGATTGTTCTTTCATGCTTATGTTGCTTACAATACTTCTCTTCTTCAATCATAGGCCTTTCACAAGGTCTATCCACTCCATAAAAATTAACATGCTTATATAAAACTTCATTTTTAGGAATTGGATCATGCATGTTGCAATCATCATGAACAATTTCATTTTCTTTGCAAATCTCTTTAAAAGGTTTATGATGCTTGATCCAATCCTCCTTAGGCATATTAAGATGTGAAGCAAAAGATTTGAGGAAATCAACAAGGAGTTGAGAATCAAGTCCAAACTTAGCACTAAACTTATTAAAACTTGTAGTTTCAACAAAGGACTTAATGCAATCATACTCATAAATTATACCTGACTCTTTTCCTTTGTCGATCTCCCAATCTTCAGTGTTGCGTTGAATTCTTTCAAGGAGTTCCCATTTAGCATCAGTCTTTTCGTTTGTGAAAGAACCCATAGAGGAAGCATCGAGCAAATCTTTATCCTGTCGAGAGAGCCTCGCATAGAAATTAGTAGTAATCATATCTTTGGGGAGCCCATGGTTAGGACTTTTTAGCATTAACGTTTTCAGTCTCCCCCAAGCTTGAGCTACGCTCTGTCCGTCATGAGGATAGAAATTATAAACATAATTCCTATTCTCATGGACTTCATGAAGAGGATAAAATTTGGAGTAAAAGAGAGACATAAGCTCTTGCCAATCAAGAAAGTGCGAGTTATCGAGAAGCTTATACCAATCTGAAGCTTTATCTATAAGTGATACAACGAACAATTTCCTCATGACAAACTCCATTGATACACCTGCAAGCTTAAATAATGAACATAGTTGTAACAGATATAGCAAGTGTTCACCGGGATGTCTGTCTCCTGCATAACGATTAGCCAAAACATAATCGATAATACCAGCCGGTATTTTATAGGGCACAATTTCAGTAGGGGGAGGAGCAACCACCACAGGTGTGGGGCGTCTTCCCACAAGCAACGATCCAATAGCAAGGTTGTCCATAAGCATAACTAGTGAAATAAAAAACAAGAAACAAAAAAGATTTAATTGCAAGATCTAAAGATATACCTTCAAGTACTCACTTCCCCGGCAACGGCGCCAGAAATAGCTTGATGTCTACACACGCTTCTACTCTTGTTGACTATGTTGGCCTCCAAGCGCAGAGGTTTGTAGGACAGCAGCAATTTCCCTCAAGTGGATGACCTAAGGTTTATCGAACTCAGGGAAGTAGAGGTTGAAGATGGTCTCTCTCAAGCAACCCTGCAACTAAGATACAAGAAGTCTCTTGTGTCCACAACACACCTAATACAACTAGGAGTTGTATAGGTGCACTAGTTCGGCGAAGAGATGGTAAAATATGGATGATAGGAGTGGCAAAGCAAAGTAATATAAATATGTAATAAAAAGTGCAGCAAGCAAACAAGTGGTAAACGTGAGCACAAATGGTATTGCAATGGTGGAAACAAGGCCTAGGCTTCATACTTTCACTAGTGGCAACTCCCAACAACATTAACATAATCGAATCACATGATATTTCCCATAAAACATGCAATGGAGACGCACCCGGAGGTCATTCCTTCGTGGTCAAGAGAGGACGAGAATTATGTAGGGCTACAAAAGCACACCTCAAAGTTCGTAGTTCTCAATCTAAGGATTTCCCAGTGTCACCGCGGCCATCCAAAGAGAGTCCCACAATCACCACAACATATCTAAAGGATAGTCAAAGACAAGCACCAAGAGACTCTCAATCTTCAATCAACACACAAGAGAGGAAATCACTCATGAAAATATTTTTCTAATCCATGTCCAATAGACCGTTGTCACCTTGGTCTCGGGGATTATACTAGATAAAGACAAGTGAGTACATCAATCCAATACATAGAGGAAGGGGAAATATCATGGGATCACCCTAGATTAACATAGCCTATGATCACAACGAAGATCACATCATGGGAGAGGGAATTGACCACATAGCTACTGGTAGAAACCTCAGCCCCGAAGAGGAACTACTCCCGCGTCATGGAGGGAGGAAGCAACGTCGATGGAGATGAATCCGGGGGCACTTCCCCGTCCCGGCAGGGTGCCGGCACAGGAATTCTGGTCCCCCGAAGCTTGATGGCGATGGCGGCGGAGATCGGAATTGCGTCTGGAGAAAAGGGGTCCGGGATCAGGGTTTCCTCGACGGGTGTTAAATATATGCCAAAGGGGGTCGCCAGGGGTGCTAAGGGGGGCCCAGGCACCCCCCCGGCGCGGCCAGGAGGGGGGCCGCGTGGGCAGGCCGCCTGGAGCCCTGGTGGCCCCCCTTCGGCCCTACTTTGGCCGCAAGGAAGCTTCCGGAACGCTGATTTTTTATATAATTTTTCCGGGATTTTTCTGGCAGTTTTCGTGACGGGAAAACCTGAAATACAAAAACAGCAGAAAACAGAAACTGGCACTGGGGTGCACTGAGTTAATAGGTTAGTCCAAATATGATCAAAAGTGTATGGAAGTGTATAAATATCATAGCAATATCACCCAAAAGAGGCATGGAGCAAGCAGAAATTATAGATACGTTTTAGACGTATCAGGTACAGCATCAACTTTTCTTATGGCTTAGGTGCGACAAGTATTGGAGTGGAGGATAGGTATCTCTTCAAATCTTGCAGCGCAGCCTCCGCTTCCGGAGTCCATTTCATTGGACCTGCCTTTTTCAAAATTTTGAAAAACGGCAGGGCGCGCTCAGCTGACTTAGAGATAAACCTGCTGAGAGCGGCCACGCAACCGGCAAGTCTTCGCACATCCTTGACGCGCTTGGGTGCTTAAATCTGCTCGATGGCCTTGATCTTGTCGGGATTGGCTTCAATCCCCCTTTGAGACACGAAGAACCCGAGAAGCTTGCCGGAAGGGACTCCAAACACACACTTCTCGGGGTTGAGCTTGAGCTGGATCTTGCGCAGATTTGCAAAGGTCTCTTCTAAATCTTAAACCAGGGTCGCCCTATCCTTGCTTTTGACCACTATGTCATCCATGTATGCTTCTACATTTCTGTGAATTTGTGGCTCAAAAGCTGTATGGACCACCCTCGCAGACGTCGAACCAGCATTCTTCAAACCAAAAGGCATCCATATAAAACAATACGTGCCACATGGAGTGACGAATGCAGTCTTTTCCTCATCCTCTTCTGCCATGAAGATCTGATGGTATCCTGAGTATGCGTCAAGAAATGAAAGCAGGTCACATCCGGCCGTGGAGTCAACAATCTGGTCAATGCGCGGCAAGGGAAATGGGTCTTTGGGACAAGCTTTATTCACATCGGTGAAGTCGATACAAAGCCTCCATTTCCCGTTTGCCTTGCGCACGACTACAGGATTGGCCAACCACGTAGGATGGAGCACTCCTCTGACAAGGCCTGCTGCTTCCAACTTCTTGATTTCTTCCGCGATAAATTCTTGGCGCTCCACCGCTTGTTTTCTGACTTTCTGCTTGACGGGCCGCGCATGAGGACAAACGACAAGCTTGTGCTCAATCACTTTCCTGGGAACACCGGGGATGTCAGACGGTTGCCATGCAAAAACGTCGACGTTCGCCCGCAGGAAAGCAACGAGCGCGCTTTCCTATTTAGAGTCAAGCGTGGCACTGATGGTGAAGGTACCACCAGTGCCGTCCTCCTTGGCGGACACCTTCTTGGTCTCTGGCGAGCTGCCATCGTCTTCTTACACTTGCCGGTGGAGCTCGATGGTGCGTCCTCGACGACAGCGCAGCACTCCGAAGAGGTGCGCTTGCCGGAGTGGGCCCCAGAGCTCTTGCCGGACTTGGTCTTCTTCTTCCCCCCAGGAGCTTCAGCGGCAAGTGTCTTGTTATCTGTTGCGGCTGCTGCTTCACGGGAGATGTTGTCGGCGCAGATAAGGGCATCTTTCTTGTCGCCAGGGACAGAGATGACGCTTACCGGGTCGGGCATCTTCAGCATATTGCATGCATAGTGAGAGGTTGCCATGAACTTGGCGAGTGCTGGACGGCCAAGTATCCCATTGTAAGGCAATGGAAAATCGGCAACGTCAAAAGAGACCCTCTCAGTCATGAAGTTTAGCTCGCCGCCAAATGTCACCGGCAGTGTGATCTTTCCCTTCGGCTTGCTCCTTCCCGGGTTGATTCCTTGGAATGTACCGGTCTCTTCGAGCTCGCTGTCAGGGATCTGGAGCTTCTGGAGTACAGTGGAGGAGATCAAGTTCAAGCCGGCCCCGCCGTCAACTAACATCTTAGTGACCTTGAGGTTGCGGATAGTTGGTGAAACCAACATCGGCAAGCACCCGACCGCAGTTGTGCGATCAGGGTGGTCCTCAATATCAAAGATCATAGGCGTGCTGGACCACTTCAGAAGCTTGCGCGATTCGACCGGTGGTTCTGCTGCATTAACTTCCCGCACCCACTGTTTGAGTTGGCGGTGTGAAGTATGCAGAGAAGCACCGCCGTCAACGCACAAGACTTCCGTGGCTTTCTAGAACTCCTGCTCACTGGTCTCAGCATCCTCCATGTCTTCGTCGTCGTCGTCATCTTCATCCTTGTCGCGGCCGCGGGGAGGTCTGTCTCCTTGCCGCTGCTTGGCCTTGCCGCGGCGTCCTCCCCGGCCAGCGAATGTCCGCTTCTTGCCGGATCCTCCATCACCTCCTTGGGCCTTCTCCTTGTCGCGTCGCTCGTACTCAGCCTTCTGCTGCTCGACAAGCTGTTCGACCCTCTTGCAGTTCTGGAGGTCATGACCCTTGGTGCGGTGGATCTTGCAATACTGCTTGTTGGTGCCGTCCTGCTTGTCGGCGGCCGCCACGGCCTGGAAGTTGGTGCATGCGGCAGTCTCCTTGCCGGAGCTACCAACTTTGGCCTTGTCGGCGCCACCTCCGTTGCCGGACTGCTCAACGACTAGCACTTCTTTGCTTTTCTTCTTCATGTTGTTCCGCCGCCGGTTTTTCTTTGCCGGGGCGGCATCCTCACTGTCATATCCTCCTGCTCCTGTATCCTCTCCGGAGAGTTTCCTCCCCTCCTCATCACGTGCAGACTTGTCGGCCAGGGCATACAGCTCACTGACGTCCCTGATCTTGCACATGGCCATCTCCTCCATCATCCCGCGGTTACGCACGTTCTGATGGAACGCGCTGATAACCGCGGCAGGATGGACGTCTGGGATGTTGTGCTGTACGCGGCTGAATCTCTGGATATACTTGCGCAGGGGTTCTCCTTCCTTCTGGGCGAGCAGGTGAAGGTCACTTTCTTGGCCATGGGGTATGTGGCCGCCTGTAAAGGCGCCGACAAACTGATGGCACAAGTCTGCCCAGGAGGATATGGAGTTGTCCGGCAAGTGCATGAGCCAGGACCTGACGTTGGGTTTGAGTACCAGAGGGAAGTAGTTGGCAAGGATCTTGTCGTCCCGCCCCCCGGCAGCTTGCACCACGATGGTGTAGATGCTGAGGAACTCCGACGGATGCGTCTTGCCGTCGTACTTCTCCGGTACGTCTGGCTTGAAATTCTTCATGCTGGGCCACTGGACTTGCCGCAGCTCACGAGTGAACGCAGGACAACCTACCTCGTACGGCAAGTCGCCTGGTCCCTCTAGCGCATGCATGTCGACAGCGGGCCCAGCACGCTGGTCTGATTGATGACGCGCTTCTCTCCGGCGCTCGATGCGAGTACGAGCGTCTTCTTGCTGTCGATCTTGAAGAACTTGGCGCTGATCGCGACGAGCTCGTGGATCCGACGACGCGGTGGAGTCGTCGTCGATGTTGATCCAGCGAGACGCAGTGGAGTCGTCATCGATGTTGATCCAGCGAGTTGGCGATTTTGGCCTTCGGGGCAGAGAGTGCACGATGGTTGCACCCCCCACCAGTCTTGTCGCCATCGGCCCGCGCCTGGCTGACTTGCCGCGGAGTGTCGCCGTTGGCGAAGGCGATGAGACTCTGAATGGTGGCCCTCCAGTCGTCGGCCTTGTCTGCCGCTGGAGGGAAGTCTAGAAGCAGTTGACCTCGTGCCAGAGCTTCTACTGGAGTGGTGGGTAGCGGTGGCGAACGGTGCGAGGAGCGGGATATGCTCGGACTCCTAACTACGTTAGAAGGAGTAGTATCCCGTCCAGGCGACCGTGCCTTGCTCGTGCCAGCGTGTTGGCATGCATGTTGGTCTTGAGCGTTCCGAGACCCACCAGCTTGACCTTGGCCCAGCAAGCGTATGGTACCGTGAGTACCATGACGCTGCCGGTCCCGCGCCTCCTGAGATGGGCGCGGTGCATGCGCGGACGCCGAGGTCTTGGAGTGCGCACGGTCGTCGTGGGAGCCGGCTACGCCGCCGATGGGCAGCGCAGCCTTGTCCTTGGACCGGGCAGCACTGTGAGTTCCCTCGTCGACGTCCGTTCTTCCGCCGGCGCCTACTCCACTAGCCGTTGGCTCCGGCGGTGGTGGGATCGACGCGGACGGACCCGCTGCCTCCGAAGCCTTCTTCTTCGGCGGCATGTTGATGAAGATGATGAAGATCTAGCTCGTGTGGAACGCCGGATCAGGTTCACACAACCTCGACGCACCCCTACCTGGCGCGCCAAAGATGTCGGGGAAACTGATCCACCCACGAACACCTATGGGACCGGAGCCCCTTTTCGGTACGGCAAGGGGCAGAGATTGCACGAAGAGCAGATCGAGGCGAGGCACACGAGCGGTTTACCCAGGTTTGGGCCGCACGAATGCGTAAAACCCTACTCCTGCCTTGGTTTGTATTGAGTTCTTGGCTCGGGAGCGCTGGAAGCTACAGTACTCCTCAGCGGCTAACGAGACCGAGCGTGAGAGTGTTCGAATGTCTAACCCCCTTCTACGTTGCGCATGGGCCTCCTTTAATATGCTCAAGGGGTCACCGACAGGTGGCAACGCAGTTGAGGGTAAAAATGGAAAAATGGTGGTAGTTGGTACAGTGTTCCATACCTAACCCTGACGGCAGGGGACAAGGGCATTAAATGCCCATCGCCGTCCCCCAAACAGTGCAAAAAGGGCCGTCAGGGGCGCCATCGTTCGCCACGATGGCATCCTTGTCATCGCCGCTTGCCACCGTGTACCCCTGGCTGCACACCCTTCCATCACGTACGCCTGGGAGGATCCCAGAGCGACGCGTGGGTGGATGTGCTGGAGCGCGGGCACTGAGTGGAAGCTTGCCGCGGCAAGCGTCTTGCCGCGGTCGCTATCTTGTCGCTTCCGGGAGCTTGTCGCTCACCGGGCCTTGCCGGGACGCGTGGCGCGTCGCGGCAAGTTTCTTGAGGTGCCTTAGCTGGCCTCCCCGGCAAGCTCCTCTTGCCAGGGTCTTGTGCCTTGAGTGGCCTTGTGCCTTGAGTGGCCTTCCCGGCAAGCTCCTCTTGCTGGGGCCTTGTCTCCTTGGCTTGGATACTTTGTTCTTGAATGGCTCCAAAGGAACCACGGAGGACCTTGGCGATCACCCGGCAAACCTGGCCGCGGGACGCTGCGACTGCCCGTGCACAAGTTCGGGATACTAAGGGTACCCCTACTTTAGTACACCGACAGCACCCTTCATTATTTTTCGATCCCGACGATCTGCTGCTCCGGCGAGCGGTGCCTGGAGTGGTCGTTCCGTGCTGGAAACAAAGCCACCTGCTGTTGCAAGCGGTGACCGGAGCTGCAACCAGCGCTCGTGGCCCTGGACGCCCGTTGCTGCGAGTGCTGACCGGAACTGAGCGGGTTGTAGTCACGATGGTGCTGCAAGTGCTCGTCGCCATGGCAGCGCGCGGCTGGGTGCTCTGCTCTCCATGGTCGCCGTAGCACGAATTTGCTACAACCATATTTTATTTTTGCTGGAACCAGTCCATGTTTTTGCTACAACCCACCTACCCAAAATCTGCTACCACGGTGATTTTTGCTGGAACCGGCGAGCCAATTTGCTACAACCATTTTGGTTTTTGCTACTATTGATGTTTTTGTGGATTTTTCCTACATCCATCTTCATGACATGTGAGTCCGCGACTCTGTTTTTTGCTTCAACCAGCCATTGTTTTTCTGGAACCATCAGGCATTTTTGCTGGAACCGGCGATTTTTCCATGGATGCGAGTACGGAAGTATTTTTCTTCGTTGGGATCGGCAAGCCATTTCTTCTACAATCGGCGAGCAATTTTTTGCTTCAACCAGTATTTTTTTTGTTGGAGCCTTTGTTTTCCAGAGATGCAAAGCATTCTTCTTCGTTGGGATCTGCAGAACAATTTTTGATTCAACCGGTGAGAAAAATTGCTTCAACCAGCATCTAGTTTTGCTAGAACCAGCAATTCCGAGCAAGAGACAGCCAAAGCTTTTTTTAGAGCCGTGATGGGTCATCGCTGTGAGCTGCTACGGCCATCGCGGCGAGACGCGCTGCAAGGTCGCCGGGGCTGTTGGAACAACGGTCCCGGGGAAGGGGGAGATTTGATGCAACCCGGTAGCAAGGGGCGGCAAGCCGGTGAGCAGTGGCGATCCGGCGACCCGCCAGCACCGACGATCTGGCAAGCTTTGAAGGTCGTCCGTCTAGTTCTCGTCCCGCACTGTGCTAGCGTGATTTGGGGGAAAAGCCAAGGAAAAAATCGTTTTGAGAAGGAAGGCTCTGATCTGACGGTTAAAACATAACGTATCGGACGCTTACGGTGCGACCTTGGGCCGGCACGCCGGCGCCTAGTGGTCGCCAAAAGAGAAACCTGGCACAACCCGAAGGTGGGAGAGGCCTCGAATGCTACTGGACCGCGTCAGCCTATTTCCAGCACAGACCCGCAGCCCATCACTCACTCATGGACACATTTCTAAAAAAAAGAGTCAGTCAGAGACACAACATGTTAGATTTTTCTCAGCTGCTCAAAAAGAAAAGGAAAAAGAACTCAGACTCAGCGCTATTCCTACCGTGAATGAAGCACGCAGCACCTGCATTTGCTGGCTCAATGGAAGTTTTATTGAATCATTCCCTCAAAATTAGACATATTGAAGCATACTCGACTTTACAAACAGACTCTGTTTTGCAAAGTGCTGACCAGTGGCCTGATCTGGGCGTTGACCGAACTTCAGATTTCATGGCAAGCATGACATGTACTGGCAAACGTACATCTCCACAAAATTGGGTGTCTCTTTAGTCAAAAGGAACAATAGAGTCCCTCGAAAAAAGAAAGTAATAGTAGAATCTAAACGTATTAATAGAAAAGGGAAAATCTTTACATCAATCGACTGATTTTAGGACGCGTGTCCGTCGCCCGCTCCGCTCGCCACGTGCCTTCCTCGGCCCCACACCGCTACCTTATCTTCTCCTACAGTAGAACCAGAAGCATCGCACCGTCTAGAAAGATATCTCCAATCCCATCCTATCGTCTTTGTCTCTTCTCAGTTCAATCATCGGCTAATTTTACTTTCTGCAACAAGACCTCTGTTGCGGAAAAATTCTGTAGCAAAGACAATTGTTGCGGAAATTTTCGGGCAATTTTATTTTTTGCAACAAGATTTCTGTTGCGGAAAAATTCTGTAGCAAGACAATTGTTGCGAAAAATTTCGGCTAATTTTATTTTCTGCAACAAGACCTCTATTGCGGAAAAATTCTGTAGCAAGATAATTGTTGTAGAAATTTTTGGCTAATTTTATTTTCTGCAACAAGACCTCTGTTGCGGGAAAAATTCTATAGCAAGACAATTATTGTGAAAAAA